>JAWNPM010000224.1:1200000-1709628 GCA_035047505.1 Drosophila parthenogenetica | reverse complement strand
CGAAATATCCGTTACTTGATACTCGAATTGGGAAATCCGTAGAAGAAATGATCGATTTAGAGAAAACGTGACACAAAACCTATATGGAAAGTGGTGTCGCCCGAGGTATGTCGTATAAAAAAAAAAAAAAAAATTTAATATATCAATTTCATATGATCATGCCGCATTGATTCCCGATAGTCGTAGTCGATATATCGATTTATTTATTGATAATCGATTTATCGATATTCGATTTATCAATAATCGATTTATCGATAACCGATTTATTGATAATCGATATATTTATATTCGAGTTACCGAAAATTGATTGTTCTATAATCAATTTATCTATAATCGATTTACCGATAACCGATTTATTAATTATCGATTTAACGTTATTCGATTTATCGATAATCGATTTCTCTATAATCGATTTATCGGTGATCGATTTATCGATAATAGGAAGTCATGTCGCGAGAGGTATGTCGTATGAAAAAACAAGAAAGAAAAGTACAGTCGAACACGCCCGACCGCATAATACTCTCTGCTTTTATTCCTAATTATAATGCTTAAATCGGTATCCGGATATTACAATAGATAGTTCTTGTATTAGAACACGTTAAAACAAAAAAAAAAGCTAAGCATAATCGAACATACATGTTTTTGTCTGTATGTACATACAAATTCGTTTAACGTTAAATGTCTCTGTCTCTCTCGCACTCATTGCTCTCGAATAAAATCTTTGTTGCTTCATTTCTTTCTTGTTTATGGTCGGATTCTTACAAAACTTTCAGTGAAGTTTGACATGAGAATAAATGCTTTAAAAATGGCATGCAAGTTTGAAATTTTCTATTATTTCTTGCGGAAAAAGGGGCGTGGCAGACCAAAACTTTTGATGTCATTGCATTTATGCGATCTCTAGGAACACGTGTACCAAAATTAGTATTCCTAGGTGGCATAGTTACTGAGATATTCGCCGAAAACACAGATTTTTTCCGAGGTGTGACGGGTTTTTTACTTATTGTGGGCGAATTAGGCGTGGCATCGAAAAAAAAAAGATTCTTGTATTGACTGACTAAATATCGAGTCGATTGAGACCAAACTCGAACTTGTAGCCCTTACCATTTTTGAAATCTGTGTGTTCATACGGACAGACGGGCAGACAGATAGACTGACAGACGGACATGGCTATATCGACTCGGCTTGTGCTGCTGATCAAGAATATATATACTTTATGTGGTCTGCCACGCCTCCTTCTGCCTGTTACATACATTTGCACAAACCCAATATACTCTTGCAGAGAGTATAAAAAAAATGTAATATATCAATTTCATATGATCATGCCGCATTGATTCCCCGATAGTCGATATATCGATAATTGATTTACCGATGATCGATTTATTTATAATCGATTTATCGATATTCGATTTATTTATAATCGATTTATCGATATTCGATTTATCAATAATCGATTTAACGATAATCGATTTCTCAATAATCGATTTCTCAATAATCCATTTCTCAATAATCGATTTATCTATATTCGATTAATCGACAATCGATTTATTGATATTCCATTTATCGATAATCGGTTTATAGATATTCGATTTATCTACAATCGATTTATCGATGATCATTTCATCTATAAACGATTTATCGATGCTGGACACTCGAGAAATTGATTACTTGAGATTCGAAATATCCATTACTTGAAACCCGAATATGGAAAATCCGTAGAAAAAATTACCGATTTAGAGAAAACGTGTCACAAAACCTATATAGGAAGTGGTGTCGCGCGAGGTATGTCGTATGAAAAATAATTTTTTGAATATATTTTTTGATATATCGAATATTTAACAGTCGATATTTGATTTATCGATAATCGATTTATCTATAATAGACTTATCGATATTGGACTTATCGTTAATCGATTTTTCAATTTATTAATATTCGAATCTTCAAAAAACTTTTTTCGATAATCGATATTCGATTTATCGATATTCGATTTATTGATAATCGATATATTTATATTCGATTTATCGAAAATTGATTTATCAATAATCGATTTATCGAATATCGATATGTCGACACTAGCTTAGATTATCATTTCATTGAATATTTCAGAAAAAATCAAGAATTTTGAAAGGAATGTTTCAAAATATCAGTTTATGTAAAAGCATTGTTAAAAAAATGTCTTGAATGGGTTGGAAATGGAAAAAGAATGGTTGACGATAAACCTAATTAAGATGGGATAAACCGTGATTTTCGACCAAAATAAAAGCATAAACACTAGCTTACATTATCATTTTATTGAATATTTCTGAAAAACTCAAGAATTTTGAAAGGAATATTTCGAAATATCAGTTTATGTAAAAGCATTGTTAAGAAAATACCTTGATTTGGATGGAAATGGATAAAGAATGGTTGTCTTTAAACCTAATTAAAATGGGATAAACCGTGATTTTCGACCAAAACAAAAGCAAAAACACTAGCTTAGATTGTTATTTAATTGAATATTTCGGGAAAATTCAAGAATTTTGAAAGGAATGTTTCAAAATATCAGTTTATGTAAAAGCATTGTTAAAAAAATGTCTTGAATGTGTTGGAAATGGAAAAAGAATGGTTGACGATAAACCTAATTAAGATGGGATAAACCGAGATTTTCGACCAAAATAAAAGCATAAGCACTTGCTTAGACTACAATTTCATTAAATATTTAAAAAAAAACTCAAGAATTTTGAAAGGAATATTTCGAAATATCGATTTATGAAAAAGCATTCTTAAAAAAAAATGCATTGATTTGGAAGAAAATGGATAAATAATAGTTGACTTTAAACCTAATTAAAATGGAATAAACCGTGATTTTCGACCAAAATAAAAGCATAAGCACTAGCTTAGACTACAGTTTCATTAAATATTTTAGAAAAACTCAAGAATTTTGAAAGGAATATTTCGAAATATCAGTTTATGTAAAAGCATTTTTTAAAAAAAATGCCTTGATTTGGAAGAAAATGGATTAATAATAGTTGACTTTAAACCTAATTAAAATGGGATAAACCGTGATTTTCGACCAAAATAAAAGCATAAGCACTAGCTTAGACTAAAATTTCATTAAATATTTTAGAAAAACTCAAGAATTTTGAAAGGAATATTTAATATGTCAATTTCATATGATCATATTTGTCGATAATCGAATTATTGATAATCGATTTGTCGATAATTGCTTCATCAATAATCAATATATCGATAATCGATTCATCGATTACTTGATATATCGATATTCGATTTATCGATACTCGACACTCGAGATATCGATTACTTGATATTCGAAGTATCCGTTACTTGATACTCGAATTGGGAAATCCATAGAAGAAATTATCGATTTAGAGAAAACGTGACACAAAACCTATATGGGAAGTGGTGTCGCCCGAGGTATGTCGTATGAAAAAAAAAATTTAATATATCAATTTCATATGATCATGCCGCATCGATTCCTCGATAGTCGATATATCGATTTATCGATAATTGATTTATCGATGATCAATTTATCGATATTCGATTTATTTATAATCGATTTATCAATATTCGATTTATCAATAACCGATTTATCCATAGTCGATTTATCGATAATCAGTTTTTTAATAATCGATTTATCGGTGATCGATTTATCGATAATCGATTTCTTGATATTCGATTTATCGATAGTCGCTTTATCGATACTCGATTTATCGATTTCTCAATAATCGATGTATCGGTTATCGATAATAGATTTACCGATATTCCATTTATCGTTAATCGATTTATTGATAATCAATTTCTCAAAAATCGATTTATCGGTAATCGACTTATCGATAATCGGCTTATCGATAATCGATTTACCTATAATCGATTTATTGATATATTTAAATTCGATTGATAAAATATTGAATTATCGATAATCGATTTATCGATAATCGTCTTCTCAACAATCGATTTATCGGTAATCAATTTATCGATAATCGATTTATCGATAATCGATTTATCGATACTCCTTTTATCGATTACTTGCCATTCGAAATATCTATTACCTGATACTCGAATATTGGAAATTCGTAGAAAAAATGACCGATTTAGAGAAAACGTGTCACAATCGATTTATCGATATTAGATTTATCAATAATCGATTTATCGATATTCGAATTATCGATCTAATTTTTTCGATAATCGATTTATCGATAATCGTTTAATCGATATTCGATTTATCGATACTCGAGATATCGATTACTTTATATTTAATATATCCATTACTTGATACTCGAATATGGAAAATCCGTAGAAAAAATTACCGATTTAGAGAAAACGTGTCACAAAACCTATATAGGAAGTGGTGTCGCGCGAGGTATGTCGTATGAAAAATAATTTTTTGAATATATCAATTTCATATTATCGTGGTGCATTGATTCCCCGATATATTGAATAATTAACAGTCGATATTTGATTTATCGATAATCGATTTATCTATAATAGATTTATCGATATTGGACTTATCGTTGATCGATTTTTCAATTTATTGATATTCGAATCTTCAAAAAAACTTTTTTCGATAATCGATATTCGATTTATCGATATTCGATTTATTGATAATCGATATATTTACATTCGATTTATCGAAAATTGATTTATCAATAATCGATTTATCGAAAATCGATATGTCGACACTAGCTTAGATTATCATTTCATTGAATATTTCAGAAAAACCCAAGAATTTTGAAAGGAATATTTCGAAATATCAGTTTATGAAAAAGCATTGTTAAAAAAATATCTTGATTTGCATGAACATGGATAAAGAATGGTTGACTTTAAACCGAATTAAAATGGGATATACAGTGACTTTCCAACCAAAATAAAAGCATAAACACTAGCTTAGATTATTATATAATTGAATATTCCAGAAAAACTCAAGAATTTTGAAAGGAATATTTCGAAATATCAGTTTATGTGAAAGCATTGTTAAAAAAATGCCTTGATTTGTATGGAAATGGATAAAGAATGGTTGATTTAAACCTAATTAAAATGGGATGAACCGTGATTTTCGACCAAAATAAAAGCATAAACACTAGCTTAGATTATTATATAATTGAATATTTCAGAAAAACTCAAGAATTTTGAAAGGAATATTTCGAAATATCAGTTTATGTGAAAGCATTGTTAAAAAAAATGCCTTGATTTGTATGGAAATGGATAAAGAATGGTTGATTTAAACCTAATTAAAATGGGATGAACCGTGATTTTCGACCAAAATAAAAGCATAAACACTAGCTTAGATTATTATATAATTGAATATTTCAGAAAAACTCAAGAATTTTGAAAGGAATATTTCGAAATATCAGTTTATGTGAAAGCATTGTTAAAAAAATGCCTTAATTTGTATGGAAATGGATAAAGAATGGTTGATTTAAACCTAATTAAAATGGGATGAACCGTGATTTTCGACCAAAATAAAAGCATAAACACTAGCTTAGATTATTATATAATTGAATATTTCAGAAAAACTCAAGAATTTTGAAAGGAATATTTCGAAATATCAGTTTATGTGAAAGCATTGTTAAAAAAAATGCCTTAATTTGCATGGAAATTGATAAAGAATGGTTGATTTAAACCTAATTAAAATGGGATGAACCGTGATTTTCGACCAAAATAAAAGCATAAACACTAGCTTAGATTATTATATAATTGAATATTTCAGAAAAACTCAAGAATTTTGAAAGGAATATTTCGAAATATCAGTTTATGTGAAAGCATTGTTAAAAAAAATGCCTTAATTTGCATGGAAATGGATAAAGAATGGTTGATTTAAACCTAATTAAAATGGGATGAACCGTGATTTTCGACCAAAATAAAAGCATAAACACTAGCTTAGATTATTATATCATTGAATATTTCAGAAAAACTCAAGAATTTTGAAAGGATTATTTCGAAATATCAGTTTATGTAAAAGCATTGTAAAAAAATGCCTTGATTTGGATGAAAATGGATAAATAATTGTTGTCTTTAAACCTAATTAAAATGGAATAAACCGTGATATTTGACCAAAATAAGAGCATAAACACTAGCTTAGATTGTTATTTCATTGAATATTTAAGAAAAAGTCAAGAATTTTGAAAGGAATTTTTTGAAATATCAGTTCATGTAAAAACATAAAGAATGGTTGACTTTAAATCTAATTAAAATGGGATGTGGAAAGTTGTGTCGCGCGAGGTATGTCGTATAAAAAAAAAATTTAATATGTCAATTTCATATGATCATAATAATAATAATAATAATTGGCCATAACACCCCTATCGGGGCACAGCCTGATGCACAATTTGCCTCCACGCTTCTCTGTCCTGTGCGCGACTTCGCCAGTTGGTAACACCAAGTGTTGCTAGGATAGCATCCATCTGGTCCTTCCAACGTGCGCGTGGTCTCCCTCTCCTTCGTTGTCCGCCAACTACCGCATCAAAAACAGAGCGAGCTGGAGTTGTTTCCTCCATACGGGCAATGTGACCTAGCCAGCGAAGGCGCTGAATGTTCACTCGCTTGACTATGTCCACATCCCCGTATAGCTCATACAGCTCGTCGTTCCACCTGATGCGATAGATGTCGCCATCGCAAATTGGTCCGAAGATCTTGCGTAGAATCTTCCTCTCGAAGACACCAAGAGCAGCAGCATCTGACTGCGTCATTGTCCAGGCTTCCGCACCATACAGCAACACTGGAGTGATGAGCGTCTTGTAAAGTGCGACCTTCGTCATCCGAGAGAGGGCTCTACTACTAAACTGCCTACTGAGCCCGAAGTAACACCTGTTGGCAAGTGTGATTCTACGCTTGATCTCCAGGCTGACATCGTTGTTGCTGGTCACTGCAGTTCCTAAGTAGACAAAGTCCTTGACAGACTCGAAGTTGAAGTCACCAGCAGTAAGGTAAGAGTCAAGACGCCGCGACTCTCTGCTACTGCACACCATAAACTTCGTTTTGCCCACGTTCACTGCCAGTCCAACTTTCGCCGATTCCTTCTCGATAGCTCCAAAAGCTGCAGTGACATCACGCTTGGTACGCCCAATAATATCAATATCATCGGCGTAACCAAGGAGCTGGACACATTTGTTTCCCAGTATTGTGCCCATCCGATGTACTCCAGCTTTCCTTATTATGCCCTCCATTAGCAGATTGAAGAGCAAACAAGATAGCGAGTCGCCCTGTCTGAGACCTCGCTTGGTAACAAAGGTTTCGGAATGGTCATTTCCTACCTTGACAGAGCTGATGGTGTTGCTCAATGTCATCCTACAAAGCCGTACTAGCTTTGCAGGTATACCAAGCTCAGACATGGTAGCATATAGGCGGTCTCGCCGTGGGCTATCAAAAGCGGCTTTATAATCGACAAACAGATGGTAAGTGTCGATTTGGTTCTCATGCGCTTTCTCCAGGATCTGGCGCAATGTGAATATCTGGTCGACTGTGGACCTCCCAGGACGAAAGCCGCATTGATACGGTCCGATCAATGCTTCAGCATATAGCTTAAGCCTCTCACACATTACGCTCGTGAGAACCTTGTATGCGACGGGAAGAAGGCTGATGCCACGGTAATTGGTGCGCTGTGTGGCATCTCCCTTCTTCAGAATGGGGCAGATAATACTGAGGTTCCAATCAACGGGCATGCTTTCCGTTAGCCATACGCTGCTAATGAGCTGGTGCATGCGCCCTACCAGCTCATCGCCTCCAGCCTTAAACAATTCAGCCGGCAATCCATCAGCTCCCGCGGCTTTATTGTTTTTAAGTCGGCGCATTGCGACTTCGACCTCCGTATGGCTAGGGATGGGAACATCAACACCATCATCTCTGATTGGGGTTAGTGGATCAACTTCTTCAGGTTCATTTTCACTGTTTCCAGCTAAAAGACTTTCAAAGTGATCCCGCCATAACCTCAGTACCATCTCCGCATCTGTGACAAGGTTTCCGTCATTGCTCCTGCAGGCTAATGATCCAGACTTATAACCTTGGGTCATACGTTTGACTCTCCGGTAGAAGTCACGGGCATCATTCCTGTCCCTGCTACTCTCCATCATCTCACACTCAAGCCTTTCCATCTCCCGCTTCTTTTTCTTGAAAAGGCGCTTCTCATCTCGCCTCCGTGACCTATAAATGTCCACCACCGCTCGAGTGGCTCCTGCGTGCAGCGTTCTTCTGTAGGCGGCGTCCTTTGCAGCAGTCGCTTCTCGACACTCCTGGTCATACCATGGATTCCTCTTCGGTGGGTGCTGGAATCCAAGAGTTTCCACAGCAGAAGTGGTTATGGCGTTGGATAAGTACGACCACATATCCGCAGAATTTATAGGTGTTGGAGAGAGTTCCGCCAGTCGGCATGAGAGTCGAGTGGAGAAGGCATCCTTATGTTGCTGTGACTGCAGCTTTCCGATGTCAAGCTTCCTTGGCATACCACGATGTGAGACTTTCGCGACACATAGCCGTGCGCGAACCTTAGCTGCAACAAGGTAGTGGTCGGAGTCGATATTGGGGCCCCGTATGATATGATCATATTTGTCGATAATCGAATTATTGATAATCGATTTGTCGATAATTGCTTCATCAATAATCAATATATCGATAATCGATTTATCGATAATCGATTTATCGATTACTTGATATATCGATATTCGATTTATCGATACTCGACACTCGAGATATCGATTACTTGATATTCGAAGTATTCGTTACTTGATACTCGAATTGGGAAATCCATAGAAGAAATTATCGATTTAGAGAAAACGTGACACAAAACCTATATGGGAAGTGGTGTCGCCCGAGGTATGTCGTATGAAAAAAAAAATTTAATATATCAATTTCATATGATCATGCCGCATTGATTCCTCGATAGTCGATATATCGATTTATCGATAATTGATTTATCGATGATCAATTTATCGATATTCGATTTATTTATATTCGATTTATCAATATTCGATTTATCAATAACCGATTTAGAGATAATCGATTTATTGATAATCGATTTCTCAATTTTCCATTTCTCAATAATCGATTTATCTATATTCGATTAATTGACAATCGATTTATTGATATTCCATTTATCGATAATCGGTTTATCGATATTCGATTTATCTACAATCGATTTATCGATGATCGTTTTATCTATAATCGCTTTATCGATGCTGGACACTCAAGAAATTAATTACTTGAGATTTGAAATATCCATTACTTAATAATCGAATAGGGGAAATCCGTAGAAAAAATGGCCGATTAAGAGAGAACGTGGCACAAAACCTATATAGGAAGTCATGTCGCGAGAGATATGTCGTATGATTCCACGATAAATCAATTAATCGATAATCGATTTATTGATTTTCGATTTATCGATAATCGGTTTATCGATATTCTTTTTATCGATACTCGACACTCGAGATATCGATTAGATGATTTTAGAAATATCCGTTACTTGATACTCGACTATGAGAAATCCGTAGAAAAAATGACCGATTAAGAGGGAACGTGTCACAAAACCTATATTGGGAGTTATGCCGCGCAAGGTATGTCGTATGAAATTTTTTTTTTTTAAATATCATTTTCATATGGTCTTGGCCCATCGATTCCACGATATATCAATAGTCGATATTTCGATTTATCGATAATTGATTTTTCGATAACCGATTTATCGAAAATCGATTTATCGATATTCGATTTATCGATATTCGATTTATCGATATTCGATTTATCGATATTCGGTTTATTGATAATCGATTTATCGAAAATCGATTTATCGACATTCGATTTATCAATAATCGATTTATAGATAATCGATTTATCGATAATCGATATATCGATAATCGATGCATCGATTCTCGATTTATTGATAATCGATTTATCCATAGTCGATTTATCGATAATCAGTTTTTTAATAATCGATTTATCGGTGATCGATTTATCGATAATCGATTTCTTGATATTCGATTTATCGATAGTCGCTTTATCGATACTCGATTTATCGATTTCTCAATAATCGATGTATCGGTTATCGATAATAGATTTACCGATATTCCATTTATCGTTAATCGATTTATTGATAATCAATTTCTCAAAAATCGATTTATCGGTAATCGACTTATCGATAATCGGCTTATCGATAATCGATTTACCTATAATCGATTTATTGATATATTTAAATTCGATTGATAAAATATTGAATTATCGATAATCGATTTATCGATAATCGTCTTCTCAACAATCGATTTATCGGTAATCAATTTATCGATAATCGATTTATCGATAATCGATTTATCGATAATCGATTTATCGATACTCCTTTTATCGATTACTTGCCATTCGAAATATCTATTACCTGATACTCGAATATTGGAAATTCGTAGAAAAAATGACCGATTTAGAGAAAACGTGTCACAATCGATTTATCGATATTAGATTTATCAATAATCGATTTATCGATATTCGAATTATCGATCTAATTTTTTCGATAATCGATTTATCGATAATCGTTTAATCGATATTCGATTTATCGATACTCGAGATATCGATTACTTTATATTTAATATATCCATTACTTGATACTCGAATATGGAAAATCCGTAGAAAAAATTACCGATTTAGAGAAAACGTGTCACAAAACCTATATAGGAAGTGGTGTCGCGCGAGGTAGGTCGTATGAAAAATAATTTTTTGAATATATCAATTTCATATTATCGTGGTGCATTGATTCCCCGATATATTGAATAATTAACAGTCGATATTTGATTTATCGATAATCGATTTATCTATAATAGATTTATCGATATTGGACTTATCGTTGATCGATTTTTCAATTTATTGATATTCGAATCTTCAAAAAACTTTTTTCGATAATCGATATTCGATTTATCGATATTCGATTTATTGATAATCGATATATTTACATTCGATTTATCGAAAATTGATTTATCAATAATCGATTTATCGAAAATCGATATGTCGACACTAGCTTAGATTATCATTTCATTGAATATTTCAGAAAAACCCAAGAATTTTGAAAGGAATAAACATTGTTAAAAAAATATCTTGATTTGCATGAACATGGATAAAGAATGGTTGACTTTAAACCGAATTAAAATGGGATATACAGTGACTTTCCAACAAAATAAAACATAAACACTAGCTTAGATTATTATATAATTGAATATTCCAGAAAAACTCAAGAATTTTGAAAGGAATATTTCGAAATATCAGTTTATGTGAAAGCATTGTTAAAAAAATGCCTTGATTTGTATGGAAATGGATAAAGAATGGTTGATTTAAACCTAATTAAAATGGGATGAACCGTGATTTTCGACCAAAATAAAAGCATAAACACTAGCTTAGATTATTATATAATTGAATATTTCAGAAAAACTCAAGAATTTTGAAAGGAATATTTCGAAATATCGGTTTATGTGAAAGCATTGTTAAAAAAAATGCCTTGATTTGTATGGAAATGGATAAAGAATGGTTGATTTAAACCTAATTAAAATGGAATGAACCGTGATTTTCGATTTAAATAAAAGCATAAACACTAGCTTAGATTATTATATAATTGAATATTCCAGAAAAACTCAAGAATTTTGAAAGGAATATTTCGAAATATCAGTTTATGTGAAAGCATTGTTAAAAAAATGCCTTAATTTGTATGGAAATGGATTAAGAATGGTTGACTGTAAACCTTATTAAAATGGGATAAACCGTGATTTTCCAATATAAACAGTACATAAACACTAGCTTAGATTATTTATTGATTGAATATTTCAGAGAAACTCAAGAATTTGAAAAGGAATATTTCGAAATATCAGTGTATGTAAAAGCATATAGAATGGTTGACTTTAAACTCAATTAAAATTAGATATACCGTGATTTTCCAACAAAATGAAACATAAACACTGGCTAAGATTATTATTTGATTGAATGTTTCAGAGAAACTCAAGAATTTTGAAAGGAATATTTCGAAATATCAGTTTATTGGATTGGATGGAAATGGATAAAGAATGGTTGACTTTAAACCTAATTCAAATGGGATAAACCGTGATTTTCGACCAAAATAAATGCATAAACACTAGCTTAGATTGTCATTTCATTTAATATTTCAGAAAAACTCAAGAATTTTTTAAGGATTATTTCGAAATATCAGTTTATGTAAAAGCATTGTAAAAAAATGCCTTGATTTGGATGAATATGGATAAATAATTGTTGTCTTTAAACCTAATTAAAATGGAATAAACCGTGATATTTGACCAAAATAAGAGCATAAACACTAGCTTAGATTGTTATTTCATTGAATATTTAAGAAAAAGTCAAGAATTTTGAAAGGAATTTTTTGAAATATCAGTTCATGTAAAAACATAAAAAATGGTTGACTTTAAATCTAATTAAAATGGGATGTGGAAAGTTGTGTCGCGCGAGGTATGTCGTATAAAAAAAAAATTTAATATGTCAATTTCATATGATCATATTTGTCGATAATCGAATTATTGATAATCGATTTGTCGATAATTGCTTCATCAATAATCAATATATCGATAATCGATTTATCGATTACTTGATATATCGATATTCGATTTATCGATACTCGACACTCGAGATATCGATTACTTGATATTCGAAATATCCGTTACTTGATACTCGAATTGGGAAATCCGTAGAAGAAATTATCGATTTAGAGAAAACGTGACACAAAACCTATATGGGAAGTGGTGTCGCCCGAGGTATGTCGTATGAAAAAAAAAAATTTAATATATCAATTTCATATGATTCCCGATAGTCGTAGTCGATATATCGATTTATTTATTGATAATCGATTTATCGATATTCGATTTATCAATAATCGATTTATCGATAACAGATTTATTGATAATCGATATATTTATATTCGAGTTACCGAAAATTGATTGTTCGATAATCAATTTATCTATAATCGATTAACCGATAACCGATTTATCGATAGTCGAATTATCGATAATCGATTTCTCAATAATCGATTTATCAATAATCGATTTATCAATTATCGATTTAACGTTATTCGATTTATCGATAATCGTCTTTTTAGTAATCGATTTATCGGTAATCAATTTACCGATAATCGATTTATCGTTTATCGATTTATCGGTAATCAATTTATAGATATTCCATAAATCGATAATCGATTTACCGATTATCAAATTATCGATAATCGATTTATCGATATTCCTTTTATCGATTACTTGACATCCGAAATATCTATTACCTGATACTCGAATATGGGAAAATCGTTGAAAAAATGACCGATTTAGAGAAAACGTGTCACAAAACCTATATAGAAAGTGGTGTCGCGCGAGGTATGTCGTATGAAAAATAATTTTTTTACTATATCAATTTCATATTATCGTGCCGCATTGATTCCCCTATATATCGAATAATTGGTAGTCGATATTTCGATTTATCGACAATTGATTTATCGATAATCGACTTATCGATATTCGATTTATCGATATTAGATTTATCTTTAATCGATTTATCGATATTCGAATTATCGATCGACTTTTTTCGATAATCGGTTTATCGATAATCGTTTAATCGTCGAAAAATCGTATGAAATCGTTTAATCGTATGAAAAATAATTTTTTGAATATATCAATTTCATATTATCGTGGCGCATTGATTCCCCTATATATCGAATAATTGATAGTCGATATTTGATTTATCGATAATCGATTTATCTATAATAGATTTATCGATACTGGACTTATCGTCAATCGTTTTTTCAATTTATTGATATTCGAATCTTCAAAAAACTTTTTTCGATAATCGATATTCGATTTATCGATATTCGATTTATTGATAATCGATATATTTATATTCGATTTATCGAAAATTGATTTATCAATAATCGATTTATCGAAAATCGATATGTCGACACTAGCTTAGATTATCATTTCATTGAATATTTCAAAAAAACCCAAGAATTTTGAAAGGAATATTTCGAAATATCAGTTCATGTAAAAGCATTGCTAAATAAATACCTTGATTTGCATGGAAATGAATAAAGAATGGTTGACTATAAATCTAATTAAAATGGGATAAACCGTGATTTTCGACCAAAATAAAAGCATAAACACTAGCTTACATTATCATTTCATTGAATATTTCTGAAAAACTCAAGAATTTTGAAAGGAATATTTCGAAATATCAGTTCATGTAAAAGCATTGCTAAATAAATACCTTGATTTGGATGGAAATGGATAAAGAATGGTTGTCTATAAACCTAATTAATATGGGATAAACCGTGATTTTCCACCAAAACAAAAGCAAAAACACTAGCTTAGATTATTATTTAATTGAATATTTCGGAAAAAATCAAGAATTTTGAAAGGAATGTTTCAAAATATCAGTTTATGTAAAAGCATTGTCAAAAAACTCTTGATTTGATTGGAAATTTATAAAGAATGGTTGACTATAAATCTAATTAAAATGGGATAAACCGTGATATTTGACCAAAATAATAGCATAAACACTAGCTTAGATTGTTATTTCATTGAATATTTAAGAAAAAGTCGAGAATTTCGAAAGGAATTTTTTGAAATATCAGTTCATGTAAAAGCATAAAGAATGGTTGACTTTAAATCTAATTAAAATGGGATGTAGAAAGTTGTGTCGCGCGAGGTATGTCGTATAAAAAAAAATTAATATGTCAATTTCATATGATCATATTTGAGATAATCGAATTATTGATAATCGATTTGTCGATAATTGCTTCATCAATAATCAATATATCAATATCCATTTATCGATAATCGATTTATCGATACTCCTTTTATCGATTACTTGACATTCGAAATATCTATTACCTGATACTCGAATATGGGAAATTCGTAGAAAAAATGACCGATTTTGAGAAAACGTGTCACAAAACCTATATGGGAAGTGGTGTCGCGCGAGGTATGTCGTATGAAAAATAATTTTTTTAATGTATCAATTTCATATTATCGTGGCGCATTGATTCCCCTATATATCGAATAATTGGTAGTCGATATTTGATTTATAGATAATCGATTTATCTATAATAGATTTATCGAAAATCGATATGTCAACACTAGCTTAGATTGTCATTTCATTGAATATTTCAGAAAAACCCAAGAATTTTGAAAGGAATGTTTCGAAATATCAGTTCATGTAAAAGCATTGCTAAATAAATACCTTGATTTTGATGGAAATGGATAAAGAATGGTTGTCTATAAACCTAATTAATATGGGATAAACAGTGATTTTCGACCAAAGCAAAAACACTAGCTTAGATTGTTATTTGATTGAATATTTCAGAAAAATTCAAGAATTTTGAAAGGATTATTTCGAAATATCAGTTTATGTAAAAGCATTGTAAAAATAAATGCCTTAATTTGGATGAAAATGGGTAAATAATTGTTGTCTTTAAACCTAATTAAAATGGAATAAACCGTGATTTTCGACCTTAATAAAGCATAAGCACTAGCTTAGATTATCTTTTCATTGAATATTTCAGAAAAACTCAAGAATTTTGAAAGGAATGTTTCGAAATATCAGTTCATGTAAAAGCTTTGTAAAAAAAATGCCTTGATTTGGATGAAAATGGGTAAATAATTGTTGTCTTTAAACCTAATTAAAATGGAAAAAACCGTGATATTTGACCAAAATAAGAGCATAAACACTAGCTTAGATTGTTATTTCATTGAATATTTAAGAAAAAGTCAAGAATTTTGAAAGGAATTTTTTGAAATATCAGTTCACGTAAAAGCATAAAGAATGGTTGACTTTAAATCTAATTAAAATGGGATGTAGAAAGTTGTGTCGCGCGAGGTATGTCGTAAAAACAAAAATTTAATATGTCAATTTCATATGATCATATTTGTCGATAATCGAATTATTGATAATCGATTTGTCGATAATTGCTTCATCAATAATCAATATATCGATAATCGATTTATCGATAATCGATTTATCGATAATCGATTTATCGATTACTTGATATATCGAAGTTAACACCAGCAAAACTTCCTCCTATCTCGGCGCCCCCCGCGCTGAGTAAGTGGGTTTACGCGGGTAACGACCGCCGCGTAACCACTCCCGTCGGAGTCAGCAATTTGACTCCATACATTGTTGCTGATGCGTTGCGCAAGCACCGGAAATCTGACTCTGCAACTTGCGATTGTTGCTGGCCAGCTCTTGGCCTAAAAGTGTCGATGCGGCAAAATAGCGCGTACGATACTGGGTCATCGACGAAGACGGCAAGTGCAACGCCGACGGCGACGCGAGCAGCTAAGAGGTCTGATGTGGATCCAAGCCGGCCGGCTTGGGCAGAACTTGTTGGACATCATTGGAGAACTGACGTTGAATTTCTCTTAAAATATTTCAACCCCAAACCATAAAACAATTAATAAACAACTTAATTTAAAAAGTAAATCTATTGAGCTTGTTCTCTTTATTTCAAAAATACAACCCCGAGGGATATTCAAAGCAATTACACCCATCGAAGGGATGTTATATCCGAGGTAATGTCGCCTACCGTACTCAGCCCAGTACGGTAAGGCTTAACTGGCGCCCGAGCAGTTCTGCTTTGAGTGGATTTGAGCGAGGGAGATGAAGGGGAGTCGAATTTTATGAGCGACGCCTCTCTAGCGTTCCATACATAAAGTATGGAACCAAAGATGGGGCTGAGCTGAAATTTTTAATAGACACCGGTGCAAATAAAAAGCAAGGAGAAACAGCGGTTCAGACCGGAAGAGGTTCAGGAAGATAGGAAAGTTACCGTTAAAACCCAATCTGGGAAAATTTTTCATAAAACAGATATAAGGAATTAAGGGAAGAAGTTGAGTACGCTATGCCATTTTTTGATAATAAGGTAACGCTTCACAACCTCCTTGTAAGTTAAGAATACGAACACAGAAAACAAAAAAATATAAATAAAGATAAAAATCACACAAAAAAAACACAGAAAACAAAAAAATATAAGTAAAGATATAAATCACACAAAAAAAACATAAAAAAACATAATAAAAAAAAATCACAAAAAAAACACACGTACACAATAGGTTAAGAAAAGTAAAGAACAAATAAGTAATGCTTATATCCCAAGGGTGGTTGCCGTCAGCTGCGCAAGAGCTTTTCATATCTTTAGATATGATGCCCCCGTCGTCCCGCTGCAACAAGGAGTCGTGTGGCGGATAAATGGAGTCTTTAAACTTGCGCATGTTATCAACTTGGAGGAGTTCCAGCTAAGCATCGAGAAGACTGCGGAAGAGGTTTCAAGGATCAATGACGAAAGGATCAGGGCTCTGGCAGATCACCATCTTAAGAGGGCTGCGGACGGAATCACCAGGATGACCGCGTCGCGCAGGCCACGGTCCATTAATTGGTTGGGATCCGCCTGGAAATGGGTCGCCGGCTCACCGGATGCGTCGGATTGGAATGCCATCCTCCAATCACAGGACGACGTGAAGAACAACAACAATCAACAGATCAGGATAAATACCAGACTATTCGACGCAACTCATGAATCGATACGGAAACTCAATGAGGTCACCGCTAGGATGAACGCCATTGATGGCGAAACCCACACGGCGACAACGGTCTTGCACAAATCGATCATTCTAGCCAATCAAATCGATGAAGTGACGAGGGCATGCCAGCTGGCAAAGACCTCCGTTGTGAATACTAACTTGCTCGACCGGGAAGAAGTGGAGCTCTTACTTGAGGAAATGGAGAGTCTCCCGTATCAAAACGTGGTGGAGGCGGTCGAATTTTCGCGACCCTCAATCCTCACTAATGGGACGATTCTTCTATACGTGCTGACGATGCCCAAGGTCACACAAGAAAGGTACCAGCGGATTCTCCTTTACCCAGTAATACACAATGGCATGCAAGTCGTCTTGGAATCACAAAAGCTGGCTGTAAGCCCCCAAGAAACTTACGCCGTACTGGGAAAGTGCTTATCGATTGGAAACACTACGGTTTGTCAAGAAAAGACTTGCAGAAACTACCAGAAGACGGCTGCATCCCCAGGTTGCTAAAGGGAGGCCATGCCACTTGCAATTTTTTGAAGAACGACCGGGAGATCGTTGAACTGGTGGACGACGGGACCATCTTCATATCCAACTTCAACGGCACTATTGGTGGAACTTCGGGTGTGCACCACCTGGAGGGATCATTCGTCATACAATACGCCAACGAAACTGTTACAGTCGGAAACAGGAACTTCAGCAGTTACTCTGCAACCCACATAATGGCAATGCCGGCTGTTTTAACAAAAATAACAGCTGCGGGATACAAACTATCGCTGGAGTACGTGCACGACTTTGGCCTGGAAAACCTGAAGAAGTTGGCAAGAATGTCCCAAAAGATTTATTTCTCCACGGTAGTCGAGATGCTGGTAGCTGCAATCTTGATGTCATGTCTGTACGCCATCTGGAGAAAAGTAACGTCAACAAAGGGCATACCAAAGCACTGCGGTGATTTTCCTGGGCTAGAAGCTCCGGGTACATCGACAACCATGGAAAAACACCAGTAATCTGCGGGACGCAGATATTTGAAGGGGGAGGAGTTAACACCAGCAAAACTTCCTCCTATCTCGGCGCCCCCCGCGCTGAGTAAGTGGGTTTACGCGGGTAACGACCGCCGCGTAACCACTCCCGTCGGAGTCAGCAATTTGACTCCATACATTGTTGCTGATGCGTTGCGCAAGCACCGGAAATCTGACTCTGCAACTTGCGATTGTTGCTGGCCAGCTCTTGGCCTAAAAGTGTCGATGCGGCAAAATAGCGCGTACGATACTGGGTCATCGACGAAGACGGCAAGTGCAACGCCGACGGCGACGCGAGCAGCTAAGAGGTCTGATGTGGATCCAAGCCGGCCGGCTTGGGCAGAACTTGTTGGACATCATTGGAGAACTGACGTTGAATTTCTCTTAAAATATTTCAACCCCAAACCATAAAACAATTAATAAACAACTTAATTTAAAAAGTAAATCTATTGAGCTTGTTCTCTTTATTTCAAAAATACAACCCCGAGGGATATTCAAAGCAATTACACCCATCGAAGGGATGTTATATCCGAGGTAATGTCGCCTACCGTACTCAGCCCAGTACGGTAAGGCTTAACTGGCGCCCGAGCAGTTCTGCTTTGAGTGGATTTGAGCGAGGGAGATGAAGGGGAGTCGAATTTTATGAGCGACGCCTCTCTAGCGTTCCATACATAAAGTATGGAACCAAAGATGGGGCTGAGCTGAAATTTTTAATAGACACCGGTGCAAATAAAAAGCAAGGAGAAACAGCGGTTCAGACCGGAAGAGGTTCAGGAAGATAGGAAAGTTACCGTTAAAACCCAATCTGGGAAAATTTTTCATAAAACAGATATAAGGAATTAAGGGAAGAAGTTGAGTACGCTATGCCATTTTTTGATAATAAGGTAACGCTTCACAACCTCCTTGTAAGTTAAGAATACGAAAAAACACAGAAAACAAAAAAATATAAATAAAGATAAAAATCACACAAAAAAAACACAGAAAACAAAAAAATATAAGTAAAGATATAAATCACACAAAAAAAACATAAAAAAACATAATAAAAAAAAATCACAAAAAAAACACACGTACACAATAGGTTAAGAAAAGTAAAGAACAAATAAGTAATGCTTATATCCCAAGGGTGGTTGCCGTCAGCTGCGCAAGAGCTTTTCATATCTTTAGATATGATGCCCCCGTCGTCCCGCTGCAACAAGGAGTCGTGTGGCGGATAAATGGAGTCTTTAAACTTGCGCATGTTATCAACTTGGAGGAGTTCCAGCTAAGCATCGAGAAGACTGCGGAAGAGGTTTCAAGGATCAATGACGAAAGGATCAGGGCTCTGGCAGATCACCATCTTAAGAGGGCTGCGGACGGAATCACCAGGATGACCGCGTCGCGCAGGCCACGGTCCATTAATTGGTTGGGATCCGCCTGGAAATGGGTCGCCGGCTCACCGGATGCGTCGGATTGGAATGCCATCCTCCAATCACAGGACGATGTGAAGAACAACAACAATCAACAGATCAGGATAAATACCAGACTATTCGACGCAACTCATGAATCGATACGGAAACTCAATGAGGTCACCGCTAGGATGAACGCCATTGATGGCGAAACCCACACGGCGACAACGGTCTTGCACAAATCGATCATTCTAGCCAATCAAATCGATGAAGTGACGAGGGCATGCCAGCTGGCAAAGACCTCCGTTGTGAATACTAACTTGCTCGACCGGGAAGAAGTGGAGCTCTTACTTGAGGAAATGGAGAGTCTCCCGTATCAAAACGTGGTGGAGGCGGTCGAATTTTCGCGACCCTCAATCCTCACTAATGGGACGATTCTTCTATACGTGCTGACGATGCCCAAGGTCACACAAGAAAGGTACCAGCGGATTCTCCTTTACCCAGTAATACACAATGGCATGCAAGTCGTCTTGGAATCACAAAAGCTGGCTGTAAGCCCCCAAGAAACTTACGCCGTACTGGGAAAGTGCTTATCGATTGGAAACACTACGGTTTGTCAAGAAAAAGACTTGCAGAAACTACCAGAAGACGGCTGCATCCCCAGGTTGCTAAAGGGAGGCCATGCCACTTGCAATTTTTTGAAGAACGACCGGGAGATCGTTGAACTGGTGGACGACGGGACCATCTTCATATCCAACTTCAACGGCACTATTGGTGGAACTTCGGGTGTGCACCACCTGGAGGGATCATTCGTCATACAATACGCCAACGAAACTGTTACAGTCGGAAACAGGAACTTCAGCAGTTACTCTGCAACCCACATAATGGCAATGCCGGCTGTTTTAACAAAAATAACAGCTGCGGGATACAAACTATCGCTGGAGTACGTGCACGACTTTGGCCTGGAAAACCTGAAGAAGTTGGCAAGAATGTCCCAAAAGATTTATTTCTCCACGGTAGTCGAGATGCTGGTAGCTGCAATCTTGATGTCATGTCTGTACGCCATCTGGAGAAAAGTAACGTCAACAAAGGGCATACCAAAGCACTGCGGTGATTTTCCTGGGCTAGAAGCTCCGGGTACATCGACAACCATGGAAAAACACCAGTAATCTGCGGGACGCAGATATTTGAAGGGGGAGGAGTTAACACCAGCAAAACTTCCTCCTATCTCGGCGCCCCCCGCGCTGAGTAAGTGGGTTTACGCGGGTAACGACCGCCGCGTAACCACTCCCGTCGGAGTCAGCAATTTGACTCCATACATTGTTGCTGATGCGTTGCGCAAGCACCGGAAATCTGACTCTGCAACTTGCGATTGTTGCTGGCCAGCTCTTGGCCTAAAAGTGTCGATGCGGCAAAATAGCGCGTACGATACTGGGTCATCGACGAAGACGGCAAGTGCAACGCCGACGGCGACGCGAGCAGCTAAGAGGTCTGATGTGGATCCAAGCCGGCCGGCTTGGGCAGAACTTGTTGGACATCATTGGAGAACTGACGTTGAATTTCTCTTAAAATATTTCAACCCCAAACCATAAAACAATTAATAAACAACTTAATTTAAAAAGTAAATCTATTGAGCTTGTTCTCTTTATTTCAAAAATACAACCCCGAGGGATATTCAAAGCAATTACACCCATCGAAGGGATGTTATATCCGAGGTAATGTCGCCTACCGTACTCAGCCCAGTACGGTAAGGCTTAACTTCGATATTCGATTTATCGATTACTTGATATATCGATATTCGATTTATCGATACTCGACACTTGAGATATCGATTACTTGATATTCGAAATATCCGTTACTTGATACTCGAATTGGGAAATCCATAGAAGAAATTTTCGATTTAGAGAAAACGTGACACAAAACCTATATGTGAAGTGGTGTCGCCCGAGGTATGTCGTATGAAAAAAAAAAAATTTAATATATCAATTTCATATGATCGTGCCGCATTGATTCCCCGATAAATTAATTAATCGATAGTTGATATATCGATTTATCGGTGATCGATTTATCGATAATCGATTTATTGATTTTCGATTTATCGATAATCGGTTTATCGATATTCTTTTTATCGATACTCGACACTCGAGATATCGATTAGATGATTTTAGAAATATCCGTTACTTGATACTCGACTATGAGAAATCCGTAGAAAAAATGACCGATTAAGAGGGAACGTGTCACAAAACCTATATTGGGAGTTATGCCGCGCAAGGTATGTCGTATGAAATTTTTTTTTTTTTAAATATCATTTTCATATGGTCTTGGCCCATCGATTCCACGATATATCAATAGTCGATATTTCGATTTATCGATAATTGATTTTTCGAAAATCGATTTATCGAAAATCGATTTATCGATATTCGATTTATCGATATTCGATTTATCGATATTCGATTTATCGATATTCGATTCATCGTTAATCGACTTATTTATATTCGAACTATCGATAAACTTTTTTCGATAATCGATTTATCGATATTCGGTTTATCGATATTCGGTTTATCGATAGTCGATTTTTCGATAACCGGTTTTTCGAAAATCGATTTATCGATAAACGATTTATCGGTTTCTCAATAATCGATGTATCGATAATCGATTTATCGATATTCGGTTTATTGAAAATCGATTTATCGAAAATCGATTTTTCGATATTCGATTTATCAATAATCGATTTATAGATAATCGATGCATCGGTGACCGATT
Organism: Drosophila parthenogenetica; assembly: GCA_035047505.1. Classification (NCBI taxonomy): domain Eukaryota; kingdom Metazoa; phylum Arthropoda; class Insecta; order Diptera; family Drosophilidae; genus Drosophila; species Drosophila parthenogenetica. The sequence goes on along the minus strand of JAWNPM010000224.1, from coordinate 1,686,927 downwards.
TATCGATAATCGATTTATTGATATTCGATTTATCGATAGTCGATTTATCGATAATCGATTTATCGATAAATGATTTATCGATTACTCAATAATCGATGTATCGGTAATCGACTTATCGATTATAGATTTACCGATAATCGTTTAATTGATAATCTTTTTATCTATATTCGATTAATCGATAATATATTTACCGATATTCCATTTATTGTTAATCGACTTATCGATAATCATTTTCGCAAAAATTGATTTATCGGTAATCGATTTATCGATAATCGGTTTATCGATAATCGATTTATTTATAATCGATTTATTAATATATTTAAATTCGATTGATAAAATATTGAATTTTCGATAATTGATTTATCGATAATCGTCTTCTCAACAATCGATTAATCGATAATCATCTTCTCAATAATCGATTTATCGGTAATCAATTTATCGATAATCGATTTATCGTTAATCGATTTATCGATAATCGATAATCGATTTATCGATATATTGATATTCGATTGATCAAATATTGAATTATCGATATTTGTTTTATCTATATTCGATTTATCTATAATCGATTTATCGATGGTCGTTTTGTCTCTAATCGATTTATCGATGCTGGACACTCGAGAAATTGATTACTTGAGATTTGAAATATCCATTACTTAATACTCGATTAGGGGAAATTCGTAGAAAAAACGACCTATTTAGAGAAAACGTGTCACAAAACCTATATAGGAAGTGGTGTCGCGCGAGGTATGTCGTATGAAAAATAATTTTTTGAATATATCAATTTAATATTATCAAGCGCATTGATTCCCCTATATATCGAATAATTGGTAGTCAATATTTCGATTTATCGACAATTGATTTTCGATAATCGACTTATCGATATTCGATTTATCGATATTAGATTTATCTATAATCGATTTATCGATATTCGAATTATCGATCAACTTTTTTCGATCATCGATTTATCGATAATCGTTTAATCGATATTCGATTTATCGATATTCGATTTTTCGATACTCGACACTCGAGATATCGATTACTTGATATTCGAAATATCCATTACTTGATACTCGAATATTGAAAATCCGTAGAAAAAATTACCGATTTAGAGAAAACGTGTCACAAAACCTATATAAGAAGTGGTGTCGCGCGAGGTATGTCGTATGAAAAATAATTTTTTGAATATATCAATTTCATATTATCGATTTCAGAAAAACCCAAGAATTTTGAAAGGAATATTTCGAAATATCAGTTTATGTAAAAACATTGTTAAAAAAATTCCTTGATTTGGATGGAAATGGACAAAGAATGGTTCACTTTAAACCTAATTGAAATGGGATAAACCGTGATTTTCGAACAAAGTAAAAGCATAAACAATAGCTTAGATTGTTATTTGATTGAATATTTCAGAAAAATTCAAGAATTTTGGAAGGAATATTACGAAATATCAGTTTATGTAAAAGCATTGTAAAAAAAATGCCTTGATTTGGATGAAAATGGATAAATAATTGTTGTCTTTAAACCTAATTAAAATGGAATAAACCGTGATATTTGACCAAAATAAGAGCATAAACACTAGCTTAGATTGTTATTTCATTGAATATTTAAGAAAAAGTCAAGAATTTTGAATGGAATTTTTTGAAATATCAGTTCATGTAAAAACATAAAGAATGGTTGACTTTAAATCTAATTAAAATGGGATGTAGAAAGTTGTGTCGCGCGAGGTATGTCGTATAAAAAAAAAATTTAATATGTCAATTTCATATGATCATATTTGTCGATAATCGAATTATTGATAATCGATTTGTCGATAATTGCTTCATCAATAATCAATTTATCGATTACTTTATCGATTACTTTATCGATACTCGACACTCGAGATATCGATTACTTGATATTCGAAATATCCGTTACTTGATACTCGAATTGGGAAATCCGAGTTAGTGTTTATGTACTGCTTATATTGGAAAATCACGGTTTATCCCATTTTAATAAGGTTTACAGTCAACCATTCTTTATCCATTTCCATCCAAATCAAGGAATTTTTTTTAACGATGCTTTTACATAAACGAATATTTCGAAATATTCCTTTCAAAATTCTTGAGTTTCTCTGAAATATTCAATAATAAATAAGTCACGGTACATCCCATTTTAATTAGGTTTAAAGTCAACCATTCTTTATCCATGTTCATGCAAATCAAGATATTTTTTTAACAATGCTTTTACATAAACAGATATTTCGAAATATTCCTTTCAAAATTCTTGGGTTTTTCTGAAATATTCAATGAAATGATAATCTAAGCTAGTGTCGACATATCGATTTTCGATAAATCGATTATTGATAAATCAATTTTCGATAAATCGAATATAAATATATCGATTATCAATAAATCGAATACCGATAAATCGAATATCGATTATCGAAAAAAGTTTTTTGAAGATTCGAATATCAATAAATTGAAAAATCGATTAACGATAAGTCCAATATCGATAAATCTATTATAGATAAATCGATTATCGATAAATCAAATATCGACTATCAATTATTCGATATATAGGGGAATCAATGCGTCACGATAATATGAAATTGATACATTCAAAAAATTATTTTTCATAAGACATACCTCGCGCGACACCACTTCCTATATAGGTTTTGTGACACGTTTTCTCTAAATCGGTAATTTTTTCGGATTTTCCATATTCGAGTATCAAGTAATGGATATTTCGAATATAAAGTAATCGTTATCTCGAGTGTCGAGTGTCGATAAATCGAATATCGATTAAACGATTATCGATAAATCGATTATCGAAAAAAGTTGATCGATAATTCGAATATCGATTAATCGATTATTGATAAATCTAATATCGATAAATCGATTGTGACACGTTTTCTCTAAATCGGTCATTTTTTCTACGAATTTCCCATATTCGAGTATCAGGTAATAGATATTTCGAATGTCAATCCATTAACGATAAATCGATTTATCGATAATCGATTTATCGATACTCCTTTTATCGATTACTAGACATTCGAAATATCTATTTTATCGATAAATCGATTAAAATTCGTAGAAAAAATGATCGATTTAGAGAAAACGTGATCAGATATTGAATTATCGATAATCGATTTATCTATATTCGATTAATCGATAATCGATTTATCGGTAATCAATTTATCGATAATCGATTTATCGATAATCAATTTATCGATAATCGATTTATCGATAATCGAATTATCGATAATCGATTTCTCAATAATCGATATATCGATAATCGATTTATCAATTATCGATTTAACGTTATTCGATTTATCGATAATCGATTTCTCTATAATCGATTTATCGGTGATCGATTTATCGATAATAAGAAGTCATGTCGCGAGAGGTATGTCGTATGAAAAAAAAAATGTTATATATCAATTTCATACGATCATGCCGCACTGATTCCTGGATAGTCGATATATCGATTTATCGATAATTGATTTATCGATGATCGATTTATCGATATTTGATTTCTCAATAATCGATTTCTCAATAATCCATTTCTCAATAATCGATTTCTCAATAATCCATTTCTCAATAATCGATTTATCTATATTCGATTAATCTACAATCGATTTATTGATATTCCATTTATCGATAATCGGTTTATCGATATTCGATTTATCTACAATCGATTTATCGATGATCGTTTTATCTATAGTCGCTTTATCGATGTTGGACACTCGAAATATCCATTACTTAATAATTGAATAGGGGAAATCCGTAGAAAAAATGGCCGATTAAGAGTGAACGTGTCACAAAACCTAGATAGGAAGTCATGTCGCGAGAGATATGTCGTATGATTCCCCGATAAATCAATTAATCGATTTATCGATAATCGATTTATTGATTTTCGATTTATCGATAATCGGTTTATCGATATTCTTTTTATCGATACTCGACACTCGAGATATCGATTAGATGATTTTAGAAATATCCGTTACTTGATACTCGACTATGAGAAATCCGTAGAAAAAATGACCGATTAAGAGGGAACGTGTCACAAAACCTATATTGGGAGATATGCCGCGCAAGATATATCGTATGGAAATTTTTTTTTGAAAATATCAATTTCATATTGCCTTCGCCCATCGATTCCCCGATATATCGATTAATCGATAATTGATTATTCGATAACCGATTTATCGTAAATCGATTTATCGATATTCGGTTTATCGACAATCGATGCATCGATTCTCGATTTATCGAAAGTCGATTTATCAATAGTCGATTTATCGATTTCTCATTAATCGATGTAATCAATTTCTCAAAAATCGATTTATCGGTAATCGATATTCGATTTATCGATACTCGACACTCGAGATAACGATTACTTGATATTCGAAATATCCATTACTTGATACTCGAATATGGAAAATCCGAAAAAATTACCGATTTAGAGAAAACGTGTCACAAAACCTATATAGGAAGTGGTGTCGCGCGAGGTATGTCGTATGAAAAATAATTTTTTGAATGTATCAATTTCATATTATTGTGACGCATTGATTCCCCTATATATCGAATAATTGATAGTCGATATTTGATTTATCGATAATCGATTTATCTATAATAGATTTATCGATATTGGACTTATCGTTAATCGATTTTTCAATTTATTGATATTCGAATCTTCAAAAAACTTTTTTCGATAATCGATATTCTATTTATCGATATTCGATTTATTGATAATCGATATATTTATATTCGATTTATCGAAAATTGATTTATCAATAATCGATTTATCGAAAATCGATATGTCGACACTAGCTTAGATTATCATTTCATTGAATATTTCAGAAAAACCCAAGAATTTTGAAAGGAATATTTCGAAATATCAGTTTATGTAAAAGCATTGTTAAAAAAATATCTTGATTTGCATGAACATGGATAAAGAATGGTTGACTTTAAACCTAATTAAAATCGGATAAACCGTGATTTTCCAATATAAGCAGTACATAAACACTAGCTTAGATTATTTATTGATTGAATATTTCAGAGAAACTCAAGAATTTTAAAAGGAATATTTCGAAATATCAGTGTATGTAAAAGCATATAGAATGGTTGACTTTAAACTCAATTAAAATTAGATATACCGTGATTTTCCAACAAAATAAAACATAAACACTAGCTTAGATTATCATTTCACTGAATATTGCAGAAAAACTCAAGAATTTTGGAAGGAATATTACGAAATATCAGTTTATGTAAAAGCATTGTAAAAAAAATGCCTTGATTTGGATGAAAATGGATAAATAATTGTTGTCTTTAAACCTAATTAAAATGGAATAAACCGTGATATTTGACCAAAATAAGAGCATAAACACTAGCTTAGATTGTTATTTCATTGAATATTTAAGAAAAAGTCAAGAATTTTGAAAGGAATTTTTCGAAATATCAGTTCATGTAAAAGCATAAAGAATGGTTGACTTTAAATCTAATTAAAATGGGATGTAGAAAGTTGTGTCGCGCGAGGTATGTCGTTTAAAAAAAAATTAATATGTCAATTTCATATGATCATATTTGTCGATAATCGAATTATTAATAATAGATTTGTCGATAATCGATTTGTCGATAATCGATTTGTCGATAATCGATTTATCGATTTATCGATTACTTGATATATCGATAATCGATTTATCAATACTCGACACTCGAGATATCGATTACGTGACACAAAACCTACATCAATTTCATATGATCATGCTGCATTGATTCCCGATAGTCGATAGTCGATATATCGATTTATTTATTGATAATCGATTTATCGATATTCGATTTATCGATACTCGACACTCGAGATATCGATTACTTGATATTCGAAATATCCGTTACTTGATACTCGAATTGGGAAATCCGTAGAAGAAATTATCGATTTAGAAAAAACGTGACACAAAACCTATATGGGAAGTGGTGTCGCCGGAGGTATGTCGTATGAAAAAAAAAAATTTAATATATCAATTTCATATGATCATGCCGCATTGATTCCCGATAGTCGTAGTCGATATATCGATTTATTAATGGATAATCGATTTATCGATATTCGATTTATCAATAATCGATTTAGCGATAATCGATTTATTGATAATCAATTTATCTATAATCGATTTATCGATAATCGATTTATCGATAGTAGATTTATCGATAGTCGACATGTCCATTACTTGATACTCGAATTGGGAAATCCGTAGAGGAAATTACCGATTTAGGGAAAACGTGACACAAAACCTATATGGAAAGTGGTGTCGCCCGAGGTATGTCGTATGAAACAAAAATTTTTAATATCACATTTCACATGATCATGTCGCATTGATTCCCGATAGTCGTAGTCGATATATCGATTTATTAATTGATAATCGATTTATCGATATTCGATTTATAAATAATCGATTTATCGATAACCGATTTATTGATAATCGATATATTTATATTCGAGTTACCGAAAATTGATTGTTCGATAATCAATTTATCTATAATCGATTTCTCAATAATATAGGAAGTGGTGTCGCGCGAGGTATGTCGTATGAAAAATAATTTTTTGAATATATCAATTTCATATTATCGTGGCGCATTGATTCCCCTATATATCGAATAATTGATAGTCGATATTTGGTTTTTCGATAATCGATTTATCTATAACAGATTTATCGATATTGGACTTATCGTTAATCGATTTTTCAATTTATTGATATTCGAATCTTCAAAAAACTTTTTTCGATAATCGATATTCGATTTATTGATAATCGATATATTTATATTCGATTTATCGAAAATTGATTTATCAATAATCGATTTATCGAAAATCGATATGTCGACACTAGCTTAGATTATCATTTCATTGAATATTTCAGAAAAACCCAAGAATTTTGAAAGGAATAATTCGAATTATCAGTTTATGTAAAAGCATTGTTAAGAAAATACCTTGATTTGGATGGAAATGGATAAAGAATGGTTGTCTTTAAACCTAATTAAAATGGTATAAACCGTGATTTTCCACCAAAGCAAAAACACTAGCTTAGATTGTTATTCAATTGAATATTTCGGAAAAATTCAAGAATTTTAAAAGGAATGTTTCAAAATATCAGTTTATGTAAAAGCATTGTTAAAAAACTCTTGATTTGGTTGGAAATGGATAAAGAATGGTTGACTATAAATCTAATTAAAATGGGATAAACCTGGATTTTCGACCAAAACAAAAGCAAAAACACTAGCTTAGATTGTTATTTAATTGAATATTTCGGGAAAATTCAAGACTTTTGAAAGGAATGTTTTAAAATATCAGTTTATGTAAAAGCATTGTTAAAAAAATGTCTTGAATGGGTTGGAAATGGAAAAAGAATGGTTGACGATAAACCTAATTAAGATGGGATAAACTGTGATTTTCGACCAAAATAAAAGCATAAACACTAGCTTACATTATCATTTCATTGAATATTTCTGAAAAACTCAAGAATTTCGAAAGGAATATTTCAAAATATCAGTTTATGTAACAGCATTGTTAAAAAAAACTCTTGATTTGATTGGAAATGGATAAAGAATGGTTGACTATAAATCTAATTAAAATGGGATAAACCGTGATTTTCCACCAAAATAAAAGCATAAACACTAGCTTTCATTATCATTTCATTGAATATTTCAGAAAAACTCAAGAATTTTGAAAGGAATATTTCGAAATATCAGTTTATGTAAAAGCATTGTAAAAAAAATGACTTGATTTGGATGAAAATGGATAAATAATTGTTGTCTTTAAACCTAATTAAAATGGAATAAACCGTGATATTTGACCAAAATAAGAGCATAAACACTAGCTTAGATCATATTTGTCGATAATCGAATTATTGATAATCGATTTGTCGATAATTGCTTCATCAATAATCAATATATCGATAATCGATTTATCAATTTCTTGATATATCGATATTCGATTTATCGATACTTGATATTCGAAATATCCGTTACTTGATACTCGAATTGGGAAATCCATAGAAGAAATTATCGATTTAGAGAAAACGTGACACAAAACCTATATAGAAAGTGGTGTCGCGCGAGGTATGTCGTATGAAAAATAATTCTTTGAATATATCAATTTCATATTATCGTGGCGCATTGATTCCCCTATATATGGAATAATTGATAGTCGATATTTGATTTATCAATAATCGATTTATCTATAATAGATTTATCGATATTGGACTTATCGTTAATCGATTTTTCAATTTATTGATATTCGAATATTAAAAAAACTTTTTGCGATAATCAATATTCGATTTATTGATAATCGATATATTTATATTCGATTTATCGAAAATTGATTTTTCGATAACCGATTTATCGAAAATCGATTTATCGATATTCGATTTATCGATATTCGATTTATCGTTAATCGACTTATTTATATTCGAACTATCGATAAACTTTTTTCGATAATCGATTTATCGATATTCGGTTTATTGCAATCGATTTATCGATAATCGATTTCTAGATATTCGATTTATCAATAATCGATTTCTAGATAATTGGTTTATCGGTGATCGATTTATCGATAATCGATTTATTGATATTCGATTTATCGATAGTCGATTTATCGATAATCGATTTATCGATATACGATTTATCGATTTCTCAATCATCGATGTATCGGTAATCGACTCATCGATTATAGATTTACCGATAATCGTTTAATTGATAATCTTTTTATCTATATTCGATTAATCGATAATAGATTTACCGATATTCCATTTATTGTTAATCGACTTATCGATAATCAATTTCTCAAAATTTAATTTATTGGTAATCGATTTATCGATAATCGGTTTATCGATAATCGATTTATTTATAATCGATTTATTGATATATTTAAATTCGATTGATAAAATATTGAATTTTCGATATTCGATTTATCGATAATCGTCTTCTCAACATCCGATTAATCGATAATCGTCTTCTCAATAATCGATTTATCGGTAATCAATTTATCGATAATCGATTTATCGTTAATCGATTTATCGATAATCGATAATCGATTTATCGATATATTGATATTCGATTGATCAAATATTGAATTATCGATAATTGTTTTATCTATATTTGATTTATCTACAATCGATTTATCGATGATGGTTTTGTCTTTAATCGATTTATCGATGCTGCACACTCGAAAAATTGATTACTTAATATTCGAAATATCCATTACTTGATACTCGAATATGGAAAATCCGTAGAAAAAATTACCGATTTGGAGAAAACGTGTCACAAAACATATATAGGAAGTGGTGTCGCGCGAGGTATGTCGTATGAAAAATAATTTTTTGAATATATCAATTTCATATTATCGTGGCGCATTGATTCCCCTATATATCGAATAATTGATAGTCGATATTTGATTTATCGATAATCGATTTATCTATAATAGAATTATCGATATTGGACTTATCGTTAATCGATTTTTCAATTTATTGATATTCGAATCTTCAAAAAACTTTTTTCGACAATCGATATTCGATTTATCGATATTCGATTTATTGATAATCAATATATTTATATTCGATTTATCGAAAATTGATTTATCAATAATCGATTTACCGAAAATCGATATGTCGACACTAGCTTATATTATCATTTCATTGAATATTTCAGAAAAACTCAAGAATTTTGAAAGGAATATTTCGAAATATCAGTTTATGTAAAAGCATTGTAAAAAAAATTCCTTGATTTGGATGAAAATGGGTAAATAATTGTTGTCTTTAAACATAATTAAAATGGAATAAACCGTGATATTTGTCCAAAATAAGAGCATAAACACTAGCTTAGATTGTTATTTCATTGAATATTTAAGAAAAAGTCGAGAATTTTGAAAGGAATTTTTTGAAATATCAGTTCATGTAAAAGCATAAAGAATGGTTGACTTTTAATCTAATTAAAATGGGATGTAGAAAGTTGTGTCGCGCGAGGTATGTCGTATAAAAAAAAAAATCAATTATTGATTTAACTTTATTCGATTTATCGATAATCGTCTTTTCAGTAATCGATTTATCGGTAATCAATTTATCGATAATCGATTTATCGTTTATCGATTTATCGGTAATCAATTTATAGATATTCCATAAATCGATAATCGATTTACCGATTATCCATTTATCGATAATCGATTTATCGATACTCCTTTTATCGAGTACTTGAAATTCGAAATATCTATTACCTGATACTCGAATATGGGAAATTCGTAGAAAAAATGACCGATTTAGAGAAAACGTGTCACAAAACCTATATAGAAAGTGGTGTCGCGCGAGGTATGTCGTATGAAAAATAATTTTTTGAATATATCAATTTCATATTATCGTGGCGCATTGATTCCCCTATGTATCGAATAATTGATAGTCGATATTTGATTTATCGATAATCGATTTATCTATAATAGATTTATCGATATTCGAATTATCGATCCACTTTTTTCGATAATCGATTTATCGATCAACTTTTTTCGATAATCGATTTATCGATAATCGTTTAATCGATATTCGATTTATCGATATTCGAGTAATCGATACTCGACACTCGAGATATCGATTACTTTAAATTCGAAATATCCATTACTTGATTATCGAATATGGAAAATCCGTAGAAAAAATGACCGATTTAGAGAAAATGTGTCACAAAACCTATATAGAAAGTGGTGTCGCGCGAGGTATGTCGTATGAAAAATAATTTTTTGAATATATCAATTTCATATTATCGTGGCGCATTGATTCCCCTTTGTATCGAATAATTGATAGTCGATATTTGATTTATCGATAATCGATTTATCTATAATAGATTTATCGATATTGGACTTATCGTTAATCGATTTTTCAATTTATTGATATTCGAATATTAAAAAAACTTTTTGCGATAATCGATATTCGATTTATCGATATTCGATTTATTGATAATCGATATATTTATATTCGATTTATCGAAAATTGATTTATCAATAATCGATTTATCGAAAATCGATATGTCGACACTAGCTTATATTATCATTTCATTGAATATTTCAGAAAAACCCAAGAATTTTGAAAGGAATAATTCGAATTATCAGTTTATGTAAAAGCATTGTTAAGAAAATACCTTGATTTGGATGGAAATGGATAAAGAATGGTTGTCTTTAAACCTAATTAAAATGGGATAAACCGTGATTTTCCACCAAAGCAAAAACACTAGCTTAGATTGTTATTTAATTGAATATTTCGGAAAAATTCAAGAATTTTGAAAGGAATGTTTCAAAATATCAGTTTATGTAAAAGCATTGTTAAAAAACTCTTGATTTGGTTGGAAATGGATAAAGAATGGTTGACTATAAATCTAATTAAAATGGGATAAACCGTGATTTTCGACCAAAACAAAAGCAAAAACACTAGCTTAGATTGTTATTTAATTGAATATTTCGGGAAAATTCAAGACTTTTGAAAGGAATGTTTCAAAATATCAGTTTATGTAAAAGCATTGTTAAAAAAATGTCTTGAATGGGTTGGAAATGGAAAAAGAATGGTTGACGATAAACCTAATTAAGATGGGATAAACTGTGATTTTCGACCAAAATAAAAGCATAAACACTAGCTTACATTATCATTTCATCGAATATTTCTGAAAAACTCAAGAATTTCGAAACGAATATTTCGGTTGTCTTTAAACCTAATTAAAATGGGATAAACCGTGATTTTCCACCAAAACAAAAGCAAAAACACTAGCTTAGATTGTTATTTAATTGAATATTTCGGAAAAAATCAAGAATTTTGAAAGGAATGTTTCAAAATATCAGTTTTTGTAACAGCATTGTTAAAAAAAACTCTTGATTTGCATGGAAATGGATAAAGAATGGTTGACTATAAATCTAATTAAAATGGGATAAACCGTGAATTTCGACCAAAATAAAAGCATAAACAATAGCTTTCATTATCATTTCATTGAATATTTCAGAAAAACTCAAGAATTTTGAAAGGAATATTTCGAAATATCAGTTTATGTAAAAGCATTGTAAAAAAAATGACTTGATTTGGATGAAAATGGATAAATAATTGTTGTCTTTAAACCTAATTAAAATGGAATAAACCGTGATATTTGACCAAAATAAGAGCATAAACACTGGCTTAGATCATATTTGTCGATAATCGAATTATTGATAATCGATTTGTCGATAATTGCTTCATCAATAATCAATATATCGATATTCGATTTATCGATACTTGATATTCGAAATATCCGTTACTTGATACTCAAATTGGGAAATCCATAGAAGAAATTATCGATTTAGAGAAAACGCGACACAAAACCTATATGGGAAGTGGTGTCGCCCGAGGTATGTCGTATGAAAAAAATTTAATATATCAATTTCATGCCGCATTGATTCCCGATAGTCGTAGTCGATATATCGATTTATTTATTGATAATCGATTTATCAATATTCGATTTATCAATAATCGATTTATCGATAACCGATTTATTGATAATCGATATATTTATATTCGAGTTACCGAAAATTGATTGTTCGATAATCAATTTATCTATAATCGATCTACCGAAAATTGATTGTTCGATAATCAATTTATCTATAATCGATTTACCGATAATCGATTTATCGATAATCGATTTAACGTTATTCGATTTATCGAAATATTCGAAATATCTATTACCTGATTCTCGAATATGGAAAATCCGTAGAAAAAATGACCGATTTAGAGAAAACGTGTCACAAAACCTATATAGAAAGTGGTGTCGCGCGAGGTATGTCGTATGCAAAATAATTTTTTGAATATATCAATTTCATATTATCGTGGCGCATTGATTCCCCTATGTATCGAATAATTGATAGTCGATATTTGATTTATCGATAATCGATTTATCGTTTATCGATTTATCGGTAATCAATTTATAGATATTCCATAAATCGATAATCGATTTACCGATTATCCATTTATCGATAATCGATTTATCGATACTCCTTTTATCGAGTACTTGAAATTCGAAATATCTATTACCTGATACTCGAATATGGGAAATTCGTAGAAAAAATGACCGATTTAGAGAAAACGTGTCACAAAACCTATATAGAAAGTGGTGTCGCGCGAGGTATGTCGTATGCAAAATAATTTTTTGAATATATCAATTTCATATTATCGTGGCGCATTGATTCCCCTATGTATCGAATAATTGATAGTCGATATTTGATTTATCGATAATCGATTTATCTATAATAGATTTATCGATATTGGACTTATCGTTAATCGATTTTTCAATTTATTGATATTCGAATCTTCAAAAAACTTTTTTCGATAATCGATATTCGATTTATCGATATTCGATTTATTGATAATCGATATATTTATATTCGATTTATCGAAAATGGATTTATCAATAATCTATTTATCGAAAATCGATATGTCGACACTAGCTTAGATTATCATTTCATTGAATATTTCAGAAAAACCCAAGAATTTTGAAAGGAATAATTCGAATTATCAGTTTATGTAACAGCATTGTTAAAAAAACTCTTGATTTGCATGGAAATGGATAAAGAATGGTTGACTATAAATTTAATTAAAATGGGATAAACCGTGAATTTCGACCAAAATAAAAGCATAAACAATAGCTTTCATTATCATTTCATTGAATATTTCAGAAAAACTCAAGAATTTTGAAAGGAATGTTTCAAAATATCAGTTTATGTAACAGCATTGTTAAAAAAACTCTTGATTTGCATGGAAATGGATAAAGAATGGTTGACTATAAATCTAATTTAAATGGAATAAACCGTGATATTTGACCAAAATAAGAGCATAAACACTGGCTTAGATCATATTTGTCGATAATCGAATTATTGATAATCGATTTGTCGATAATTGCTTCATCAATAATCAATATATCGATAATCGATTTATCGATTACTTGATATATCGATATTCGATTTATCGATACTTGGTATTCGAAATATCCGTTACTTGATACTCGAATTGGGAAATCCATAGAAGAAATTATCGATTTAGAGAAAACGTGACACAAAACCTATATGGGAAATGGTGTCGCCCGAGGTATGTCGTATGAAAAAAAATTTAATATATCAATTTCATGCCGCATTGATTCCCGATAGTCGTAGTCGATATATCGATTTATTTATTGATAATCGATTTATCGATATTCGATTTATCAATAATCGATTTATCGATAACCGATTTATTGATAATCGATATATTTATATTCGAGTTACCGAAAATTGATTGTTCGATAATCAATTTATCTATAATCAATTTACCGATAATCGATTTATCGATAGTCGAATTTTTGATAATCGATTTCTCAATAATCGATTTATCGAAAATCGATATGTCGACACTAGCTTATATTTTCATTTCATTGAATATTTCAGAAAAACTCAAGAATTTTGAAAGGAATATTTCGAAATATCAGTTTATGTAAAAGCATTGTAAAAAAAATTCCTTGATTTGGATTAAAATGGGTAAATAATTGTTGTCTTTAAACCTAATTAAAATGGAATAAACCGTGATATTTGTCCAAAATAAGAGCATAAACACTAGATTAGATTGTTATTTCATTGAATATTTAAGAAAAAGTCGAGAATTTTGAAAGGAATTTTTTGAAATATCAGTTCATGTAAAAGGATAAAGAATGGTTGACTTTAAATCTAATTAAAATGGGATGTAGAAAGTTGTGTCGCGCGAATTAGAAGTGATTTTCATTTATTGATTTCTGATAAAAGAAACCTACACAGAGGCTATGTATACTAAAGTACATAATATATATATAAGGGCTATGTATAAGGGCTATGTATGTTGAGACCGCTGATTCGGCTTTACGCCGGATATCGAGTCCCAGATTCAAAAGTTGTTTACATTAAATCTTGAGTGGTTTAGAATATGCTATGTTAGCTAATTATTGTCAAGTGTTTCAAGAGGGCCGGACCACACAATGTATGGGTTGAATGACATTGTTTTGGTTAGTGGGACAATGCCCGAGGAGGTTTGAGCGGGGGTGACGCAGAGCTGATGGCGGTAACTCCTCCCCCCTTAACTTGGAACGATGGCCATAACGATGGCATGTCCAAGACGGTTGTGGCTGGAGTGACAATTGGATCAAAGATCGGGGGCGAAAATGTAATGGTCCTTCGTTTATAGATCCAGGCGAATGTTGTGGCTATTGATAATCCGAAGATGAGCACATAGACAGTTGTTAGATGTGTGGCAGCTTGATGTTTTATCTGGAAGACTTCCTGATCGTTTTGTAGGTCGTAAAGGTGTAAGTTTAGCAAACTAAGATTTTTTGTAGAAGTGTTTATGGTCAAGTTGTTAATGTGTGGTAAGTTGATTTCGAATTTGTCTTCAATAGTGGTGTCGGCGTCGACGTATTTGATGCCATTCACGGATATTGACCAGTTATTATAGTGGATGATCATGGATCCGCTAAGAGTTTTGGCTGGTATACAAGTGGAAGTGAGGTTTATGTTTTTGGCGTTGAAGATTAGTAGCAGTCCCTTTATTGGTACGAAGATTTGTTGTGGTTGACCTCCATCGATGACGTTGCAAGTCGCCATGCTGTTGTTAAGTAGGTTTGATAGGCAGTGGGGATTCGTAGGTAAAGTTGGGGTCTCACATACATATAATTTGCCCAACTTAATACATGGTGAATTTAATACCTTAATTGTTAACTTATTTTGAATAATATGTTTAGGTAGTGTTACAAATTTTGTATTATTAAATGGTAAAGATATTAGTTGATCGTATTCATAATGTTCTGTTGATAAGATAGGAATTTTTATTTTAAAAACAAGTGTTTTATTTTTTGTTATTGATTCTAGAGACAGAACATTGTACATTTCGTGATCTAAGTTTATTGTTACATTTTGTTGTTGAAATATGTTTTTTATTTTTAGAATTTCTTCGGTATTTAAGATATATTTAGGGATTATTTTTAATTTTGTGAACAATAGGCTTTCTGCAATATTGTTTAAATGATTGAGTAAAATGTCTACATTGTAATTAATTCTAGCAATATATTGGTTTATTTTTAAGTTTCGTTCTTCTGTATCTAATTGTTTAAATATTTTATTTTGATAGGTGTTTATGAAATTGCTAATTGTTTCCTGTTCCTTATTTATATGGTCTGTGATATTCTTAAATCTAATAAATGTTTCCTTTTGTAGTGTTTGTTCGAGTTCAAGGTTTTTGTGGACATCTGCTAATTCTTTATTTATTTTTATTTCGTCTTCGGCGTCCATATTTCCGGTCACGAATTTTACCACGCTACCTAGTCCATTAATTAAGCCTCTCCTCGGCCTATTATTGCTGGGAAGTAGGGTATCTAACCTGTCAACCACTTGGGTTATTTTTTTATTAAGTATAAGCTTTAGTTCGGAGAATTCTAAGTCATCGGGTAAGTTTTTTATTATGTCTGTTATTTTGTTTGCATTTACTACGTAGTCGTTTAAGTTTATTACATGGTTTATTATTTTAAAAGAGTCCACTACCCTAGCCACACCTATATTAACTTTAATAAAGGGCTGGTCTTTGTCCAAACTATCAATCACTAGGCGTTGGGAAATGCCTAACGACAACCTGTAAGTATTTAATTTATTGTAGAGTTAGTTGCTGTTGGTAATGTATTTGCTTGTGGGTTGTTTAAATTCTTAGTTATTTTCCTTATTTTTTGTTCGTGTAACTTTTGTCTTTTAGCTGTTCTGATTGTTATTCCGTTATCTAGTACTATTTTGTGTTTGCTGAATCTAGGTGTAGCTCTTTTCTTCTGTTTTCTTTCCTAAAAATTATGTTGCCGGATGGTATTGAGGGGGGTTCTATCCTTGATTCATTTAGTTTATCTGTCCGTTTTATAGTCTGTTGTTATATCTAGTATGTAATAAAAAAATAATATGCAATATGTTTTTTTTTTTTTTGTAATTGTTTGTGCATAAAAAGGTAATATAAAAAAATAGTATATATAGTAATATTATAAAATGTGTGTTTTAATAGGTCTTGTATATAAAGATAATGTAATTGTTTGTGGTTTTATGTAAAATTAGAGTGTTAATATTAAATGAGTATTCATAAAAAAATTTTTTTTTTGATTATTTGGGAAATCAGCTGATGTAGAATTATTTCCCCTCTTCCCTTTTTTTTTTTGTTGTTTGTGTTTTATTTCAGTAGACGTCTTTAATGTGTATTGTTTTGTGTGAGTGGTATTTTTTTTTTTTATTATTTATACAGTGTGATCCCAATGACAACTGCATAAGAACCAGAAGACTTGTATTGTGTACAGAATTTGTATACTAAGGCAAAAAATTTTTTTTATTTTTTTTTTGTTTTTTGGTGACTTGAAACATGTAATAAAAAAAGTAACTCGATACGAGTCACTTATGTTGGGAAAGGGTATGGTTTCTTCTTTTATTTCTTTTTTCTTTAGCGTTTCGAATTGCGGTCGAAGCAACAATGTAAGTGAGTGCTCGATCGTTGTGTAAAAGTGCTTGTGTGGTAATAGTAAAAGAGTTTTTTTCCTTTCTTTTTTTTTTTTTTTTTTTCAATAATATCGAACAGTGATCAGCACTTGATGTCTGTCGATATATTGAAAATTTATATTGTAGGGTATAACACTTTTGTCGTTATTATTTTTTCTTTTTTTATATTTGGCGGTTATCAGCACTTGATGTCCGCCACAATATAAATTTATTTGTTTCAATAATATCGAACAGTGATCAGCACTTGATGTCTGTTGATATATTGAAAATTTATTTTGTAGGGTATAACACTTTTGTCGTTATTATTTTTTCTTTTTTTTTTTTTTATATTTGGCGGTTATCAGCACTTGATGTCCGCCACAATATAAAATTATTTGTTTCAATAATATCGAACAGTGATCAGCACTTGATGTCTGTCGATAGATTGAAAATTTATATTGTAGGGTATAACACTTTTGTCGTTATTATTTTTTCTTTTTTTTTTTTTTATATTTGGCGGTTATCAGCACTTGATGTCCGTCACAATATAAAATTATTTGTTTCAATAATATCGAACAGTGATCAGCACTTGATGTCTGTCGATATATTGAAAATTTATTTTGTTGGGTATAACACTTTTGTCGTTATTATTTTTGTTTTTTTTTTTTTCATTGGGCAGTGATCAGCACTTGATGTCTGCCACAATAGAAGAATTATTTATTTCAAAAATGTCAAACAGTTATCAGCACTTGATGTCTGTTGGCATATTGAAAATTTATATTGTAGGATATAACTATTTCATCGTTATTTATTTTTTTTTGTAATATAAATTTTTTTCCTCAATAATATCAAACAGTGATCAGCACTTGATGTCTGTTGATATATTGAAAATTTATTTTGTAGGGTATAACTATTTCATCGTTACTTATTTATAATTTTTTTTTTTGTTTTTTTTATATATTTTTTTTTTATACATATTATGTCACAATAAAAGCGAATTTAATACACTTGCGGTATTTTACTTGGATAAAGGGGTATTTGTAACACATTTACTTTACTTGTACACATATTCTTCATTTGTTCTTTACACTGGGTTGCCACTGGGGACTCACCTGCTTATCTTTATTTTTACATTAATAAAATAGTGAAGATCCTTAGTGTCATCCTTGGGAACGTTTTGATTCAACTGCCGGCTGCGCCAATTACCAGTCCAGGATCCTGTAGCCTTGGTTTCCTGGGTTGTCCTGAGACTTGTATTTAACTTTTGTTTGATATTGTTGGGACTTGTATTTAACTTGTGCACTGAATAAAACTCGACTGCTCTTTTCTGATTTCAACTTAGAAGTGATTTTCATTTATTGATTTCTGATAAAAGAAACCTACGCAGAGTCTATGTATACTAAAGTACATAATATATATATAAGGGCTATGTATAAGGGCTATGTATGTTGAGACCGCTGACTCGGCTTTACGCCGGATGTCGAGTCCCAGATTCAAAAGTTGTTTACATTAAATCTTGAGTGGTTTAAAATATGCTATGTTAGCTAATTATTGTCAAGTGTTTCAAGAGGGCCGGACCACACAATGTATGGGTTGAATGACATTGTTTTGGTTAGTGGGACAATGCCCGAGGAGGTTTGAGCGGGGGTGACGCAGAGCTGATGGCGGTAACTCGCGAGGTATGTCGTATAAAAAAAAAATTTTACATGTCAATTTCATATTATCATATTTGTCGATAATCGATTTGTCGATAATCGATTTGTCGATAATTGCTTCATCAATAATCAATATATCGATAATCGATTTCTCAATAATCGATTTATCAATTATTGATTTAACGTTATTCGATTTATCGATAATCGTCTTTTCAGTAATCGATTTATCGGTAATCAATTTATCGATAATCGATTTATCGTTTATCGATTTATCGGTAATCAATTTATAGATATTCCATAAATCGATAATCGATTTACCGATTATCCATTTATCGATAATCGATTTATCGATACTCCTTTTATCGAGTACTTGAAATTCGAAATATCTATTACCTGATACTCGAATATGGAAAATTCGTAGAAAAAATTACCGATTTAGAGAAAACGTGTCACAAAACCTATATAGGAAGTGGTGTCGCGCGAGGTATGTCGTATGAAAAATAATTTTTTGAATATTTCAATTTCATATTATCGTGCCGCATTGATTCCCCTATATATCGAATAATTGGTAGTCGATATTGATATTCGAATCTTCAAAAAACTTTTTTCGATAATCGATATTCGATTTATCGATATTCGATTTATTGATAATCGATATATTTATATTCGATTAATCGAAAATGGATTTATCAATGATCTATTTATCGAAAATCGATATGTCGACACTTGCTTAGATTATCATCTCATTGAATATTTCAGAAAAACCCAAGAATTTTGAAAGGAATAATTCGAATTATCTGTTTATGTAAAAGCATAGTTAAGAAAATACCTTGATTTGGATGGAAATGGATAAAGAATGGTTGTCTTTAAACCTAATTAAAATGGGATAAACCGTGATTTTCAACCAAAGCAAAAACACTAGCTTAGATTGTTATTTAATTGAATATTTCGGAAAAATTCAAGAATTTTGAAAGGAATGTTTCAAAATATCAGTTTATGTAAAAGCATTGTTAAAAAACTCTTGATTTGGTTGGAAATGGATAAAGAATGGTTGACTATAAATCTAATTAAAATGGGATAAACCGTGATTTTCGACCAAAACAAAAGCAAAAACACTAGCTTAGATTGTTATTTAATTGAATATTTCGGGAAAATTCAAGCCTTTTGAAAGGAATGTTTTAAAATATCAGTTTATGTAAAAGCATTGTTAAAAAAATGTCTTGAATGGGTTGGATATGGAAAAAGAATGGTTGACGATAAACCTAATTAAGATGGGATAAACTGTGATTTTCGACCAAAATAAAAGCATAAACACTAGCTTACATTATCATTTCATTGAATATTTCTGAAAAACTCAAGAATTTCGAAAGGAATATTTCGGTTGTCATTAAACCTAATTAAAATGGGATAAACCGTGATTTTCCACCAAAACAAAAGCAAAAACACTAGCTTAGATTGTTATTTAATTGAATATTTCGGAAAAAATCAAGAATTTTGAAAGGAATGTTTCAAAATATCAGTTTATGTAACAGCATTGTTAAAAAAAACTCTTGATTTGCATGGAAATGGATAAAGAATGGTTGACTTTAAACCTAATTCAAATGGGATAAACCGTGATTTTCGACCAAAATAAAAGCATAAACACTAGCTTAGATTCTCATTTCATTTAATATTTCAGAAAAACTCAAGAATTTTGGAAGGAATATTACGAAATATCAGTTTATGTAAAAGCATTGTAAAAAAAATGCCTTGATTTGGATGAAAATGGATAAATAATTGTTGTCTTTAAACCTAATTAAAATGGAATAAACCGTGATTTTTGACCAAAATAAGAGCATAAACACTAGCTTAGATTGTTATTTCATTGAATATTTAAGAAAAAGTCAAGAATTTTGAAAGGAATTTTTTGAAATATCAGTTCATGTTAAAGCATAAAGAATGGTTGACTTTAAATCTAATTAAAATGGGATGTAGAAAGTTGTGTCGCGCGAGGTATGTCGTTTAAAAAAAATTTAATATGTCAATTTCATATGATCATATTTGTCGATAATCGAATTATTAATAATAGATTTGTCGATAATCGATTTGTCGATAATCGATTTATCGATTTATCGATTACTTGATATATCGATAATCGATTTATCAATACTCGACACTCGAGATATCGATTACGTGACACAAAACCTACATCAATTTCATATGATCATGCTGCATTGATTCCCGATAGTCGATAGTCGATATATCGATTTATTTATTGATAATCGATTTATCGATATTCGATTTATCGATACTCGACACTCGAGATATCGATTACTTGATATTCGAAATATCCGTTACTTGATACTCGAATTGGGAAATCCGTAGAAGAAATTATCGATTTAGAAAAAACGTGACACAAAACCTATATGGGAAGTGGTGTCGCCGGAGGTATGTCGTATGAAAAAAAAAAATTTAATATGTCAATTTCATATGATCATGCCGCATTGATTCCCGATAGTCGTAGTCGATATATCGATTTATTAATTGATAATCGATTTATCGATATTCGATTTATCAATAATCGATTTAGCGATAATCGATTTATTGATAATCAATTTATCTATAATCGATTTATCGATAATCGATTTATCGATAATCGATTTATCGATAGTCGACATGTCCATTACTTGATACTCGAATTGGGAAATCCGTAGAGGAAATTACCGATTTAGGGAAAACGTGACACAAAACCTATATGGAATGTGGTGTCGCCCGAGGTATGTCGTATGAAACAAAAATTTTTAATATCACATTTCACATGATCATGTCGCATTGATTCCCGATAGTCGTAGTCGATATATCGATTTATTAATTGATAATCGATTTATATCGATATTCGATTTATAAATAATCGATTTATCGATAACCGATTTATTGATAATCGATATATTTATATTCGAGTTACCGAAAATTGATTGTTCGATAATCAATTTATCTATAATCGATTTCTCAATAATATAGGAAGTGGTGTCGCGCGAGGTATGTCGTATGAAAAATAATTTTTTGAATATATCAATTTCATATTATCGTGGCGCATTGATTCCCCTATACATCGAATAATTGATAGTCGATATTTGATTTATCGATAATCGATTTATCTATAATAGATTTATCGATATTGGACTTATCGTTAATCGATTTTTCAATTTATTGATATTCGAATCTTCAAAAAAATTTTTTCGATAATCGATATTCGATTTATCGATATTCGATTTATTGATAATCGATATATTTATATTCGATTTATCGAAAATGGATTTATCAATAATCTATTTATCGAAAATCGATATGTCGACACTAGCTTAGATTATCATTTCATTGAATATTTCAGAAAAACCCAAGAATTTTGAAAGGAATAATTCGAATTATCAGTTTATGTAAAAGCATTGTTAAGAAAATACCTTGATTTGGATGAAAATGGATAAAGAATGGTTGTCTTTAAACCTAATTAAAATGGGATAAACCGTGATTTTCCACCAAAGCAAAAACACTAGCTTAGATTGTTATTCAATTGAATATTTCGGAAAAATTCAAGAATTTTAAAAGGAATGTTTCAAAATATCAGTTTATGTAAAAGCATTGTTAAAAAACTCTTGATTTGGTTGGAAATGGATAAAGAATGGTTGACTATAAATCTAATTAAAATGGGATAAACCTGGATTTTCGACCAAAACAAAAGCAAAAACACTAGCTTAGATTGTTATTTAATTGAATATTTCGGGAAAATTCAAGACTTTTGAAAGGAATGTTTTAAAATATCAGTTTATGTAAAAGCATTGTTAAAAAAATGTCTTGAATGGGTTGGAAATGGAAAAAGAATGGTTGACGATAAACCTAATTAAGATGGGATAAACTGTGATTTTCGACCAAAATAAAAGCATAAACACTAGCTTACATTATCATTTCATTGAATATTTCTGAAAAACTCAAGAATTTCGAAAGGAATATTTCGGTTGTCTTTAAACCTAATTAAAATGGGATAAACCGTGATTTTCCACCAAAACAAAAGCAAAAACACTAGCTTAGATTGTTATTTAATTGAATATTTCGGAAAAAATCAATAATTTTGAAAGGAATATTTCAAAATATCAGTTTATGTAACAGCATTGTTAAAAAAAACTCTTGATTTGATTGGAAATGGATAAAGAATGGTTGACTATAAATCTAATTAAAATGGGATAAACCGTGATTTTCCACCAAAATAAAAGCATAAACACTAGCTTTCATTATCATTTCATTGAATATTTCAGAAAAACTCAAGAATTTTGAAATGAATATTTCGAAATATCAGTTTATGTAAAAGCATTGTAAAAAAAATTCCTTGATTTGGATGAAAATGGATAAATAATTGTTGTCTTTAAACCTAATTAAAATGGAATAAACCGTGATATTTGACCAAAATAAGAGCATAAACACTAGCTTAGAACATATTTGTCGATAATCGATTTATCGATAATCGATTTATCAATTATCGATTTAACGTTATTCGATTTATCGAAATATTCGAAATATCTATTACCTGATTCTCGAATATGGAAAATCCGTAGAAAAAATTACCGATTTAGAGAAAACGTGTCACAAAACCTATATAGAAAGTGGTGTCGCGCGAGGTATGTCGTATGAAAAATAATTTTTTGAATATATCAATTTCATATTATCGTGGCGCATTGATTCCCCTATGTATCGAATAATTGATAGTCGATATTTGATTTATCAATAATCGATTTATCTATAATAGATTTATCGATATTGGACTTATCGTTAATCGATTTTTCAATATATTGATATTCGAATATTAAAAAAACTTTTTGCGATAATCAATATTCGATTTATTGATAATCGATATATATATATTCGATTTATCGAAAATTAATTTTTCGATAACCGATTTATCGAAAATCGATTTATCGATATTCGATTTATCGATATTCGATTTATCGTTAATCGACTTATTTATATTCGAACTATCGATAAACTTTTTTCGATAATCGATTTATCGATATTCGGTTTATTGCAATCGATTTATCGATAATCGATTTCTAGATATTCGATTTATCAATAATCGATTTCTAGATAATTGGTTTATCGGTGATCGATTTATCGATAATCGATTTATTGATATTCGATTTATCGATAGTCGATTTATCGATAATCGATTTATCGATATACGATTTATTGATAATCGATATATTTATATTCGAGTTACCGAAAATTGATTGTTCGATAATCAATTTATCTATAATCGATTTACCGATAACCGATTTATCGATAGTCGAATTATCGATAATCGATTTCTCAATAATCGATTTATCAATTATTGATTTAACGTTATTCGATTTATCGATAATCGTCTTTTCAGTAATCGATTTATCGGTAATCAATTTATCGATAATCGATTTATCGTTTATCGATTTATCGGTAATCAATTTATAGATATTCCATAAATCGATAATCGATTTACCGATTATCCATTTATCGATAATCGATTTATCGATACTCCTTTTATCGAGTACTTGAAATTCGAAATATCTATTACCTGATACTCGAATATGGGAAATTCGTAGAAAAAATGACCGATTTAGAGAAATCGTGTCACAAAACCTATATAGAAAGTGGTGTCGCGCGAGATATGTCGTGAGAAAAATAATTTTTTGAATATATCAATTTCATATTATCGTGCCGCATTGATTCCCCTATATATCGAATAATTGGTAGTCGATATTTCGATTTATCGACAATTGATTTATCGATAATCGACTTATCGATATTCGATTTATCGATATTAGATTTATCTATAATCGATTTATCGATATTCGAATTATCGATCCACTTTTTTCGATAATCGATTTATCGATCAACTTTTTTCGATAATCGATTTATCGATAATCGTTTAATCGATATTCGATTTATCGATATTCGAGTAATCGATACTCGACACTCGAGATATCGATTACTTTAAATTCGAAATATCCATTACTTGATTCTCGAATATGGAAAATCCGTAGAAAAAATGACCGATTTAGAGAAAATGTGTCACAAAACCAATATAGAAAGTGGTGTCGCGCGAGGTATGTCGTATGAAAAATAATTTTTTGAATATATCAATTTCATATTATCGTGGCGCATTGATTCCCCTATATATCGAATAATTGATAGTCGATATTTGATTTATCGATAATCGATTTATCTATAATAGATTTATCGATATTGGACTTATCGTTAATCGATTTTTCAATTTATTGATATTCGAATCTTCAAAAAACTTTTTTCGATAATCGATATTCGATTTATCGATATTCGATTTATCGATATTCGATTTATTGATAATCGATATATTTATATTCGATTTATCGAAAATGGATTTATCAATAATCTATTTATCGAAAATCGATATGTCGACACTAGCTTAGATTATCATTTCATTGAATATTTCAGAAAAACCCAAGAATTTTGAAAGGAATAATTCGAATTATCAGTTTATGTAAAAGCATTGTTAAGAAAATACCTTGATTTGGATGGAAATGGATAAAGAATGGTTGTCTTTAAACCTAATTAAAATGGGATAAACCGTGATTTTCCACCAAAGCAAAAACACTAGCTTAGATTGTTATTTAATTGAATATTTCGGAAAAATTCAAGAATTTTAAAAGGAATGTTTCAAAATATCAGTTTATGTAAAAGCATTGTTAAAAAACTCTTGATTTGGTTGGAAATGGATAAAGAATGGTTGACTATAAATCTAATTAAAATGGGATAAACCGTGATTTTCGACCAAAACAAAAGCAAAAACACTAGCTTAGATTGTTATTTAATTGAATATTTCGGGAAAATTCAAGACTTTTGAAAGGAATGTTTTAAAATATCAGTTTATGTAAAAGCATTGTTAAAAAAATGTCTTGAATGGGTTGGATATGGAAAAAGAATGGTTGACGATAAACCTAATTAAGATGGGATAAACTGTGATTTTCGACCAAAATATAAGCATAAATACTAGCTTATATTTTCATTTCATTGAATATTTCAGAAAAACTCAAGAATTTTGAAAGGAATATTTCGAAATATCAGTTTATGTAAAAGCATTGTAAAAAAAATTACTTGATTTGGATGAAAATGGATAAATAATTGTTGTCTTTAAACCTAATTAAAATGGAATAAACCGTGATATTTGACCAAAATAAGAGCATAAACACTGGCTTAGATCATATTTGTCGATAATCGAATTATTGATAATCGATTTGTCGATAATTGCTTCATCAATAATCAATATATCGATAATCGATTTATCGATTACTTGATATATCGATATTCGATTTATCGATACTTGATATTCGAAATATCCTTTACTTGATACTCAAATTGGGAAATCCATAGAAGAAATTATCGATTTAGAGAAAACGCGACACAAAACCTATATGGGAAGTGGTGTCGCCCGAGGTATGTCGTATGAAAAAAAAAAATTTAATATATCAATTTCATATGATCATGCCGCATTGTTTCCCGATAGTCGTAGTCGATATATCGATTTATTTATTGATAATCGATTTATCAATATTCGATTTATCAATAATCGATTTATCGATAACCGATTTATTGATAATCGATATATTTATATTCGAGTTACCGAAAATTGATTGTTCGATAATCAATTTATCTATAATCGATCTACCGAAAATTGATTGTTCGATAATCAATTTATCTATAATCGATTTACCGATAATCGATTTATCGATAATCGATTTATCAATTATCGATTTAACGTTATTCGATTTATCGAAATATTCGAAATATCCATTACTTGATTCTCGAATATGGAAAATCCGTAGAAAAAATGACCGATTTAGAGAAAATGTGTCACAAAACCTATATAGAAAGTGGTGTCGCGCGAGGTATGTCGTATGAAAAATAATTTTTTGAATATATCAATTTCATTGATTCCCCTATATATCGAATAATTGATAGTCGATATTTGATTTATCAATAATCGATTTATCTATAATAGATTTATCGATATTGGACTTATCGTTAATCGATTTTTCAATTTATTGATATTCGAATATTAAAAAAACTTTTTGCGATAATCAATATTCGATTTATTGATAATCAATATATTTATATTCGATTTATCGAAAATTGATTTTTCGATAACCGATTTATCGAAAATCGATTTATCGATATTCGATTTATCAATATTCGATTTATCGATATTCGATTTATCGTTAATCGACTTATTTATATTCGAACTATCGATAAACTTTTTTCGATAATCGATTTATCGATATTCGGTTTATTGCAATCGATTTATCGATAATCGATTTCTAGATATTCGATTTATCAATAATCGATTTCTAGATAATTGGTTTATCGGTGATCGATTTATCAATAATCGATTTATTGATATTCGATTTATCGATAGTCGATTTATCGATAATCGATTTATCGATATACGATTTATCGATTTCTCAATCATCGATGTATCGGTAATCGACTCATCGATTATAGATTTACCGATAATCGTTTAATTGATAATCTTTTTATCTATATTCGATTAATCGATAATAGATTTACCGATATTCCATTTATTGTTAATCGACTTATCGATAATCAATTTCTCAAAAATTGATTTATCGGTAATCGATTTATCGATAATCGGTTTATCGATAATCGATTTATTTACAATCGATTTATTGATATATTTAAATTCGATTGATAAAATATTGAATTTTCGATATTCGATTTATCGATAATCGTCTTCTCAACATTCGATTAATCGATAATCGTCTTCTCAATTTATCGATAATCGATTTATCGTTAATCGATTTATCGATAATCGATAATCGATTTATCGATATATTGATATTCGATTGATCAAATATTGAATTATCGATAATTGTTTTATCTATATTTGATTTATCTACAATCGATTTATCGATGATGGTTTTGTCTTTAATCGATTTATCGATGCTGCACACTCGAGAAATTGATTACTTAATATTCGAAATATCCATTACTTGATACTCGAATATGGAAAATCCGTAGAAAAAATTACCGATTTGGAGAAAACGTGTCACAAAACCTATATAGGAAGTGGTGTCGCGCGAGGTATGTCGTATGAAAAATAATTTTTTGAATATATCAATTTTATATTATCGTGGCGCATTGATTCCCCTATATATCGAATAATTGATAGTCGATATTTGATTTATCGATAATCGATTTATCTATAATAGATTTATCGATATTGGACTTATCGTTAATTGATTTTTCAATTTATTGATATTCGAATCTTCAAAAAACTTTTTTCGACAATCGATATTCGATTTATCGATGTTCGATTTATTGATAATCAATATATTTATATTCGATTTATCGAAAATTGATTTATCAATAATCGATTTATCGAAAATCGATATGTCGACACTAGCTTATATTATCATTTCATTGAATATTTCAGAAAAACTCAAGAATTTTGAAAGGAATATTTCGAAATATCAGTTTATGTAAAAGCATTGTAAAAAAAATTACTTGATTTGGATGAAAATGGGTAAATAATCGTTGTCTTTAAACATAATTAAAATGGAATAAACCGTGATATTTGTCCAAAATAAGAGCATAAACACTAGCTTAGATTGTTATTTCATTGAATATTTAAGAAAAAGTCGAGAATTTTGAAAGGAATTTTTTGAAATATCAGTTCATGTAAAAGCATAAAGAATGGTTGACTTTTAATCTAATTAAAATGGGATGTAGAAAGTTGTGTCGCGCGAGGTATGTCGTATAAAAAAAAAAATTTAATATATCAATTTCATATGATCATGCCGCATTGATTCCCGATAGTCGTAGTCGATATATCGATTTATTTATTGATAATCGATTTATCGATATTCGATTTATCAATAATTGATTTATCGATAACCGATTTATTGGTAATCGATATATTTATATTCGAGTTACCGAAAATTGATTGTTCGATAATCAATTTATCTATAATCGATTTACCGATAACCGATTTATCGATAGTCGAATTATCGATAATCGATTTCTCAATAATCGATTTATCAATTATTGATTTAACGTTATTCGATTTATCGATAATCGTCTTTTCAGTAATCGATTTATCGGTAATCAATTTATCGATAATCGATTTATCGTTTATCGATTTATCGGTAATCAATTTATAGATATTCCATAAATCGATAATCGATTTACCGATTATCCATTTATCGATAATCGATTTATCGATACTCCTTTTATCGAGTACTTGAAATTCGAAATATCTATTACCTGATACTCGAATATGGGAAATTCGTAGAAAAAATGACCGATTTAGAGAAATCGTGTCACAAAACCTATATAGAAAGTGGTGTCGCGCGAGATATGTCGTATGAAAAATAATTTTTTGAATATATCAATTTCATATTATCGTGCCGCATTGATTCCCCTATATATCGAATAATTGGTAGTCGATATTTCGATTTATCGACAATTGATTTATCGATAATCGACTTATCGATATTCGATTTATCGATATTAGATTTATCTATAATCGATTTATCGATATTCGAATTATCGATCCACTTTTTTCGATAATCGATTTATCGATCAATTTTTTTCGATAATCGATTTATCGATAATCGTTTAATCGATATTCGATTTATCGATATTCGACACTCGAGACACTCCCCTATATATCGAATAATTGATAGTCGATATTTGATTTATCGATAATCGATTTATCTATAATAGATTTATCGATATTGGACTTATCGTTAATCGATTTTTCAATTTATTGATATTCGAATCTTCAAAAAACTTTTTTCGATAATCGATATTAGATTTATCTATAATCGATTTATCGATATTCGAATTATCGATCCACTTTTTTCGATAATCGATTTATCGATCAACTTTTTTCGATAATCGATTTATCGATAATCGTTTAATCGATATTCGATTTATCGATATTCGAGTAATCGATACTCGACACTCGAGATATCGATTACTTTAAATTCGAAATATCCATTACTTGATTCTCGAATATGGAAAATCCGTAGAAAAAATGACCGATTTAGAGAAAATGTGTCACAAAACCAATATAGAAAGTGGTGTCGCGCGAGGTATGTCGTATGAAAAATAATTTTTTGAATATATCAATTTCATATTATCGTGGCGCATTGATTCCCCTATATATCGAATAATTGATAGTCGATATTTGATTTATCGATAATCGATTTATCTATAATAGATTTATCGATATTGGACTTATCGTTAATCGATTTTTCAATTTATTGATATTCGAATCTTCAAAAAACTTTTTTCGATAATCGATATTCGATTTATCGATATTCGATTTATCGATATTCGATTTATTGATAATCGATATATTTATATTCGATTTATCGAAAATGGATTTATCAATAATCTATTTATCGAAAATCGATATGTCGACACTAGCTTAGATTATCATTTCATTGAATATTTCAGAAAAACCCAAGAATTTTGAAAGGAATAATTCGAATTATCAGTTTATGTAAAAGCATTGTTAAGAAAATACCTTGATTTGGATGGAAATGGATAAAGAATGGTTGTCTTTAAACCTAATTAAAATGGGATAAACCGTGATTTTCCACCAAAGCAAAAACACTAGCTTAGATTGTTATTTAATTGAATATTTCGGAAAAATTCAAGAATTTTAAAAGGAATGTTTCAAAATATCAGTTTATGTAAAAGCATTGTTAAAAAACTCTTGATTTGGTTGGAAATGGATAAAGAATGGTTGACTATAAATCTAATTAAAATGGGATAAACCGTGATTTTCGACCAAAACAAAAGCAAAAACACTAGCTTAGATTGTTATTTAATTGAATATTTCGGGAAAATTCAAGACTTTTGAAAGGAATGTTTTAAAATATCAGTTTATGTAAAAGCATTGTTAAAAAAATGTCTTGAATGGGTTGGATATGGAAAAAGAATGGTTGACGATAAACCTAATTAAGATGGGATAAACTGTGATTTTCGACCAAAATATAAGCATAAATACTAGCTTATATTTTCATTTCATTGAATATTTCAGAAAAACTCAAGAATTTTGAAAGGAATATTTCGAAATATCAGTTTATGTAAAAGCATTGTAAAAAAAATTACTTGATTTGGATGAAAATGGATAAATAATTGTTGTCTTTAAACCTAATTAAAATGGAATAAACCGTGATATTTGACCAAAATAAGAGCATAAACACTGGCTTAGATCATATTTGTCGATAATCGAATTATTGATAATCGATTTGTCGATAATTGCTTCATCAATAATCAATATATCGATAATCGATTTATCGATTACTTGATATATCGATATTCGATTTATCGATACTTGATATTCGAAATATCCTTTACTTGATACTCAAATTGGGAAATCCATAGAAGAAATTATCGATTTAGAGAAAACGCGACACAAAACCTATATGGGAAGTGGTGTCGCCCGAGGTATGTCGTATGAAAAAAAAAAATTTAATATATCAATTTCATATGATCATGCCGCATTGTTTCCCGATAGTCGTAGTCGATATATCGATTTATTTATTGATAATCGATTTATCAATATTCGATTTATCAATAATCGATTTATCGATAACCGATTTATTGATAATCGATATATTTATATTCGAGTTACCGAAAATTGATTGTTCGATAATCAATTTATCTATAATCGATCTACCGAAAATTGATTGTTCGATAATCAATTTATCTATAATCGATTTACCGATAATCGATTTATCGATAATCGATTTATCAATTATCGATTTAACGTTATTCGATTTATCGAAATATTCGAAATATCCATTACTTGATTCTCGAATATGGAAAATCCGTAGAAAAAATGACCGATTTAGAGAAAATGTGTCACAAAACCTATATAGGAAGTGGTGTCGCGCGAGGTATGTCGTATGAAAAATAATTTTTTGAATATATCAATTTCATATTATCGTGGCGCATTGATTCCCCTATATATCGAATAATTGATAGTCGATATTTGATTTATCAATAATCGATTTATCTATAATAGATTTATCGATATTGGACTTATCGTTAATCGATTTTTCAATTTATTGATATTCGAATATTAAAAAAACTTTTTGCGATAATCAATATTCGATTTATTGATAATCAATATATTTATATTCGATTTATCGAAAATTGATTTTTCGATAACCGATTTATCGAAAATCGATTTATCGATATTCGATTTATCAATATTCGATTTATCGATATTCGATTTATCGTTAATCGACTTATTTATATTCGAACTATCGATAAACTTTTTTCGATAATCGATTTATCGATATTCGGTTTATTGCAATCGATTTATCGATAATCGATTTCTAGATATTCGATTTATCAATAATCGATTTCTAGATAATTGGTTTATCGGTGATCGATTTATCAATAATCGATTTATTGATATTCGATTTATCGATAGTCGATTTATCGATAATCGATTTATCGATATACGATTTATCGATTTCTCAATCATCGATGTATCGGTAATCGACTCATCGATTATAGATTTACCGATAATCGTTTAATTGATAATCTCTTTATCTATATTCGATTAATCGATAATAGATTTACCGATATTCCATTTATTGTTAATCGACTTATCGATAATCAATTTCTCAAAAATTGATTTATCGGTAATCGATTTATCGATAATCGGTTTATCGATAATCGATTTATTTACAATCGATTTATTGATATATTTAAATTCGATTGATAAAATATTGAATTTTCGATATTCGATTTATCGATAATCGTCTTCTCAACATTCGATTAATCGATAATCGTCTTCTCAATTTATCGATAATCGATTTATCGTTAATCGATTTATCGATAATCGATAATCGATTTATCGATATATTGATATTCGATTGATCAAATATTGAATTATCGATAATTGTTTTATCTATATTTGATTTATCTACAATCGATTTATCGATGATGGTTTTGTCTTTAATCGATTTATCGATGCTGCACACTCGAGAAATTGATTACTTAATATTCGAAATATCCATTACTTGATACTCGAATATGGAAAATCCGTAGAAAAAATTACCGATTTGGAGAAAACGTGTCACAAAACCTATATAGGAAGTGGTGTCGCGCGAGGTATGTCGTATGAAAAATAATTTTTTGAATATATCAATTTCATATTATCGTGGCGCATTGATTCCCCTATATATCGAATAATTGATAGTCGATATTTGATTTATCGATAATCGATTTATCTATAATAGATTTATCGATATTGGACTTATCGTTAATTGATTTTTCAATTTATTGATATTCGAATCTTCAAAAAACTTTTTTCGACAATCGATATTCGATTTATCGATGTTCGATTTATTGATAATCAATATATTTATATTCGATTTATCGAAAATTGATTTATCAATAATCGATTTATCGAAAATCGATATGTCGACACTAGCTTATATTATCATTTCATTGAATATTTCAGAAAAACTCAAGAATTTTGAAAGGAATATTTCGAAATATCAGTTTATGTAAAAGCATTGTAAAAAAAATTACTTGATTTGGATGAAAATGGGTAAATAATCGTTGTCTTTAAACATAATTAAAATGGAATAAACCGTGATATTTGTCCAAAATAAGAGCATAAACACTAGCTTAGATTGTTATTTCATTGAATATTTAAGAAAAAGTCGAGAATTTTGAAAGGAATTTTTTGAAATATCAGTTCATGTAAAAGCATAAAGAATGGTTGACTTTTAATCTAATTAAAATGGGATGTAGAAAGTTGTGTCGCGCGAGGTATGTCGTATAAAAAAAAATTTAATATATCAATTTCATATGATCATGCCGCATTGATTCCCGATAGTCGTAGTCGATATATCGATTTATTTATTGATAATCGATTTATCGATATTCGATTTATCAATAATCGATTTATCGATAACCGATTTATTGGTAATCGATATATTTATATTCGAGTTACCGAAAATTGATTGTTCGATAATCAATTTATCTATAATCGATTTACCGATAACCGATTTATCGATAGTCGAATTATCGATAATCGATTTCTCAATAATCGATTTATCAATTATTGATTTAACGTTATTCGATTTATCGATAATCGTCTTTTCAGTAATCGATTTATCGGTAATCAATTTATCGATAATCGATTTATCGTTTATCGATTTATCGGTAATCAATTTATAGATATTCCATAAATCGATAATCGATTTACCGATTATCCATTTATCGATAATCGATTTATCGATACTCCTTTTATCGAGTACTTGAAATTCGAAATATCTATTACCTGATACTCGAATATGGGAAATTCGTAGAAAAAATGACCGATTTAGAGAAATCGTGTCACAAAACCTATATAGAAAGTGGTGTCGCGCGAGATATGTCGTATGAAAAATAATTTTTTGAATATATCAATTTCATATTATCGTGCCGCATTGATTCCCCTATATATCGAATAATTGGTAGTCGATATTTCGATTTATCGACAATTGATTTATCGATAATCGACTTATCGATATTCGATTTATCGATATTAGATTTATCTATAATCGATTTATCGATATTCGAATTATCGATCCACTTTTTTCGATAATCGATTTATCGATCAATTTTTTTTCGATAATCGATTTATCGATAATCGTTTAATCGATATTCGATTTATCGATATTCGACACTCGAGACACTCCCCTATATATCGAATAATTGATAGTCGATATTTGATTTATCGATAATCGATTTATCTATAATAGATTTATCGATATTGGACTTATCGTTAATCGATTTTTCAATTTATTGATATTCGAATCTTCAAAAAACTTTTTTCGATAATCGATATTCGATTTATCGATATTCGATTTATTGATAATCGATATATTTATATTCGATTTATCGAAAATGGATTTATCAATAATCTATTTATCGAAAATCGATATGTCGACACTAGCTTAGATTATCATTTCATTGAATATTTCAGAAAAACCCAAGAATTTTGAAAGGAATAATTCGAATTATCAGTTTATGTAAAAGCATTGTTAAGAAAATACCTTGATTTGGATGGAAATGGATAAAGAATGGTTGTCTTTAAACCTAATTAAAATGGGATAAACCGTGATTTTCCACCAAAGCAAAAACACTAGCTTAGATTGTTATTTAATTGAATATTTCGGAAAAATTCAAGAATTTTGAAAGAAATGTTTCAAAATATCAGTTTATGTAAAAGCATTGTTAAAAAACTCTTGATTTGGTTGGAAATGGATAAAGAATGGTTGACTATAAATCTAATTAAAATGGGATAAACCGTGATTTTCGACCAAAATATAAGCATAAACACTAGCTTATATTTTCATTTCATTGAATATTTCAGAAAAACTCAAGAATTTTGAAAGGAATATTTCGAAATATCAGTTTATGTAAAAGCATTGTAAAAAAAATGTCTTGAATGGGTTGGAAATGGAAAAAGAATGGTTGACGATAAACCTAATTAAGATGGGATAAACTGTGATTTTCGACCAAAATATAAGCATAAACACTAGCTTATATTTTCATTTCATTGAATATTTCAGAAAAACTCAAGAATTTTGAAAGGAATATTTCGAAATATCAGTTTATGTAAAAGCATTGTAAAAAAAATTACTTGATTTGGATGAAAATGGATAAATAATTGTTGTCTTTAAACCTAATTAAAATGGAATAAACCGTGATATTTGACCAAAATAAGAGCATAAACACTGGCTTAGATCATATTTGTCGATAATCGAATTATTGATAATCGATTTGTCGATAATTGCTTCATCAATAATCAATATATCGATAATCGATTTATCGATTACTTGATATATCGATATTCGATTTATCGATACTTGATATTCGAAATATCCTTTACTTGATACTCAAATTGGGAAATCCATAGAAGAAATGATCGATTTAGAGAAAACGCGACACAAAACCTATATGGGAAGTGGTGTCGCCCGAGGTATGTCGTATGAAAAAAAATTTAATATATCAATTTCATGCCGCATTGATTCCCGATAGTCGTAGTCGATATATCGATTTATTTATTGATAATCGATTTATCAATATTCGATTTATCAATAATCGATTTATCGATAACCGATTTATTGATAATCGATATATTTATATTCGAGTTACCGAAAATTGATTGTTCGATAATCAATTTATCTATAATCGATCTACCGAAAATTGATTGTTCGATAATCAATTAATCTATAATCGATTTACCGATAATCGATTTATCGATAATCGATTTATCGATAATCGATTTATCAATTATCGATTTAACGTTATTCGATTTATCGAAATATTCGAAATATCTATTACCTGATTCTCGAATATGGAAAATCCGTAGAAAAAATTATCGATTTAGAGAAAACGTGTCACAAAACCTACATAGAAAGTGGTGTCGCGCGAGGTATGTCGTATGCAAAATAATTTTTTGAATATATCAATTTCATATTATCGTGGCGCATTGATTCCCCTATATATCGAATAATTGATAGTCGATATTTGATTTATCAATAATCGATTTATCTATAATAGATTTATCGATATTAGACTTATCGTTAATCGATTTTTCAATTTATTGATATTCGAATATTCAAAAAACTTTTTTCGATAATCGATATTCGATTTATTGATAACGATATATTTATATTCGATTTATCGAAAATTGATTTTTCGATAACCGATTTATCGAAAATCGATTTATCGATATTCGATTTATCGATATTCGATTTATCGATATTCGATTTATCGTTAATCGACTTATTTATATTCGAACTATCGATAAACATTTTTCGATAATCGATTTATCGACATTCGGTTTATTGAAAATCGATTTATCGAAAATCGATTTGTCGATATTCGATTTATCGAAAATCGATTTGTCGATATTCGATTTATCAATAATCGATTTATAGATAATCGGTTTATCGATATATCGATAATCGATGCATCGGTGATCGATTTATCGATAATCGATTTATTGATATTCGATTTATCGATAGTCGATTTATCGATAATCGATTTACCGATAAACGATTTATCGATTTCTCAATAATCGATCGACTTATCGATAATCAATTTCTCAAAAATTGTTTTATCGGTAATCGATTTATCGATAATCGGTTTATCGATAATCGAATTATTTATAATCGATTTATTGATATATTTAAATTCGATTGATAAAATATTGAATTTTCGAAATTCGATTTATCGATAATCGTCTTCTCAACAATCGATTAATCGATAATCGTCTTCTCAATAATCGATTTATCGGTAATCAATTTATCGATAATCGATTTATCGTTAATCGATTTATCGATAATCGATAATCGATTTATCGATATATTGATATTCGATTGATCAAATATTGAATTATCGATAATTGTTTTATCTATATTTTATTTATCTACAATCGATTTATCGATGATGGTGTTGTCTTTAATCGATTTATCGATGCTGCACACTCGAGAAATTGATTACTTGAGATTTTAAATATCCATTACTTAATACTCGAATAGGGGAAATTCGTAGAAAAAATGACCTATTTAGAGAAAACGTGTCACAACGTGTCGATATATCGATTTATCGATATTCGATTTATCAATAATCGATTTATCGATAACCGATTTATTGATAATCGATATATTTATATTCGAGTTACCGAAAATTGATTGTTTGATAATCAATTTATCTATAATCGATTTACCGATAACCGATTTATCGATAGTCGAATTATCGATAATCGATTTCTCAATAATCGATTTATCAATTATTGATTTAACGTTATTCGATTGATCGATAATCGTCTTTTCAGTAATCGATTTATCTGTAATCAATTTATCGATAATCGATTTATCGATTTATCGGTAATCAATTTTTAGATATTCCATAAATCGATAATCGATTTACCGATTATCCATTTATCGATAATCGATTCATCGATACTCCTTTTATCGAGTACTTGAAATTCGAAATATCTATTACCTGATACTCGAATATGGAAAATTCGTAGAAAAAATGACCGATTTAGAGAAAACGTGTCACAAAACCTATATAGAAAGTGGTGTCGCGCGAGGTATGTCGTATGAAAAATAATTTTTTGAATATATCAATTTCATATTATCGTGCCGCATTGATTCCCCTATATATCGAATAATTGGTAGTCGATATTTCGATTTATCGACAATTGATTTATCGATAATCGACTTATCGATATTCGATTTATCGATATTAGATTTATCTATAATAGATTTATCGATATTGGACTTATCGTTAATCGATTTTTCAATTTATTGATATTCGAATCTTCAAAAAACTTTTTTCGATAATCGATATTCGATTTATCGATATTCGATTTATTGATAATCGATATATTTATATTCGATTTATCGAAAATGGATTTATCAATAATCTTTTTATCGAAAATCGATATGTCGACACTTGCTTAGATTATCATTTCATTGAATATTTCAGAAAAACCCAAGAATTTTGAAAGGAATAATTCGAATTATCAGTTTATGTAAAAGCATTGTTAAGAAAATACCTTGATTTGGATGGAAATGGATAAAGAATGGTTGTCTTTAAACCTAATTAAAATGGGATAAACCGTGATTTTCCACCAAAGCAAAAACACTAGCTTAGATTGTTATTTAATTGAATATTTCGGAAAAATTCAAGAATTTTGAAAGGAATGTTTCAAAATATCAGTTTATGTAAAAGCATTGTTAAAAAACTCTTGATTTGGTTGGAAATGGATAAAGAATGGTTGACTATAAATCTAATTAAAATGGGATAAACCGTGATTTTCGACCAAAACAAAAGCAAAAACACTAGCTTAGATTGTTATTTAATTGAATATTTCGGGAAAATTCAAGCCTTTTGAAAGGAATGTTTTAAAATATCAGTTTATGTAAAAGCATTGTTAAAAAAATGTCTTGAATGGGTTGGAAAAGGAAAAAGAATGGTTGACGATAAACCTAATTAAGATGGGATAAACTGTGATTTTCGACCAAAATAAAAGCATAAACACTAGCTTACATTATCATTTCATTGAATATTTCTGAAAAACTCAAGAATTTCGAAAGGAATATTTCGGTTGTCTTTAAACCTAATTAAAATGGGATAAACCGTGATTTTCCACCAAAACAAAAGCAAAAACACTAGCTTAGATTGTTATTTAATTGAATATTTCGGAAAAAATCAAGAATTTTGAAAGGAATGTTTCAAAATATCAGTTTATGTAACAGCATTGTTAAAAAAACTCTTGATTTGCATGGAAATGGATAAAGAATGGTTGACTATAAATCTAATTAAAATGGGATAAACCGTGAATTTCGACCAAAATAAAAGCATAAACAATAGCTTTCATTATCATTTCATTGAATATTTCTGAAAAACTCAAGAATTTTTAAAGGAATGTTTCAAAATATCAGTTTATGTAACAGCATTGTTAAAAAAACTCTTGATTTGCATGGAAATGGATAAAGAATGGTTGACTATAAATCTAATTAAAATGGAATAAACCGTGATATTTGACCAAAATAAGAGCATAAACACTGGCTTAGATCATATTTGTCGATAATCGAATTATTGATAATCGATTTGTCGATAATTGCTTCATCAATAATCAATATATCGATAATCGATTTATCGATTACTTGATATATCGATATTCGATTTATCGATACTTGGTATTCGAAATATCCGTTACTTGATACTCGAATTGGGAAATCCATAGAAGAAATTATCGATTTAGAGAAAACGTGACACAAAACCTATATGGGAAATGGTGTCGCCCGAGGTATGTCGTATGAAAAAAAATTTAATATATCAATTTCATGCCGCATTGATTCCCGATAGTCGTAGTCGATATATCGATTTATTTATTGATAATCGATTTATCGATATTCGATTTATCAATAATCGATTTATCGATAACCGATTTATTGATAATCGATATATTTATATTCGAGTTACCGAAAATTGATTGTTCGATAATCAATTTATCTATAATCGATTTACCGATAATCGATTTATCGATAGTCGAATTTTTGATAATCGATTTCTCAATAATCGATTTATCGAAAATCGATATGTCGACACTAGCTTATATTTTCATTTCATTGAATATTTCAGAAAAACTCAAGAATTTTGAAAGGAATATTTCGAAATATCAGTTTATGTAAAAGCATTGTAAAAAAAATTCCTAAATTTGGATGAAAATGGGTAAATAATTGTTGTCTTTAAACCTAATTAAAATGGAATAAACCGTGATATTTGTCCAAAATAAGAGCATAAACACTAGATTAGATTGTTATTTCATTGAATATTTAAGAAATATCAGTTCATGTAAAAGGATAAAGAATGGTTGACTTTAAATCTAATTAAAATGGGATGTAGAAAGTTGTGTCGCGCGAATTACCAGTCCAGGATCCTGTAGCCTTGGTTTCCTGGGTTGTCCTGAGACTTGTATTTAACTTTTGTTTGAAATTGTTGGGACTTGTATTTAACTTGTGCACTGAATAAAACTCGACTGCTCTTTTCTGATTTCAACTTAGAAGTGATTTTCATTTATTGATTTCTGATAAAAGAAACCTACGCAGAGGCTATGTATACTAAAGTACATAATATATATATAAGGGCTATGTATAAGGGCTATGTATGTTGAGACCGCTGATTCGGCTTTACGCCGGATGTCGAGTCCCAGATTCAAAAGTTGTTTATATTAAATCTTGAGTGGTTTAGAATATGCTATGTTAGCTAATTATTGTCAAGTGTTTCAAGAGGGCCGGACCACACAATGTATGGGTTGAATGACATTGTTTTGGTTAGTGGGACAATGCCCGAGGAGGTTTGAGCGGGGGTGACGCAGAGCTGATGGCGGTAACTCCTCCCCCCTTAACTTGGAACGATGGCCATAACGATGGCATGTCCAAGACGGTTGTGGCTGGAGTGACAATTGGATCAAAGATCGGGGCCGAAAATGTAATGGTCCTTCGTTTATAGATCCAGGCGAATGTTGTGGCTATTGATAATCCGAAGATGAGCACATAGACAGTTGTTAGATGTGTGGCAGCTTGATGTTTTATCTGGAAGACTTCCTGATCGTTTTGTAGGTCGTAAAGGTGTAAGTTTAGCAAACTAAGATTTTTTGTAGAAGTGTTTATGGTCAAGTTGTTAATGTGTGGTAAGTTGATTTCGAATTTGTCTTCAATAGTGGTGTCGGCGTCGACGTATTTGATGCCATTCACGGATATTGAGCAGTTATTATAGTGGATGATCATGGATCCGCTAAGAGTTTTGGCTGGTATACAAGTGGAAGTGAGGTTTATGTTTTTGGCGTTGAAGATTAGTAGCAGTCCCTTTATTGGTACGAAGATTTGTTGTGGTTGACCTCCATCGATGACGTTGCAAGTCGCCATGCTGTTGTTAAGTAGGTTTGATAGGCAGTGGGGATTCGTAGGTAAAGTTGGGGTCTCACATACATATAATTTGCCCAACTTAATACATGGTGAATTTAATACCTTAATTGTTAACTTATTTTGAATAATATGTTTAGGTAGTGTTACAAATTTTGTATTATTAAATGGTAAAGATATTAGTTGATCGTATTCATAATGTTCTGTTGATAAGATAGGAATTTTTATTTTAAAAACAAGTGTTTTATTTTTTGTTATTGATTCTAGAGACAGAACATTGTACATTTCGTGATCTAAGTTTATTGTTACATTTTGTTGTTGAAATATGTTTTTTATTTTTAAAATTTCTTCGGTATTTAAGATATATTTAGGGATTATTTTTAATTTTGTGAACAATAGGCTTTCTGCAATATTGTTTAAATGATTGAGTAAAATGTCTACATTGTAATTAATTCTAGCAATACATTGGTTTATTTTTAAGTTTCGTTCTTCTGTATCTAATTGTTTAAATATTTAATTTTGATAGGTGTTTATGAAATTGCTAATTGTTTCCTGTTCCTTATTTATATGGTCTGTGATATTCTTAAATCTAATAAATGTTTCCTTTTGTAGTGTTTGTTCGAGTTCAAGGTTTTTGTGGACATCTGCTAATTCTTTATTTATTTTTATTTCGTCTTCGGCGTCCATATTTCCGGTCACGAATTTTACCACGCTACCTAGTCCATTAATTAAGCCTCTCCTCGGCCTATTATTGCTGGGAAGTAGGGTATCTAACCTGTCAACCACTTGGGTTATTTTTTTATTAAGTATAAGCTTTAGTTCGGAGAATTCTAAGTCATCGGGTAAGTTTTTTATTATGTCTGTTATTTTGTTTGCATTTACTACGTAGTCGTTTAAGTTTATTACATGGTTTATTATTTTAAAAGAGTCCACTACCCTAGCCACACCTATATTAACTTTAATAAAGGGCTGGTCTTTGTCCAAACTATCAATCACTAGGCGTTGGGAAATGCCTAACGACAACCTGTAAGTATTTAATTTATTGTAGAGTTAGTTGCTGTTGGTAATGTATTTGCTTGTGGGTTGTTTAAATTCTTAGTTATTTTCCTTATTTTTTGTTCGTGTAACTTTTGTCTTTTAGCTGTTCTGATTGTTATTCCGTTATCTAGTACTATTTTGTGTTTGCTGAATCTAGGTGTAGCTCTTTTCTTCTGTTTTCTTTCCTAAAAATTATGTTGCCGGATGGTATTGAGGGGGGTTCTATCCTTGATTCATTTAGTTTATCTGTCCGTTTTATAGTCTGTTGTTATATCTAGTATGTAATAAAAAAATAATATGCAATATGTTTTTTTTTTTTGTAATTGTTTGTTAATAAAAAGGTAATATAAA
The DNA here is from genome assembly GCA_035047505.1 of Drosophila parthenogenetica. NCBI lineage: Eukaryota > Metazoa > Arthropoda > Insecta > Diptera > Drosophilidae > Drosophila > Drosophila parthenogenetica. The sequence goes on along the minus strand of JAWNPM010000224.1, from coordinate 1,643,837 downwards.
AAAATAGTATATATAGTAATATTATAAAATGTGTGTTTTAATAGGTCTTGTATATAAAGATAATGTAATTGTTTGTGGTTTTATGTAAAATTAGAGTGTTAATATTAAATGAGTATTCATAAAAAAATTTTTTTTTTGATTATTTGGGAAATCAGCTGATGTAGAATTATTTCCCCTCTTCCCTTTTTTTTTTTTTTGTTGTTTGTGTTTTATTTCAGTAGACGTCTTTAATGTGTATTGTTTTGTGTGAGTGGTATTTTTTTTTTTTATTATTTATACAGTGTGATCCCAATGACAACTGCATAAGAACCAGAAGACTTGTATTGTGTACAGAATTTGTATACTAAGGCAAAAAATTTTTTTTATTTTTTTTGTTTTTTGGTGACTTGAAACATGTAATAAAAAAAGTAACTCGATACGAAACACTTATGTTGGGAAAGGGTATGGTTTCTTCTTTTATTTCTTTTTTCTTTAGCGTTTCGAATTGCGGTCGAAGCAACAATGTAAGTGAGTGCTCGATCGTTGTGTAAAAGTGCTTGTGTGGTAATAGTAAAAGAGTTTTTTTCCTTTCTTTTTTTTTTTTTTTTTTTTTTTAGTTTTAATTATATTAGGAAAACATATTATTATTATTATTTTTTTTTTTTTTTTATATTTGGCGGTTATCAGCACTTGATGTCCGTCACAATATAAAATTATTTGTTTCAATAATATCGAACAGTGATCAGCACTTGATGTCTGTCGATATATTGAAAATTTATATTGTAGGGTATAACACTTTTGTCGTTATTATTTTTTCTTTTTTTATATTTGGCGGTTATCAGCACTTGATGTCCGCCACAATATAAATTTATTTGTTTCAATAATATCGAACAGTGATCAGCACTTGATGTCTGTTGATATATTGAAAATTTATTTTGTAGGGTATAACACTTTTGTCGTTATTATTTTTTCTTTTTTTTTTTTTTATATTTGGCGGTTATCAGCACTTGATGTCCGCCACAATATAAAATTATTTGTTTCAATAATATCGAACAGTGATCAGCACTTGATGTCTGTCGATATATTGAAAATTTATATTGTAGGGTATAACACTTTTGTCGTTATTATTTTTTCTTTTTTTTTTTTTTTATATTTGGCGGTTATCAGCACTTGATGTCCGTCACAATATAAAATTATTTGTTTCAATAATATCGAACAGTGTCAGCACTTGATGTCTGTCGATATATTGAAAATTTATTTTGTTGGGTATAACACTTTTGTCGTTATTATTTTTGTTTTTTTTTTTTTCATTGGGCAGTGATCAGCACTTGATGTCTGCCACAATAGAAGAATTATTTATTTCAAAAATGTCAAACAGTTATCAGCACTTGATGTCTGTTGGCATATTGAAAATTTATATTGTAGGATATAACTATTTCATCGTTATTTATTTTTTTTTGTAATATAAATTTTTTTCCTCAATAATATCAAACAGTGATCAGCACTTGATGTCTGTTGATATATTGAAAATTTATTTTGTAGGGTATAACTATTTCATCGTTACTTATTTATAATTTTTTTTTTTTGTGTTTTTTATATATTTTTTTTTTATACATATTATGTCACAATAAAAGCGAATTTAATACACTTGCGGTATTTTACTTGGATAAAGGGGTATTTGTAACACATTTACTTTACTTGTACACATATTCTTCATTTGTTCTTTACACTGGGTTGCCACTGGGGACTCACCTGCTTATCTTTATTTTTACATTAATAAAATAGTGAAGATCCTTAGTGTCATCCTTGGGAACGTTTTGATTCAACTGCCGGCTGCGCCAATTACCAGTCCAGGATCCTGTAGCCTTGGTTTCCTGGGTTGTCCTGAGACTTGTATTTAACTTTTGTTTGATATTGTTGGGACTTGTATTTAACTTGTGCACTGAATAAAACTCGACTGCTCTTTTCTGATTTCAACTTAGAAGTGATTTTCATTTATTGATTTCTGATAAAAGAAACCTACGCAGAGGCTATGTATACTAAAGTACATAATATATATATAAGGGCTATGTATAAGGGCTATGTATGTTGAGACCGCTGATTCGGCTTTACGCCGGATGTCGAGTCCCAGATTCAAAAGTTGTTTACATTAAATCTTGAGTGGTTTAAAATATGCTATGTTAGCTAATTATTGTCAAGTGTTTCAAGAGGGCCGGACCACACAATGTATGGGTTGCATGACATTGTTTTGGTTAGTGGGACAATGCCCGAGGAGGTTTGAGCGGGGGTGACGCAGAGCTGATGGCGGTAACTCGCGAGGTATGTCGTATAAAAAAAAAAATTTTACATGTCAATTTCATATTATCATATTTGTCGATAATCGATTTGTCGATAATTGCTTCATCAATAATCAATATATCGATAATCGATTTCTCAATAATCGATTTATCAATTATTGATTTAACGTTATTCGATTTATCGATAATCGTCTTTTCAGTAATCGATTTATCGGTAATCAATTTATCGATAATCGATTTATCGTTTATCGATTTATCGGTAATCAATTTATAGATATTCCATAAATCGATAATCGATTTACCGATTATCCATTTATCGATAATCGATTTATCGATACTCCTTTTATCGAGTACTTGAAATTCGAAATATCTATTACCTGATACTCGAATATGGAAAATTCGTAGAAAAAATGACCGATTTAGAGAAAACGTGTCACAAAACCTATATAGAAAGTGGTGTCGCGCGAGGTATGTCGTATGAAAAATAATTTTTTGAATATTTCAATTTCATATTATCGTGCCGCATTGATTCCCCTATATATCGAATAATTGGTAGTCGATATTTCGATTTATCGACAATTGATTTATCGATAATCGACTTATCGATATCCGATTTATCGATATTAGATTTATCTATAATAGATTTATCGATATTGGACTTATCGTTAATCGATTTTTCAATTTATTGATATTCGAATCTTCAAAAAACTTTTTTCGATAATCGATATTCGATTTATCGATATTCGATTTATTGATAATCGATATATTTATATTCGATTAATCGAAAATGGATTTATCAATAATCTATTTATCGAAAATCGATATGTCGACACTTGCTTAGATTATCATCTCATTGAATATTTCAGAAAAACCCAAGAATTTTGAAAGGAATAATTCGAATTATCAGTTTATGTAAAAGCATAGTTAAGAAAATACCTTGATTTGGATGGAAATGGATAAAGAATGGTTGTCTTTAAACCTAATTAAAATGCGATAAACCGTGATTTTCCACCAAAGCAAAAACACTAGCTTAGATTGTTATTTAATTGAATATTTCGGAAAAATTCAAGAATTTTGAAAGGAATGTTTCAAAATATCAGTTTATGTAAAAGCATTGTTAAAAAACTCTTGATTTGGTTGGAAATGGATAAAGAATGGTTGACTATAAATCTAATTAAAATGGGATAAACCGTGATTTTCGACCAAAACAAAAGCAAAAACACTAGCTTAGATTGTTATTTAATTGAATATTTCGGGAAAATTCAAGCCTTTTGAAAGGAATGTTTTAAAATATCAGTTTATGTAAAAGCATTGTTAAAAAAATGTCTTGAATGGGTTGGAAAAGGAAAAAGAATGGTTGACGATAAACCTAATTAAGATGGGATAAACTGTGATTTTCGACCAAAATAAAAGCATAAACACTAGCTTACATTATCATTTCATTGAATATTTCTGAAAAACTCAAGAATTTCGAAAGGAATATTTCGGTTGTCTTTAAACCTAATTAAAATGGGATAAACCGTGATTTTCCACCAAAACAAAAGCAAAAACACTAGCTTAGATTGTTATTTAATTGAATATTTCGGAAAAAATCAAGAATTTTGAAAGGAATGTTTCAAAATATCAGTTTATGTAACAGCATTGTTAAAAAAACTCTTGATTTGCATGGAAATGGATAAAGAATGGTTGACTATAAATCTAATTAAAATGGGATAAACCGTGAATTTCGACCAAAATAAAAGCATAAACAATAGCTTTCATTATCATTTCATTGAATATTTCAGAAAAACTCAAGAATTTTGAAAGGAATATTTCGAAATATCAGTTTATGTAAAAGCATTGTAAAAAAAATGACTTGATTTGGATGAAAATGGATAAATAATTGTTGTCTTTAAACCTAATTAAAATGGAATAAACCGTGATATTTGACCAAAATAAGAGCATAAACACTGGCTTAGATCATATTTGTCGATAATCGAATTATTGATAATCGATTTGTCGATATTTGCTTCATCAATAATCAATATATCGATAATCGATTTATCGATTACTTGATATATCGATATTCGATTTATCGATACTTGGTATTCGAAATATCCGTTACTTGATACTCGAATTGGGAAATCCATAAAAGAAATTATCGATTTAGAGAAAACGTGACACAAAACCTATATGGGAAATGGTGTCACCCGAGGTATGTCGTATGAAAAAAAATTTAATATATCAATTTCATGCCGCATTGATTCCCGATAGTCGTAGTCGATATATCGATTTATTTATTGATAATCGATTTATCGATATTCGATTTATCAATAATCGATTTATCGATAACCGATTTATTGATAATCAATATATTTATATTCGAGTTACCGAAAATTGATTGTTCGATAATCAATTTATCTATAATCGATTTACCGATAATCGATTTATCGATAGTCGAATTTTTGATAATCGATTTCTCAATAATCGATTTATCGAAAATCGATATGTCGACACTAGCTTATATTTTCATTTCATTGAATATTTCAGAAAAACTCAAGAATTTTGAAAGGAATATTTCGAAATATCAGTTTATGTAAAAGCATTGTAAAAAGAATTCCTTGATTTGGATGAAAATGGGTAAATAATAGTTGTCTTTAAACCTAATTAAAATGGAATAAACCGTGATATTTGCCCAAAATAAGAGCATAAACACTAGCTTAGATTGTTATTTCATTGAATATTTAAGAAAAAGTCGAGAATTTTGAAAGGAATAAAGTATGGTTGACTTTTAATCTAATTAAATGGGATGTAGAAAGTTGTGTCGCGCGAGGTATGTCGTATAAAAAAAAATTTTACATGTCAATTTCATATTATCATATTTGTCGATAATCGATTTGTCGATAATTGCTTCATCAATAATCAATATATCGATAATCGATTTATCGATAATCGATTTATCGATTACTTGATATATCGATATTCGATTTATCGATACTCGACACTCGAGATATCGATTACTTGATATTCGAAATATCCGTTACTTGATACTCGAATTGGGAAATCCGTAGAAGAAATTATCGATTTAGAGAAAACGTGACACAAAACGTATATGGGAAGTGGTGTCGCCCGAGGTATGTCGTATGAAAAAAAAAATTTAATATATCAATTTCATATGATCATGCCGCATTGATTCCCGATAGTCGTAGTCGATATATCGATTTATTTATTGATAATCGATTTATCGATATTCGATTTATCAATAATCGATTTATCGATAACCGATTTATTGATAATCGATATATTTATATTCGAGTTACCGAAAATTGATTGTTCGATAATCAATTTATCTATAATCGATTTACCGATAACCGATTTATCGATTGTCGAATTATCGATAATCGATTTCTCAATAATCGATTTATCAATTATTGATTTAACGTTATTCGATTTATCGATAATCGTCTTTTCAGTAATCGATTTATCGTTTATCGATTTATCGGTAATCAATTTATAGATATTTCATAAATCGATAATCGATTTACCGATTATCCATTTATCGATAATCGATTTATCGATACTCCTTTTATCGAGTACTTGAAATTCGAAATATCTATTACCTGATACTCGAATATGGGAAATTCGTAGAAAAAATGACCGATTTAGTGAAAACGTGTCACAAAACCTATATAGAAAGTGGTGTCGCGCGAGGTATGTCGTATGAAAAATAATTTTTTGAATATATCAATTTCATATTATCGTGCCGCATTGATTCCCCTATATATCGAATAATTGGTAGTCGATATTTCGATTTATCGACAATTGATTTATCGATAATCGACTTATCGATATTCGATTTATAGATTTTAGATTTATCTATAATCGATTTATCGATATTCGAATTATCGATCCACTTTTTTCGATAATCGATTTATCGATCAACTTTTTTCGATAATCGATTTATCGATAATCGTTTAATCGATATTCGATTTATCGATATTCGAGTAATCGATACTCGACACTCGAGATATCGATTACTTTAAATTCGAAATATCCATTACTTGATTCTCGAATATGGAAAATCCGTAGAAAAAATGACCGATTTAGAGAAAATGTGTCACAAAACCTATATAGAAAGTCATATGAAAAATAATTTTTTTTGAATATATCAATTTCATATTATCGTGGCGCATTGATTCCCCTATATATCGAATAATTGATAGTCGATATTTGATTTATCGATAATCGATTTATCTATAATAGATTTATCGATATTGGACTTATCGTTAATCGATTTTTCAATTTATTGATATTTGAATCTTCAAAAAACTTTTTTCGATAATCGATATTCGATTTATCGATATTCGATTTATTGATAATCGATATATTTATATTCGATTTATCGAAAATGGATTTATCAATAATCTATTTATCGAAAATCGATATGTCGACACTAGCTTAGATTATCATTTCATTGAATATTTCAGAAAAACCCAAGAATTTTGAAAGGAATGTTTCGAAATATCAGTTCATGTAAAAGCGTTGCTAAATAAATACCTTGATTTGCATGGAAATGGATAAAGAATGGTTGACTATAAATCTAATTAAAATGGAATAAACCGTGAATTTCGACCAAAATAAAAGCATAAACAATAGCTTTCATTATCATTTCATTGAATATTTCAGAAAAACTCAAGAATTTTGAAAGGAATATTTCGAAATATCAGTTTATGTAAAAGCATTGTAAAAAAAATGACTTGATTTGGATGAAAATGGATAAATAATTGTTGTCTTTAAACCTAATTAAAATGGAATAAACCGTGATATTTGACCAAAATAAGAGCATAAACACTGGCTTAGATCATATTTGTCAATAATCGAATTATTGATAATCGATTTGTCGATAATTGCTTCATCAATAATCAATATATCGATAATCGATTTATCGATTACTTGATATATCGATATTCGATTTATCGATACTTGATATTCGAAATATCCGTTACTTGATACTCAAATTGGGAAATCCATAGAAGAAATTATCGATTTAGAGAAAACGCGACACAAAACCTATATGGGAAGTGGTGTCGCCCGAGGTATGTCGTATGAAAAAAAATTTAATATATCAATTTCATGCCGCATTGATTCCCGATAGTCGTAGTCGATATATCGATTTATTTATTGATAATCGATTTATCGATATTCGATTTATCAATAATCGATTTATCGATAACCGATTTATTGATAATCGATATATTTATATTCGAGTTACCGAAAATTGATTGTTCGATAATCAATTTATCTATAATCGATTTACCGATAATCGATTTATCGATAATCGATTTATCAATTATCGATTTAACGTTATTCGATTTATCGAAATATTCGAAATATCTATTACCTGATTCTCGAATATGGAAAATCCGTAGAAAAAATTACCGATTTAGAGAAAACGTGTCACAAAACCTATATAGGAAGTGGTGTCGCGCGAGGTATGTCGTATGCAAAATAATTTTTTGAATATATCAATTTCATATTATCGTGGCGCATTGATTCCCCTATATATCGAATAATTGATAGTCGATATTTGATTTATCAATAATCGATTTATCTATAATAGATTTATCGATATTAGACTTATCGTTAATCGATTTTTCAATTTATTGATTTTCGAATATTCAAAAAACTTTTTTCGATAATCGATATTCGATTTATTGATAATCGATATATTTATATTCGATTTTTCGATAACCGATTTATCGAAAATCGATTTATCGATATTCGATTTATCGATATTCGATTTATCGATATTCGATTTATCGATATTCGATTTATCGATATTCGATTTATCGATATTCGATTTATCGTTAACCGACTTATTTATATTCTAACTATCGATAAACTTTTTTCGATAATCGATTTATCGACATTCGGTTTATTGAAAATCGATTTATCGAAAATCGATTTGTCGATATTCGATTTATCGAAAATCGATTTGTCGATATTCGATTTATCAATAATCGATTTATAGATAATCGGTTTATTGATATTCGATTTATCGATAGTCGATTTATCGATAATCGATTTATCGATAAACGATTTATCGATTTCTCAATAATCGATCGACTTATCGATAATCAATTTCTCAAAAATTGTTTGTGATTGTGATTTAGCGATAATCGGTTTATCGATAATCGAATTATTTATAATCGATTTATTGATATATTGATATTCGATTGATCAAATATTGAATTATCGATAATTGTTTTATCTATATTTTATTTATCTACAATCGATTTATCGATGATGGTGTTGTCTTTAATCGATTTATCGATGCTGCACACTCGAGAAATTGATTACTTGAGATTTGAAATATCCATTACTTAATACTCGAATAGGGGAAATTCGTAGAAAAAATGACCTATTTAGAGAAAACGTTTCACAAAACCTATATAGGAAGTGGTGTCGCGCGATGTATGTCGTATGAAAAATAATTTTTTTATACTCTCTGCAAGAGTATATTGGGTTTGTGCAAATGTATGTAACAGGCAGAAGGAGGCGTGGCAGACCCCATAAAGTATATATATTCTTGATCAGCGTCACAAGCCGAGTCGATATAGCCATGTCCGTCTGTCCGTCTGTCCGTCTGTCTGTCTGTCTGTCTGTCCGTCTGTCTGTCCGTATGAACAAACAGATTTCAAAAATGGTAAGAGCTACAAGTTCGAATTTGGTCTCTATCGACTCGATATTTAGTCAGTCAATACAAGAATCTTTTTTTTTTTCGATGCCACGCCCCATTCGCCCACAATGAGCAAAAAACTAGACATACCTCGGAAAAAATAGATGTTTTCGGTTAATATCTCAGTAACTATGGCACTTAGGAATACCAATTTTGGTACACGTGTTCCTAAAGGCCGCATAAATCCAATGACATCAAAAGTTTTGGGCTGCCACGCCCCCTTTTTCCGCAAGAAATAAAAGTAAATTTCAAACTTGCATGCCGTTTTTAAAGCATTTATTCTTATCGTACAGTGTTGTTATTTATGATTCGTTTGAAGACGTATCATGTCAAACTCTCCAGAAAGTTTCATAAGAATCCGACCATAAACAAGAAAGCAATGCAGCAACAAAGATTTTATTCTAAAGCAATGAGCGCGAGAGAGACAGCGCTAGTCGTGCCGACCAATAGTATTCATACACACATATGTATGTGCATACATTTAACGTCAAACGAATTTGTATGTACATACAGACAAACACATGTATGCTTGATTATGCTTATCTTTTTTTTGTTTTAACGTATTCTAATACAAGAACTATCTATTGTAATGTCTGAATACCGATTTAAGTATTATAATTGGGAATAAACGCAGAGAGTATTATACGGTCGGGCGTGTTCGACTGTACTTTTCTTTCTTGTTAATATATCAATTTCATATTATCGTGGCGCATTGATTCCCCTATATATCGAATAATTGATAGTCGATATTTGATTTATCGATAATCGATTTATCTATAATAGATTTATCGATATTGGACTTATCGTTAATCGATTTTTCAATTTATTGATATTCGAATCTTCAAAAAACTTTTATTGATAATCGATATTCGATTTATTGATAATCGATATATTTATATTCGATTTATCGAAAATTGATTTATCAATAATCGATTTATCGAAAATCGATATGTCGACACTAGCTTATATTATCATTTCATTGAATATTTCAGAAAAACTCAAGAATTTTGAAAGGAATATTTCGAAATATCAGTTTATGTAAAAGCATTGTAAAAAAAATTCCTTGATTTGGATTAAAATGGGTAAATAATTGTTGTCTTTAAACCTAATTAAAATGGAATAAACCGTGATATTTGTCCAAAATAAGAGCATAAACACTAGCTTAGATTGTTATTTCATTGAATATTTAAGAAAAAGTCGAGAATTTTGAAAGGAATTTTTTGAAATATCAGTTCATGTAAAAGGATAAAGAATGGTTGACTTTAAATCTAATTAAAATGGGATGTAGAAAGTTGTGTCGCGCGAATTACCAGTCCAGGATCCTGTAGCCTTGGTTTCCTGGGTTGTCCTGAGACTTGTATTTAACTTGTGCACTGAATAAAACTCGACTGCTCTTTTCTGATTTCAACTTAGAAGTGATTTTCATTTATTGATTTCTGATAAAAGAAACCTACGCAGAGGCTATGTATACTAAAGTACATAATATATATATAAGGGCTATGTATAAGGGCTATGTATGTTGAGACCGCTTATTCGGCTTTACGCCGGATGTCGAGTCCCAGATTCAAAAGTTGTTTACATTAAATCTTGAGTGGTTTAGAATATGCTATGTTAGCTAATTATTGTCAAGTGTTTCAAGAGGGCCGGACCACACAATGTATGGGTTGAATGACATTGTTTTGGTTAGTGGGACAATGCCCGAGGAGGTTTGAGCGGGGGTGACGCAGAGCTGATGGCGGTAACTCCTCCCCCCTTAACTTGGAACGATGGCCATAACGATGGCATGTCCAAGACGGTTGTGGCTGGAGTGACAATTGGATCAAAGATCGGGGCCGAAAATGTAATGGTCCTTCGTTTATAGATCCAGGCGAATGTTGTGGCTATTGATAATCCGAAGATGAGCACATAGACAGTTGTTAGATGTGTGGCAGCTTGATGTTTTATCTGGAAGACTTCCTGATCGTTTTGTAGGTCGTAAAGGTGTTAGTTTAGCAAACTAAGATTTTTTGTAGAAGTGTTTATGGTCAAGTTGTTAATGTGTGGAAAGTTGATTTCGAATTTGTCTTCAATAGTGGTGTCGGCGTCGACGTATTTGATGCCATTCACGGATATTGAGCAGTTATTATAGTGGATGATCATGGATCCGCTAAGAGTTTTGGCTGGTATACAAGTGGAAGTGAGGTTTATGTTTTTGGCGTTGAAGATTAGTAGCAGTCCCTTTATTGGTACGAAGATTTGTTGTGGTTGACCTCCATCGATGACGTTGCAAGTCGCCATGCTGTTGTTAAGTAGGTTTGATAGGCAGTGGGGATTCGTAGGTAAAGTTGGGGTCTCACATACATATAATTTGCCCAACTTAATACATGGTGAATTTAATACCTTAATTGTTAACTTATTTTGAATAATATGTTTAGGTAGTGTTACAAATTTTGTATTATTAAATGGTAAAGATATTAGTTGATCGTATTCATAATGTTCTGTTGATAAGATAGGAATTTTTATTTTAAAAACAAGTGTTTTATTTTTTGTTATTGATTCTAGAGACAGAACATTGTACATTTCGTGATCTAAGTTTATTGTTACATTTTGTTGTTGAAATATGTTTTTTATTTTTAGAATTTCTTCGGTATTTAAGATATATTTAGGGATTATTTTTAATTTTGTGAACAATAGGCTTTCTGCAATATTGTTTAAATGATTGAGTAAAATGTCTACATTGTAATTAATTCTAGCAATACATTGGTTTATTTTTAAGTTTCGTTCTTCTGTATCTAATTGTTTAAATATTTTATTTTGATAGGTGTTTATGAAATTGCTAATTGTTTCCTGTTCCTTATTTATATGGTCTGTGATATTCTTAAATCTAATAAATGTTTCCTTTTGTAGTGTTTGTTCGAGTTCAAGGTTTTTGTGGACATCTGCTAATTCTTTATTTATTTTTATTTCGTCTTCGGCGTCCATATTTCCGGTCACGAATTTTACCACGCTACCTAGTCCATTAATTAAGCCTCTCCTCGGCCTATTATTGCTGGGAAGTAGGGTATCTAACCTGTCAACCACTTGGGTTATTTTTTTATTAAGTATAAGCTTTAGTTCGGAGAATTCTAAGTCATCGGGTAAGTTTTTTATTATGTCTGTTATTTTGTTTGCATTTACTACGTAGTCGTTTAAGTTTATTACATGGTTTATTATTTTAAAAGAGTCCACTACCCTAGCCACACCTATATTAACTTTAATAAAGGGCTGGTCTTTGTCCAAACTATCAATCACTAGGCGTTGGGAAATGCCTAACGACAACCTGTAAGTATTTAATTTATTGTAGAGTTAGTTGCTGTTGGTAATGTATTTGCTTGTGGGTTGTTTAAATTCTTAGTTATTTTCCTTATTTTTTGTTCGTGTAACTTTTGTCTTTTAGCTGTTCTGATTGTTATTCCGTTATCTAGTACTATTTTGTGTTTGCTGAATCTAGGTGTAGCTCTTTTCTTCTGTTTTCTTTCCTAAAAATTATGTTGCCGGATGGTATTGAGGGGGGTTCTATCCTTGATTCATTTAGTTTATCTGTCCGTTTTATAGTCTGTTGTTATATCTAGTATGTAATAAAAAAATAATATGCAATATGTTTTTTTTTTTTGTAATTGTTTGTTAATAAAAAGGTAATATAAAAAAATAGTATATATAGTAATATTATAAAATGTGTGTTTTAATAGGTCTTGTATATAAAGATAATGTAATTGTTTGTGGTTTTATGTAAAATTAGAGTGTTAATATTAAACGAGTATTCATAAAAAAATTTTTTTTTTGATTATTTGGGAAATCAGCTGATGTAGAATTATTTCCCCTCTTCCCTTTTTTTTTTTTTTGTTGTTTGTGTTTTATTTCAGTAGACGTCTTTAATGTGTATTGTTTTGTGTGAGTGGTATTTTTTTTTTTATTATTTATACAGTGTGATCCCAATGACAACTGCATAAGAACCAGAAGACTTGTATTGTGTACAGAATTTGTATACTAAGGCAAAAAATTTTTTTTATTTTTTTTGTTTTTTGGTTGGGAAAGGGTATTGTTTCTTCTTTTATTTCTTTTTTCTTTAGCGTTTCGAATTGCGGTCGAAGCAACAATGTAAGTGAGTGCTCGATCGTTGTGTAAAAGTGCTTGTGTGGTAATAGTAAAAGAGTTTTTTTCCTTTTTTTTTTTTTTTTTTTTTTTTAGTTTTAATTATATTAGGAAAACATATTATTATTATTTTTTTTTTTTTTTTTTTTTTTATATTTGGCGGTTATCAGCACTTGATGTCCGTCACAATATAAAATTATTTGTGTCAATAATATCGAACAGTGATCACCACTTGATGTCTGTCGATATATTGAAAATTTATTTTGTAGGGTACAACACTTTTGTCGTTATTATTTTTTCTTTTTTTTTTTTTTATATTTGGCGGTTATCAGCACTTGATGTCCGCCACAATATAAAATTATTTGTTTCAATAATATAGAACAGTGATCAGCACTTGATGTCTGTCGATATATTGAAAATTTATATTGTAGGGTATAACACTTTTGTCGTTATTATTTTTTCTTTTTTTTTTTTTTATATTTGGCGGTTATCAGCACTTGATGTCCGCCACAATATAAAATTATTTGTTTCAATAATATCGAACAGTGATCAGCACTTGATGTCTGCCGATATATTGAAAATTTATTTTGTTGGGTATAACACTTTTGTCGTTATTATTTTTGTTTTTTTTTTCATTGGGCAGTGATCAGCACTTGATGTCTGCCACAATAGAAGAATTATTTATTTCAAAAATGTCAAACAGTTATCAGCACTTGATGTCTGTTGTCATATTGAAAATATATATTGTAGGGTTATTATATTTGACGGTTATCAGCACTTGATGTCCGCCACAATATAAAATTGTTTGTTTCAATAATATCGAACAGTGATCAGCACTTGATGTCTGCCGATATATTGAAAATTGTTTTTTGTAGGGTATATTTTTTTCCGTATTGGGCAGTGATCAGCACTTGATGTCTGCCACAATAGAAGAATTATTTATTTCAAAAATGTCAAACAGTTATCAGCACTTGATGTCTGTTGGCATATTGAAAATTTATATTGTAGGATATAACTATTTCATCGTTATTTATTTTTTTTTGTAATATAAATTTTTTTCCTCAATAATATCAAACAGTGATCAGCACTTGATGTCTGTTGATATATTGAAAATTTATTTTGTAGGGTATAACTATTTCATCGTTACTTATTTATAATTTTTTTTTTTGTTTTTTTTATATATTTTTTTTTTATACATATTATGTCACAATAAAAGCGAATTTAATACACTTGCGGTATTTTACTTGGATAAAGGGGTATTTGTAACACATTTACTTTACTTGTACACATATTCTTCATTTGTTCTTTACACTGGGTTGCCACTGGGGACTCACCTGCTTATCTTTATTTTTACATTAATAAAATAGTGAAGATCCTTAGTGTCATCCTTGGGAACGTTTTGATTCAACTGCCGGCTGCGCCAATTACCAGTCCAGGATCCTGTAGCCTTGGTTTCCTGGGTTGTCCTGAGACTTGTATTTAACTTTTGTTTGATATTGTTGGGACTTGTATTTAACTTGTGCACTGAATAAAACTCGACTGCTCTTTTCTGATTTCAACTTAGAAGTGATTTTCATTTATTGATTTCTGATAAAAGAAACCTACGCAGAGGCTATGTATACTAAAGCACATAATATATATATAAGGGCTATGTATAAGGGCTATGTATGTTGAAACCGCTGCTTCGGCTTTACGCCGGATGTCGAGTCCCAGATTCAAAAGTTGTTTACATTAAATCTTGAGTGGTTTAAAATGTGCTATGTTAGCTAATTATTGTCAAGTGTTTCAAGAGGGCCGGACCACACAATGTATGGGTTGAATGACATTGTTTTGGTTAGTGGGACAATGCCCGAGGAGGTTTGAGCGGGGGTGACGCAGAGCTGATGGCGGTAACTCGCGAGGTATGTCGTATAAAAAAAAAATTTTACATGTCAATTTCATATTATCATATTTGTCGATAATCGATTTGTCGATAATTGCTTCATCAATAATCAATATATCGATAATCGATTTCTCAATAATCGATTTATCAATTATTGATTTAACGTTATTCGATTTATCGATAATCGTCTTTTCAGTAATCGATTTATCGGTAATCAATTTATCGATAATCGATTTATCGTTTATCGATTTATCGGTAATCAATTTATATATATTCCATAAATCGATAATCGATTTACCGATTATCCATTTATCGAGTACTTGAAATTCGAAATATCTATTACCTGATACTCGAATATGGAAAATTCGTAGAAAAAATGACCGATTTAGAGAAAACGTGTCACAAAACCTATATAGAAAGTGGTGTCTCGCGAGGTATGTCGTATGAAAAATAATTTTTTGAATATTTCAATTTCATATTATCGTGGCGCATTGATTCCCCTATATATCGAATAATTGGTAGTCGATATTTCGATTTATCGACAATTGATTTATCGATAATCGACTTATCGATATTCGATTTATCGATATTCGATTTATTGATAATCGATAAAGTTATATTCGATTAATCGAAAATGGATTTATCAATAATCTATTTATCGAAAATCGATATGTCGACACTTGCTTAGATTATCATCTCATTGAATATTTCAGAAAAACCCAAGAATTTTGAAAGGAATAATTCGAATTATCAGTTTATGTAAAAGCATTGTTAAGAAAATACCTTGATTTGGATGGAAATGGATAAAGAATGGTTGTCTTTAAACCTAATTAAAATGCGATAAACCGTGATTTTCCACCAAAGCAAAAACACTAGCTTAGATTGTTATTTAATTGAATATTTCGGAAAAATTCAAGAATTTTGAAAGGAATGTTTCAAAATATCAGTTTATGTAAAAGCATTGTTAAAAAACTCTTGATTTGGTTGGAAATGGATAAAGAATAGTTGACTATAAATCTAATTAAAATGGGATAAACCGTGATTTTCGACCAAAACAAAAGCAAAAACACTAGCTTAGATTGTTATTTAATTGAATATTTCGGGAAAATTCAAGCCTTTTGAAAGGAATGTTTTAAAATATCAGTTTATGTAAAAGCATTGTTAAAAAAATGTCTTGAATGGGTTGGATATGGAAAAAGAATGGTTGACGATAAACCTAATTAAGATGGGATAAACTGTGATTTTCGACCAAAATAAAAACATAAACACTAGCTTACATTATCATTTCATTGAATATTTCTGAAAAACTCAAGAATTTCGAAAGGAATATTTCGGTTGTCTTTAAACCTAATTAAAATGGGATAAACCGTGATTTTCCACCAAAACAAAAGCAAAAACACTAGCTTAGATTGTTATTTAATTGAATATTTCGGAAAAAATCAATAATTTTGAAGGGAATGTTTCAAAATATCAGTTTATGTAACAGCATTGTTAAAAAAACTCTTGATTTGCATGGAAATGGATAAAGAATGGTTGACTATAAATCTAATTAAAATGGGATAAACCGTGAATTTCGACCAAAATAAAAGCATAAACAATAGCTTTCATTATCATTTCATTGAATATTTCAGAAAAACTCAAGAATTTTGAAATGAATATTTCGAAATATCAGTTTATGTAAAATCATTGTAAAAAAAATGACTTGATTTTGAAGAAAATGGATAAATAATTGTTGTCTTTAAACCTAATTAAAATGGAATAAACCGTGATATTTGACCAAAATAAGAGCATAAACACTGGCTTAGATCATATTTGTCGATAATCGAATTATTGATAATCGATTTGTCGATAATTGCTTCATCAATAATCAATATATCGATAATCGATTTATCGATTACTTGATATATCGATATTCGATTTATCGATACTTGATATTCGAAATATCCGTTACTTGATACTCGAATTGGGAAATCCATAGATGAAATTATCGATTTAGAGAAAACGTGACACAAAACCTATATGGGAAGTGGTGTCGCCCGAGGTATGTCGTATGAAAAAAAATTTAATATATCAATTTCATGCCGCATTGATTCCCGATAGTCGTAGTCGATATATCGATTTATTTATTGATAATCGATTTATCGATATTCGATTTATCAATAATATATTTATGGATAACCGATTTATTGATAATCGATATATTTATATTCGAGTTACCGAAAATTGATTGTTCGATAATCAATTTATCTATAATCGATTTACCGATAATCGATTTATCGATAGTCGAATTTTTGATAATCGATTTCTCAATAATCGATTTATCGAAAATCGATATGTCGACACTAGCTTATATTTTCATTTCATTGAATATTTCAGAAAAACTCAAGAATTTTGAAAGGAATATTTCGAAATATCAGTTTATGTAAAAGCATTGTAAAAAAAATTCCTTGATTTGGATGAAAATGGGTAAATAATTGTTGTCTTTAAACCTAATTAAAATCGAATAAACCGTGATATTTGCCCAAAATAAGAGCATAAACACTAGCTTAGATTGTTATTTCATTGAATATTTAAGAAAAAGTCGAGAATTTTGAAAGGAATTTTTTGAAATATCAGTTCAAGTAAAAGGATAAAGAATGGTTGACTTTAAATCTAATTAAAATGGGATGTAGAAAGTTGTGTCGCGCGAGGTATGTCGTATAAAAAAAAAATTTTACATGTCAATTTCATATTATCATATTTGTCGATAATCGATTTGTCGATAATTGCTTCATCAATAATCAATATATCGATAATCGATTTATCGATAATCGATTTATCGATTACTTGATATATCGATATTCGATTTATCGATACTCGACACTCGAGATATCGATTACTTGATATTCGAAATATCCGTTACTTGATACTCGAATTGGGAAATCCGTAGAAGAAATTATCGATTTAGAGAAAACGTGACACAAAACGTATATGGGAAGTGGTGTCGCCCGAGGTATGTCGTATGAAAAAAAAAAATTTAATATATCAATTTCATATGATCATGCCGCATTGATTCCCGATAGTCGTAGTCGATATATCGATTTATTTATTGATAATCGATTTATCGATATTCGATTTATCAATAATCGATTTATCGATAACCGATTTATTGATAATCGATATATTTATATTCGAGTTACCGAAAATTGATTGTTCGATAATCAATTTATCTATAATCGATTTACCGATAACCGATTTATCGATAGTCGAATTATCGATAATCGATTTCTCAATAATCGATTCATCAATTATTGATTTAACGTTATTCGATTGATCGATAATCGTGTTTTCAGTAATCGATTTATCGGTAATCAATTTATCGATAATCGATTTATCGGTAATCAATTTATAGATATTCCACAAATCGATAATCGATTTACCGATCATCCATTTATCGATAATCGATTTATCGATACTCCTTTTATCGAGTACTTGAAATTCGAAATATCTATTACCTGATACTCGAATATGGAAAATTCGTAGAAAAAATGACCGATTTAGAGAAAACGTGTCACAAAACCTATATAGAAAGTGGTGTCGCGCGAGGTATGTCGTATGAAAAATAATTTTTTGAATATATCAATTTCATATTATCGTGCCGCATTGATTCAACTATATATCGAATAATTGGTAGTCGATATTTCGATTAATCGACAATTGATTTATCGATAATCCACTTATCGATATTCGATTTATTGATATTAGATTTATCTATAATCGATTTATCGATATTCGAATTATCGATAAACTTTTTTCGATAATCGATTTATCAATATTCAGTTTATTGATATTCGATATTCGATTTATCGATACTCGACACTCGAGATATCGATTACTTGATATTCGAAATATCCATTACTTGATACTCGAATATGGAAAATCCGTAGAAAAAATTACCGATTTAGAGAAAACGTGTCACAAAACCTATATAGAAAGAGGTGTCGCGCGAGGTATGTCGTATGAAAAATAATTTTTTGAATATATCAATTTCATATTATCGTGGCGCATTGATTCCCCTATATATCGAATAATTGGTAGTCGATATTTCGATTTATCGACAATTGATTTATCGATAATCGACTTATCGATATTCGATTTATCGATATTAGATTTATCTATAATAGATTTATCGATATTGGACTTATCGTTAATCGATTTTTCAATTTATTGATATTCGAATCTTCAAAAAACTTTTTTCGATAATCGATATATTTATATTCGATTAATCGAAAATGGATTTATCAATAATCTATTTATCGAAAATCGATATGTCGACACTTGCTTAGATTATCATTTCATTGAATATTTCAGAAAAACCCAAGAATTTTGAAAGGAATAATTCGAATTATCAGTTTATGTAAAAGCATTGTTAAGAAAATACCTTGATTTGGATGGAAATGGATAAAGAATGGTTGTCTTTAAACCTAATTAAAATGGGATAAACCGTGATTTTCCACCAAAGCAAAAACACTAGCTTAGATTGTTATTTAATTGAATATTTCGGAAAAATTCAAGAATTTTGAAAGGAATGTTTCAAAATATCAGTTTATGTAAAAGCATTGTTAAAAAACTCTTGATTTGGTTGGAAACGGATAAAGAATGGTTGCCTATAAATCTAATTAAAATGGGATAAACCGTGATTTTCGACCAAAACAAAAGCAAAAACACTAGCTTAGATTGTTATTTAATTGAATATTTCGGGAAAATTCAAGCCTTTTGAAAGGAATGTTTTAAAATATCAGTTTATGTAAAAGCATTGTTAAAAATATGTCTTGAATGGGTTGGATATGGAAAAAGAATGGTTGACGATAAACCTAATTAAGATGGGATAAACTGTGATTTTCGACCAAAATAAAAGCATAAACACTAGCTTACATTATCATTTCATTGAATATTTCTGAAAAACTCAAGAATTTCGAAGGGAATATTTCGGTTGTCTTTAAACCTAATTAAAATGGGATAAACCGTGATTTTCCACCAAAACAAAAGCAAAAACACTAGCTTAGATTGTTATTTAATTTAATATTTAAGAGTTTTGAAAGGAATGCTTCAAAATATCAGTTTATGTAAAAGCATTGTTAAATACACTCTTGATTTGCATGGAAATGGATAAAGAATGGTTGACTATAAATCTAATTAAAATGGGATAAACCGTGAATTTCGACCAAAATAAAAGCATAAACAATAGCTTTCATTATCATTTCATTGAATATTTCAGAAAAACTCAAGAATTTTGAAAGGAATATTTCGAAATATCAGTTTATGTAAAAGCATTGTAAAAAAATGACTTGATTTGGATGAAAATGGATAAATAATTGTTGTCTTTAAACCTAATTAAAATGGAATAAACCGTGATATTTGACCAAAATAAGAGCATAAACACTGGCTTAGATCATATTTGTCGATAATCGAATTATTGATAATCGATTTGTCGATAATTGCTTCATCAATAATCAATATATCGATAATCGATTTATCGATTACTTGATATATCGATATTCGATTTATCGATACTTGATATTCGAAATATCCGTTACTTGATACTCGAATTGGGAAATCCATAGAAGAAATTATCGATTTAGAGAAAACGTGACACAAAACCTATATGGGAAGTGGTGTCGCCCGAGGTATGTCGTATGAAAAAAAATTTAATATATCAATTTCATGCCGCATTGATTCCCGATAGTCGTAGTCGATATATCGATTTATTTATTGATAATCGATATTCGATTTATCGATATTCGATTTATCGATATTCGATTTATCGATATTCGATTTATCGTTAATCGACTTATTTATATTCGAACTATCGATAAACTTTTTTCGATAATCGATTTATCGACATTCGGTTTATTGAAAATCGATTTATCGAAAATCGATTTGTCGATATTCGATTTATCGAAAATCGATTTGTCGATATTCGATTTATCAATAATCGATTTATAGATAATCGGTTTATCGATATATCGATAATCGATGCATCGGTGATCGATTTATCGATAATCGATTTATTGATATTCGATTTATCGATAGTCGATTTATCGATAATCGATTTACCGATAAACGATTTATCGATTTCTCAATAATCGATCGACTTATCGATAATCAATTTCTCAAAAATTGTTTTATCGGTAATCGATTTATCGATAATCGGTTTATCGATAATCGAATTATTTATAATCGATTTATTGATATATTTAAATTCGATTGATAAAATATTGAATTTTCGAAATTCGATTTATCGATAATCGTCTTCTCAACAATCGATTAATCGATAATCGTCTTCTCAATAATCGATTTATCGGTAATCAATTTATCGATAATCGATTTATCGTTAATCGATTTATCGATAATCGATAATCGATTTATCGATATATTGATATTCGATTGATCAAATATTGAATTATCGATAATTGTTTTATCTATATTTTATTTATCTACAATCGATTTATCGATGATGGTGTTGTCTTTAATCGATTTATCGATGCTGCACACTCGAGAAATTGATTACTTGAGATTTGAAATATCCATTACTTAATACTCGAATAGGGGAAATTCGTAGAAAAAATGACCTATTTAGAGAAAACGTGTCACAACGTGTCGATATATCGATTTATCGATATTCGATTTATCGATATTCGAATTATCGATCCACTTTTTTCGATAATCGATTTATCGAAAATCGTTTAATCGATATTCGATTTATCGATACTCGACACTCGAGATAACGATTACTTTATATTCGAAATATCCATTACTTGATACTCGAATATGGAAAATCCGAAAAAATTACCGATTTAGAGAAAACGTGTCACAAAACCTATATAGGAAGTGGTGTTGCGCGAGGTATGTCGTATGAAAAATAATTTTTTGAATGTATCAATTTCATATTATCGTGACGCATTGATTCCCCTATATATCGAATAATTGATAGTCGATATTTGATTTATCGATAATCGATTTATCTATAATAGATTTATCGATATTGGACTTATCGTTAATCGATTTTTCAATTTATTGATATTCGAATCTTCAAAAAACTTTTTTCGATAATCGATATTCGATTTATCGATATTCGATTTATTGATAATCGATATATTTATATTCGATTTATCGAAAATGGATTTATCAATAATCTATTTATCGAAAATCGATATGTCGACACTAGCTTAGATTATCATTTCATTGAATATTTCAGAAAAACCCAAGAATTTTGAAAGAAATATTTCGAAATATCAGTTTATGTAAAAGCATTGTTAAAAAAATATCTTGATTTGCATGAACACGGATAAAGAATGGTTGACTTTAAACCTAATTAAAATGGGATGTACCGTGACTTTCCAACAAAATAAAACATAAACACTAGCTTAGATTATTCGATTATTAAGTAATGGATATTTCAAATCTCAAGTAATTAATTTCTCGAGTGTCCAACATCGATAAAGCGACTATAGATAAAACGATCATCGATAAATCGATTGTAGATAAATCGAATATCGATAAACCGATTATCGATAAATGGAATATCAATAAATCGATTGTCGATTAATCGAATATAGATAAATCGATTATTGAGAAATGGATTATTGAGAAATCGATTATTGAGAAATCAAATATCGATAAATCGATCATCGATAAATCAATTATCGATAAATCGATATATCGACTATCGAGGAATCAATGCGGCATGATCGTATGAAATTGATATATTACATTTTTTTTTTTCATACGACATACCTCTCGCGACATGACTTCCTATTATCGATAAATCGATCACCGATAAAACGATTATAGAGAAATCGATTATCGATAAATCGAATAACGTTAAATCGATAATTGATAAATCGATTATCGAAATATCAATTATTGAGAAATCGATTATCGATAATTCGATTATCGATAAATCGATTATCGATAAATCCATTAACGATAAATCGAATTATCGATAATCGATTTATCGGTAATCAATTTATCGATAATCGATTTATCGATAATCGAATTATCGATAATCGATTTCTCAATAATCGATATATCGGTGATCGATTTATCGATAATAGGAAGTCATGTCGCGAGAGGTATGTCGTATGAAAAAAAAAAATGTAATATATCAATTTCATACGATCATGCCGCATTGATTCCTCGATAGTCGATATATCGATTTATCGATAATTGATTTATCGATGATCGATTTATCGATATTTGATTTCTCAATAATCGATTTCTCAATAATCCATTTCTCAATAATCGATTTATCTATATTCGATTTATCTACAATCGATTTATCGATGATCGTTTTATCTATAGTCGCTTTATCGATGTTGGACACTCGAGAAATTAATTACTTGAGATTTGAAATATCCATTACTTAATAATCGAATAGGGGAAATCCGTAGAAAAAATGGCCGATTAAGAGAGAACGTGGCACAAAACCTATATAGGAAGTCATGTCGCGAGAGATATGTCGTATGATTCCCCGATAAATCAATTAATCGATTTATCGATAATCGATTTATTGATTTTCGATTTATCGATAATCGGTTTATCGATATTCTTTTTATCGATACTCGACACTCGAGATATCGATTAGATGATTTTAGAAATATCCGTTACTTGATACTCGACTATGGGAAATCCGTAGAAAAAATGACCGATTAAGAAAGAACGTGTCACAAAACCTATATTGGGAGATATGCCGCGCAAGATATATCGGATGGAAATTTTTTTTTGAAAATATCAATTTCATATTGCCTTCGCCCATCGATTCCCCGATATATCGATTAATCGATAATTGATTATTCGATAACCGATTTATCGAAAATCGATTTATCGATATTCGGTTTATCGATAATCGATGCATCGGTTCTCGATTTATTGATAATCGGTTGATCCATAGTCGATTTATCGACAATCAATTTTTTAATAATCGATTTATCGGTGATCGATTTATCGATAATCGATTTATTGATTTTCGATTTATCGATAATCGGTTTATCGATATTCTTTTTATCGATACTCGACACTCGAGATATCGATTAGATGATTTTAGAAATATCCGTTACTTGATACTCGACTATGGGAAATCCGTAGAAAAAATGACCGATTAAGAAAGAACGTGTCACAAAACCTATATTGGGAGATATGCCGCGCAAGATATATCGTATGGAAATTTTTTTTTGAAAATATCAATTTCATATTGCCTTCGCCCATCGATTCCCCGATATATCGATTAATCGATAGTCGATATTTCGATTTATCGATAATTGATTATTCGATAACCGATTTGTCGAAAATCGATTTATCGATATTCGGTTTATCGATAATCGATGCATCGATTCTCGATTTATTGATAATCGATTGATCCATAGTCGATTTATCGACAATCAATTTTTTAATAATCGATTTATCGGTGATCGATTTATCGATAGTCGATTTATTGATATTCGATTTATCGATAGTCGATTTATCAATAGTCGATTTATCGATTTCTCATTAATCGATGTATCGGTAATCGATAATAGATTTACCGATATTCCATTTATCGTTAATCGATAATCAATTTCTCAAAAATCGATTTATCGGTAATCGATTTATCGATAATCGGTTTATCGATAATCGATTTATCTATAATCGATTTATTGATATATTTAAATTCGATTGATAAAATATTGAATTATCGATAATCGATTTATCGATAATCGTCTTCTCAATGATCGATTTATCGGTAATCAATTTATCGATAATGGATTTATCGATAATCGATTTATCGATACTCCTTTTATCGATTACTTGACATTCGAAATATCTATTACCTGATACTCGAATATGGGAAATTCGTAGGAAAAATGACCGATTTAAAGAAAACGTGTCACAATCGATTTATCGATATTAGATTTATCAATAATCGATTTATCGATATTCGAATTATCGATCAACTTTTTTCGATAATCGATTTATCGAAAATCGTTTAATCGATATTCGATTTATCGATACTCGACACTCGAGATAACGATTACTTTATATTCGAAATATCCATTACTTGATACTCGAATATGGAAAATCCGAAAAAATTACCGATTTAGAGAAAACGTGTCACAAAACCTATATAGGAAGTGGTGTCGCGCGAGGTATGTCGTATGAAAAATAATTTTTTGAATGTATCAATTTCATATTATCGTGACGCATTGATTCCCCTATATATCGAATAATTGATAGTCGATATTTGATTTATCGATAATCGATTTATCTATAATAGATTTATCGATATTGGACTTATCGTTAATCGATTTTTCAATTTATTGATATTCGAATCTTCAAAAAACTTTTTTCGATAATCGATATTCGATTTATCGATATTCGATTTATTGATAATCGATATATTTATATTCGATTTATCGAAAATTGATTTATCAATAATCGATTTATCGAAAATCGATATATCGACACTAGCTTATATTATCATTTCATTGAATATTTCAGAAAAACCCAAGAATTTTGAAAGGAATATTTCGAAATATCAGTTTATGTAAAAGCATTGTTAAAAAAATATCTTGATTTGCATGAACATGGATAAAGAATGGTTGACTTTAAACCTAATTAAAATGGGATGTACCGTGACTTTCCAACAAAATAAAACATAAACACTAGCTTAGATTATTATTTTATTGAATATTTCAGAGAAACTCAAGAATTTTGAAAGGAATATTTCGAAATATTCGTTTATGTAAAAGCATCGTTAAAAAAAAATGCCTTGATTTGGATGGAAATGGATAAAGAATGGTTGACTGTAAACCTTATTAAAATGGGATAAACCGTGATTTTCCAATATAAGCAGTACATAAACACTAGCTTAGATTATTTATTGATTGAATATTTCATAGAAACTCAAGAATTTTAAAAGGAATATTTCGAAATATCAGTGTATGTAAAAGCATATAGAATGGTTGACTTTAAACTCAATTAAAATTAGATATACCGTGATTTTAAAACAAAATAAAACATAAACACTAGCTTAGATTATCATTTCACTGAATATTGCAGAAAAACTCAAGAATTTTCAAAGAAATATCTCGAAATATCAGTTTATGTAAAAGCATTGTTAAAAAATGCCTTGATTAGGATGGGCATGGATAAGGAATTGTTGACTTTAAACCTAATTCAAATGGGATAAACCGTGATTTTCGACCAAAATAAAAGCATAAACACTAGCTTAGATTGTCATTTCATTTAATATTTCAGAAAACTCAAGAATTTTGGAAGGAATATTACGAAATATCAGTTTATGTAAAAGCATTGTAAAAAAAATGCCTTGATTTGGATGAAAATGGATAAATAATTGTTGTCTTTAAACCTAATTAAAATGGAATAAACCGTGATATTTGACCAAAATAAGAGCATAAACACTAGCTTAGATTGTTATTTCATTGAATATTTAAGAATAAGTCAAGAATTTTGAAAGGAATTTTTTGAAATATCAGTTCATGTAAAAGCATAAAGAATGGTTGACTTTAAATCTAATTAAAATGGGATGTAGAAAGTTGTGTCGCGAATTATGTATACGGTTTACGGCGAATACGAATATTATTGTATAAAGCGGTTTCACGACGAATACGAATAAGTATAAAGCGATTCTACGGCGAATACAAATAAGTATAAAGCGGTTCTACGGCGAATACAAATAAATTGGTATAAAGCGGTTTTGCGTTAATACATGTACTTTATTTGAGTGTCAAAAAACAACTGAACTCTTATACAATCTAGGGTTCCGATCAAATCTCGGTTGTCGTCTTATTTAATTCTATGTGTATACATTATGCAGCGAGAGCTGCGCCAAAATGTTTATGTTTACAATATGCAGCGAGAGCTGCGCCAAAATATTTATGTTTACAATAGTGGGTTTTACTTAGGCTGGGTTATTGGAGATTGTTTACATGGAGGTTCAATAGAGTTAATAAATGTCAACAATTCTTATGACACTTTGGGTTAATGGTCAGTGGTCGGTATGGCTGTCAACTAATCTTGTGACACTTTCGGTATTTATTCTATTTACATTAAAGTTGATTGTAAACCTTTTAAGTCAGCTGAAATTCTGGATGGTGATGCTAATGGCATAACTCCTCCCCTGTTAGAGTATGAATTCTCCTGAATTCTTTTAACATTAATATTAATATTTTGCCTTTTACAACGTAAGTATATATAAATGATTAAACATAGTATGGTGATTAGTATGAATATAAGTATAATGCCGTTTGTTACTTTTTTCTGATATTTTAGTTCTGTAATTTCTTTTAGATTTTCAAAATTTTTTATGGTTAAATGATCAAAGTTAATGGTGTTTTTGTAGGTTTGATTTAAAATGTCTGTGGGATAATAAAATTTTTCATAAAATTCAAATTTTTCGTTAGAAAATGCTTCTTTTAAAATTTGTATTTTGCAATTACCGAATTGTATTAGATTATTTCCATTAAGTATAATGTTTCTGTCGTCACAGTTTTGAGATAATTTTTCTTTTCTTGCATTTTTAATTATTAATGTGTCGTCGTCAATTTCTTCAATACTTGTGATGTTATTAAATACAAATTTGCAATTATTATTAATGGTACAACTTTTGCTTAATTTAAGTTCTTTCAAAATTCTGTTTGGTTCCTATTCTAGTGTTTTATTGTTGGCTTCTATAATGAATAAATTTTCCTGATCTATTTGAATATACTCTGTGTTCGGCATTGGGATTAGTAATTTAACATTTACACTTATATAATTTTTAGGAATCTTAATTGCTATAATAATGCAATTATTTTTATATTTTAGTATACCCATGCGGATTAATTTTAGTTTGTAAAAATCAATGTCAAATTTATTAATTTCTTCTTCGAATAGGATTTCGGGTAATATGATATTATTCTTTGCAGATGCTATGCTTTCCTGAATGTAATTTACTTTGTATTCAATATTCTTGAGTTTTTGCATTTGGTCTGTGTGTATAATTTTCATTATTATTTGTTCATTTTGACTGTTTATGCTTTGAAGTGTTTCGTTGATAATTATTCTGTCGTGTTTAATTGTTTCAGCTAAAGTCTGTATTGTGTCGTTGAAATGAGAATTTATGACAATTTGTTGATTCATGTTAGTTATAATATTGTGATTATTTTTATCAATTGTGTCAAGATGTTCTAAAATGTCTGTTCTATCTTCATCGTCCATTAGTCCGAAAAGCCATTTATATGAGGTTCCTACAATGTTTAATACTCCTCTTTTAATTCTATTGTATGGTGTTATGGATTTTATTTTTGCTCTAATTAAATTGATTTCTGTAAACAGCTCATTTTTATCTGTAATATTAATGTTTTTAATATTTGTTTCTATTTGCTTCATTATATCAATTAATGGGTCAATATTAATAATATGTAATATAATAACTGTTTCATTTACTATTTCCGTTTGGTAAATTTGGATTGGTGCATATCCTGCATTTGATTGTATTGGTTCAATTTGTAATCTTGTATGTACCATTGTGAATTTAGATAAAATCATGCAAAAAACGAGGAAAATGATTAGAGAAAAATATTTGTTAATTTTGTTTAGTAAAATAATTTTTCGTGATTATTTTTTTTTTTTTTCTTTTATAGCGAATTGTTGTTTTCTTGATTTAACGGTCTTTTGATATTACATGGATGAATATTTTGTAGTTCTGCAAATCTGAAATATGGTTCGTCCTTATGTCTGACTCTTTTATAATTTTTTATTGGGCCTTTTTGTCTTTCTTCATTATAATCCTCTCTTGTATTGTTTCGTTTATTTATTATCTTTTTCTTTTGTTCTTCAATTGTTAGTTTTAGTTTGCCTACATCTTCTGTGTTTTTAGCGTAGTATGGTGTGCACTTTATTGTTGAATGATGACGATTATTGTATGCTGTTATTGCTATCTGTATTTTAGATTCTATTGACAGTTCATTATTGTCTATTCCTGCTATGATTTCAATTAATGTGGAATGTAATCTTTCTATGTCTGCATTTCCTGTATGTGAATTTGGTTTTGTATAATGTACATCAACTTCTTCTTTGCTTAAAAATTGTACGATCTGTTCTGCTCCGAATTCATTATCCATGATAATTTTCTGTGGTTTATTAAACTTTGCAAAGTGTTCTATCATAATTTGCATCTTAGTTCGCCAATTTCTATCTGTTATGTTGTAGGCTACTGCAAATTTTGTAAGTTTATCTATGATTGTAACAAAAGATTTGTGTTTTATGTGAAAAATATCTAAGTGTATAATTTGATTTTTAGTATCTGGAGTTTCTGTAAAGTGAAATTTAGGTTTTATTGGGTTTCTGTCATATTTGATTTCTTTACATTTTTTGCAATTGGAAATTATTAACTGAATATGTTCTCTTAGATTTGGAAAATATATTTTATCTTTTAGTGAATTAAATGTCTCACTTATGCCGCTGTGTAATGAATCTTTTGTGTGATATATTGCAATTTGTTTATGTAATTCTTCCTCGCTTAAAATTTTCTGTGCTCTTTTTGTGCATTTTAAAAATTTAATGTTCTTGCAATGGGAGAAAATGTTTATCAATATACATTGTATTTTATGATATATTGTATCTGGTACTTCTGAAAAAATTCCTACTGTTCCTTTTTCTATGTTATTTTGTAATTTTATTTCGATTTCTGATTCTGAATCTGCTGGGTTTATTTCAATTATTTTTCTTCCATGTTGCATCATAATATTGTCTGCTGCTGTATATGTTATTATAATTTGAGTTTTGTATTTGTTAACAATATCTTCTTTTATCCAAAAATGTGTTAGTTCCTCTTCGTCTGCAGAATGCTGTGTATTTGTGAGTTCAAAGTTAGATTCTTTCTCATTTTTATTATTTATTAATTGGGATGTTTCTTGTCTGCTTAAAAAATCTGCTACTTTGTTGTCTTTGCCTTTTAGGTATGTTATATCATAGTCAAATTCTTGTAATTTAAGAATCCATCTCTGATGTCTAGCTGTCATTTCTTTTCCTTTGAATTTTGAATTTAAGTATTTAATGGGGGCATGGTCTGTTATAATTTGGAATTTATTTCCTACCAAATAGTGTTTAAAATAATTCACAGCATGTACAATAGATAGAAATTCTTTATCAATTGTGCTATAATTTTTCTCGTGTTTGTTAAGTGTTCGTGATACAAATGCAATTGGTTGTCCTTGTTGTGACAAAACTGCACCTATAGCATAATCACTGGCATCGGTAGTTATTGTAAAGGGTTTGTCAAATTCTGGATATTTTAAAATTGGATGTGAGCTTATGAGGGTTTTGAGATTTTCGAATGCATCTATAAACTGTGGATCATTTGTATTTATTGTAATACCTTTCTGTAAGTATCTTATCATTGGGTATGCTATTTTAGAATAGTCTTTTATAAATTTCCTGTAAAATCCTGTCATTCCTAAAAATCCTTTTAATTGTTTTTCAGTTTTGGGCAATGGAATTTCTTTAATTGCTTCTATTTTTCTTGGATTTGGTTTTAACCCTTCTTTTGTGAGAATATGTCCCAAGTATTCTGTATGTTTTTTCATAAAAGAGCATTTGTCTGGTTGGATTTTTAAATTATGATTTCGAAGTACTTTGAAAATTTTTTCAAGAGCAATCTTGTGTTCTTCAAGCGTTGTTGAGAATATTAAAATATCATCAAGATATACCACACAAATTTTGTTTATATAATCCCTTAGAATTTCATTCATTAATCGCTGAAATGTGGCTGGAGCATTTTTTAACCCGAATGGCATTCTAACATATTCGTATAATCCCATTGGTGTTATAAAAGCTGTTTTTTCAATGTCTTCTTCTGCCATTAAAATTTGATGATAGCCTTTTGCTAAATCTAAAGTAGTGAAATATTGGGCTTTTCCAAGCTTGTCTAATACAGCGTCCATAATAGGTATTGGGTACTTATCTGGAACGGTTACTTGGTTTAATCGCCTATAATCTACACAAATACGATATTTCTGAATTCCTGAATTGTCCATTTTTTTCGGAATCACACATATTGGAGAACTGTATTTACTTTTACTTTTTCTGATAATTCCACTTTTTCCCATTTCAATTATTTGCTTTTTCACTTCCTCTTCATATTTTGGAGAGACCCTGTAAAGTTTTGAATTAATATGATGGTCTGTAGTAGTTTTTATGCTATGCACTATTGTGTTGGTGTTGGTTAACTGATCACCTTCTTTGAAGTATAATTTTTCATATTTCTTGGTAAGATTTTTTATTATCTGTGCTTCCTCAACATTAAGATCTTCTAGCTTAAGGTCATCAATTTCACTTACTTCCATTACACAAATATCTTTTGATAGTTTAGATAGGAAAGGAATTTCGACCCCATTGGTAAGCTTCAATATTTTATTTTTAAAATCAATATTTTCAACATTTCCTTGGATAAAATCCATGCCCAATAGAAAATCATATGATTTTTCCAGGGGCATAGCTACCCATCGTGTTCTTGCAAAATCTGAATAATTAAATTCACTTGGTACTTTTGTTTTCACTAAATAGTTATTATTTTTTATTTCACCATTAATAGTATAAATTGTTTTTGAAAATTTTTCAATTATTTCGTATTTTGATGTATGTACGTTTTTAGTGTTTAGTATGCTTATAGTAGATCCTGTGTCCACTAAAATTATAAATGTATCCCCCTCAATCGTTCCCTTTAAAAAAATTTTCTTTTTTTCCGAGGCTAATTGGTAAAAAACTCGTTCTGATTCTCTTCCCTGTTTGTGTTACTATTTACTTCATCTTCATGTAAATTGTCCACACTCATTGCTTCTGGTGGAGGTTGCTGATAATTTTGCTGTTGGTTTAGGTTTTGGTTCTGCCTAAAGTTTTGACTTTGTTGTCTATTATGGTTTTGTTCTACGTTTTGATTTTGTTGCCTATTGAAATTTTGTCGTACATTTTGACTTTGATTGTTTCTGTTCTGATTTTGATTATTCCTCACCATTTGACTGTTTTGTTGTCTGTTTTGGCTTTGATTGTTATTGTTTTGTTGTTCCTGTCCTCGATTGTTATTAGGGTTTTGTTTATTTTGATTATTTTGTTCGTTGTGATATCTGTTGTTATTGTATGTACCTTGATCTTTGTCCTTGGTGATTAAAAGTTTTCTATTTAAGTTTCCAAAATTAAGTCCGATAAATTTAGCTACTTCATTTCTGATGTCTGATAGGGTTGTTTTATTCATGAGGGCAATTGCCATTGGTCCACAAGCTATTTGTTTTATACGTTGTATTAATAGTCCACTAAGAATATCAACAAGTCTACTATTGTTTTCAAAGACCGAAAAATCTGTTATTTCTTCAACAATCATTCTTATTTTATTGTCTAAATCTTTAACACTAGTTACCCTTAAGTTCATTATCTTGCTGGTCAATCCCATTTGATCTGTTCGTGGTCTGTAGTGGTGTCTTAGTCGAAGCTTACATTCTTCCCAAGTTGATGGTGGATTAATATTTAACATGGTTCGAGCCTGACCTTGAATCTTGGTGTTTAAGATGACTGTAAAAACCTGTCCATCGTCGTTGTACTCCTGCATGATTTGGTCCACCGCAGAGATGAATCCATGCAAAGTTCCATCCTGTCCATTAAATACTGGTAAGTATCGGGTTTCCTTCTCAATACAGTTCCTTTGGGCTGTCACATGGTTTCCACGTTCTCCCTGCCTAGCTGCCACTGCTGCTGTCAGAAGTTCGATGCATCGTTGCATCTCGATTATTTGTTGATTTGCCATTTTTATACTCTTTGTTCGTTTTATTTTTCACGAATTTATTAAAGTATATCAGTTTATTATTGTTGCGTTTGCTTGGATGTAATATCCAAAGTTTCCACAATAATTTTTTTTTTTTCTGCACTTTTTAATAACTGTTTGTCAGTGTATTATTGTTTCGTTTACTTGGATGCAATATCCGAAGTTTCCACAATAATTTTGCTGCACTTTGTAAGAAATTTAGTTAGTGATTTATTGCTTCGTTTACTTGGATGCCATATCCAAAGTTTCCACAATAATTTTACACTTGAGTACCGGCTGCGCCAATTATGTATACGGTTTACGGCGAATACGAATATTATTGTATAAAGCGGTTTCACGACGAATACGAATAAGTATAAAGCGATTCTACGGCGAATACAAATAAGTATAAAGCGGTTCTACGGCGAATACAAATAAATTGGTATAAAGCGGTTTTGCGTTAATACATGTACTTTATTTGAGTGTCAAAAAACAACTGAACTCTTATACAATCTAGGGTTCCGATCAAATCTCGGTTGTCGTCTTATTTAATTCTATGTGTATACATTATGCAGCGAGAGCTGCGTCAAAATGTTTATGTTTACAATATGCAGCGAGAGCTGCGCCAAAATATTTATGTTTACAATAGTGGGTTTTACTTAGGCTGGGTTATTGGAGATTGTTTACATGGAGGTTCAATAGAGTTAATAAATGTCAACAATTCTTATGACACTTTGGGTTAATGGTCAGTGGTCGGTATGGCTGTCAACTAATCTTGTGACACTTTCGGTATTTATTCTATTTACATTAAAGTTGATTGTAAACCTTTTAAGTCAGCTGAAAGTCTGGATGGTGATGCTAATGGCATAACTCGCGCGAGGTATGTCGTATAAAAAAAAAAATTTAATATGTCAATTTCATATGATCATATTTGTCGATAATCGAATTATTAATAATAGATTTGTCGATAATCGATTTGTCGATAATCGATTTGTCGATAATCGATTTATCGATTACTTGATATATCGATAATCGATTTATCAATACTCGACACTCGAGATATCGATTACGTGACACAAAACCTACATCAATTTCATATGATCATGCTGCATTGATTCCCGATAGTCGATAGTCGATATATCGATTTATTTATTGATAATCGATTTATCGATATTCGATTTATCGATACTCGACACTCGAGATATCGATTACTTGATATTCGAAATATCCGTTACTTGATACTCGAATTGGGAAATCCGTAGAAGAAATTATCGATTTAGAGAAAATGTGACACAAAACGTATATGGGAAGTGGTGTCGCCCGAGGCATGTCGTATGAAAAAAAAAAATTTAATATATCAATTTCATATGATCATGCCGCATTGTTTCCCGATAGTCGTAGTCGATATATCGATTTATTTATTGATAATCGATTTATCGATATTCGATTTATCAATAATCGATTTATCGATAACCGATTTATTGATAATCGATATATTTATATTCGAGTTACCGAAAATTGATTGTTCGATAATCAATTTATCTATAATCGATTTACCGATAACCGATTTATCGATAGTCGAATTATCGATAATCGATTTCTCAATAATCGATTTATCAATTATTGATTTAACGTTATTCGATTTATCGATAATCGTCTTTTCAGTAATCGATTTATCGGTAATCAATTTATCGATAATCGATTTATCGTTTATCGATTTATCGGTAATCAATTTATAGATATTCCATAAATCGATAATCGATTTACCGATTATCCATTTATCGATAATCGATTTATCGATACTCCTTTTATCGAGTACTTGAAATTCGAAATATCTATTACCTGATACTCGAATATGGGAAATTCGTAGAAAAAATGACCGATTTAGAGAAAACGTGTCACAAAACCTATATAGAAAGTGGTGTCGCACGAGGTATGTCGTATGAAAAATAATTTTTTGAATATATCAATTTCATATTATCGTGCCGCATTGATTCCCCTATATATCGAATAATTGGTAGTCGATATTTCGATTTATCGACAATTGATTTATCGATAATCGACTTATCGATATTCGATTTATCGATATTAGATTTATCTATAATCGATTTTTCGATATTCGAATTATCGATCAACTTTTTTCGATAATCGATTTATCGATAATCGTTTAATCGATATTCGATTTATCGATATTCGATTAATCGATACTCGACACTCGAGATATCGATTACTTTAAATTCGAAATATCCATTACTTGATTCTCGAATATGGAAAATCCGTTGAAAAAATTACCGATTTAGAGAAAATGTGTCACAAAACCTATATAGAAAGTGGTGTCGCGCGAGGTATGTCGTATGAAAAATAATTTTTTGAATATATCAATTTCATATTATCGTGGCGCATTGATTCCCCTATATATCGAATAATTGATAGTCGATATTGATTTATCGATAATCGATTTATCTATAATAGATTTATCGATATTGGACTTATCGTTAATCGATTTTTCAATTTATTGATATTCGAATCTTCAAAAAACTTTTTTCGATAATCGATATTCGATTTACCGATATTCGATTTATTGATAATCGATATATTTATATTCGATTTATCGAAAATTGATTTATCAATAATCTATTTATCGAAAATCGATATGTCGACACTAGCTTAGATTATCATTTCATTGAATATTTCAGAAAAACCCAAGAATTTTGAAAGGAATAATTCGAATTATCAGTTTATGTAAAAGCATAGTTAAGAAAATACCTTGATTTGGATGGAAATGGATAAAGAATGGTTGTCTTTAAACCTAATTAAAATGGGATAAACCGTGATTTTCCACCAAAACAAAAGCAAAAACACTAGCTTAGATTGTTATTCAATTGAATATTTCGGAAAAATTCAAGAATTTTAAAAGGAATGTTTCAAAATATCAGTTTATGTAAAAGCATTGTTAAAAAACTCTTGATTTGGTTGGAAATGGATAAAGAATGGTTGACTATAAATCTAATTAAAATGGGATAAACCGTGATTTTCGACCAAAACAAAAGCAAAAACACTAGCTTAGATTGTTATTTAATTGAATATTTCGGGAAAATTCAAGACTTGTGACTCTAAATCGGTCATTTTTTCTACGAATTTCCCATATTCGAGTATCAGGTAATAGATATTTCAAATGTCAAGTAATCGATAAAAGGAGTATCGATAAATCGATTATCAATAAATCGATTATCGATTAACGATAAATCGATTATCGATAAATCGATTAACGATAAATCGATTATCGATAAATCGATCACCGATAAATCGATTATAGAGAAATCGATTATCGATAAATCGAATAACGTTAAATCGATAATTGATAAATCGATTATCGATATATCGATTATTGAGAAATCGATGATCGATAATTCGCTTATCGATAAATCGGTTATTGGTAAATCGATTATAGATAAATTGATTATCGAACTATCAATTTTCGGTAACTCGAATATAAATATATCGATTATCAATAAATCGGTTATCGATAAATCGATTATTGATAAATCGATTATCAATAAATCGATTATAGATAAATTGATTATCAATTGACAATCAATAAATCGAATTATCGATAATCGATTTCTCAATAATCGATATATCGATAATCGATTTATCAATTATCGATTTCTCTATAATCGATTTATCGGTGATCGATTTATCGATAATAGGAAGTCATGTCGCGAGAGGTATGTCGTATGAAAAAAAAAATGTAATATATCAATTTCATATGATCATGCCGCATTGATTCCTCGACAGTCGATATATCGATTTATCGATAATTGATTTATCTATGATCGATTTATCGATATTTGATTTCTCAATAATCGATTTCTCAATAATCCATTTCTCAATAATCGATTTATCTATATTCGATTAATCGACAATCGATTTATTGATATTCTATTTATCGATAATCGGTTTATCGATATTCGATTTATCTACAATCGATTTATCGATGATCGTTTTATCTATAGTCGCTTTATCGATGTTGGACACTTGAGATTTGAAATATCCATTACTTAATAATCGAATAGGGGAAATCCGTAGAAAAAATGGCCGATTAAGAGAGAACGTGGCACAAAACCTATATAGGAAGTCATGTCGCGAGAGATATGTCGTATGATTCCCCGATAAATCAATTAATCGATTTATCGATAATCGATTTATTGATTTTCGATTTATCGACAATCGGTTTATCGATATTCTTTTTATCGATACTCGACACTCGAGATATCGATTAGATGATTTTAGAAATATCCGTTACTTGATACTCGACTATGGGAAATCCGTAGAAAAAATGACCGATTAAGAAAGAACGTGTCACAAAACCTATATTGGGAGATA
The DNA here is from genome assembly GCA_035047505.1 of Drosophila parthenogenetica. Lineage (NCBI taxonomy): Eukaryota > Metazoa > Arthropoda > Insecta > Diptera > Drosophilidae > Drosophila > Drosophila parthenogenetica. The sequence continues at coordinate 1,606,653 of JAWNPM010000224.1, read as the reverse complement.
TGCCGCGCAAGATATATCGTATGGAAATTTTTTTTTGAAAATATCAATTTCATATTGCCTTCGCCCATCGATTCCCCGATATATCGATTAATCGATAATTGATTATTCGATAACCGATTTATCGAAAATCGATTTATCGATATTCGGTTTATCGATAATCGATGCATCGATTCTCGATTTATTGATAATCGGTTGATCCATAGTCGATTTATCGACAATCAATTTTTTAATAATCGATTTATCGGTGATCGATTTATCGATAATCGATTTATTGATATTCGATTTACCGATATTCCATTTATCGTTAATCGATAATCAATTTCTCAAAAATCGATTTATCGGTAATCGATTTATCGATAATCGTCTTCTCAATGATCGATTTATCGATAATCGTCTTCTCAATGATCGATTTATCGGTAATCAATTTATCGATAGTGGATTTATCGATAATCGATTTATCGATACTCCTTTTATCGATTACTTGACATTTGAAATATCTATTACCTGATACTCGAATATGGGAAATTCGTAGAAAAAATGACCGATTTAGAGAAAATGTGTCACAATCGATTTATCGATATTAGATTAATCAATAATCGATTTATCGATATTCGAATTATCGATCAACTTTTTTCGATAATCGATTTATCAATAATCGTTTAATCGATATTCGATTTATCGATATTCGATTTATCGATATTCGAGTAATCGATACTCAACACTCGAGATATCGATTACTTTAAATTCGAAATATCCATTACTTGATTCTCGAATATGGAAAATCCGTAGAAAAAATGACCGATTTAGAGAAAATGTGTCACAAAACCTATATAGGAAGTGGTGTCGCGCGAGGTATGTCGTATGAAAAATAATTTTTTGAATGTATCCATTTCATATTATCGTGACGCATTGATTCCCCTATATATCGAATAATTGATAGTCGATATTTGATTTATCGATAATCGATTTATCTATAACAGATTTGTCGATATTGGACTTATCGTTAATCGATTTTTCAATTTATTGATATTCGAATCTTCAAAAAACTTTTTTCGATAATCGATATTCGATTTATTGATAATCGATATATTTATATTCGATTTATCGAAAATTGATTTATCAATAATCGATTTATCGAAAATCGATATGTCGACACTAGCTTAGATTATCATTTCATTGAATAATTCAGAAAAACCCAAGAATTTTGAAAGGAATATTTCGAATTATCAGTTTATGTAAAAGCATTGTTAAAAAAAACTCTTGATTTGGATGGAAATGGATAAAAAATGGTTGTCTTTAAGCCTAATTAAAATGGGATAAACCGTGATTTTCCACCAAAACAAAAGCAAAAACACTAGCTTAGATATTTATTTAATTGAATATTTCGGAAAAATTCAAGAATGGATAAAGAATGGTTGACTATAAATCTAATTAAAATGGGATAAGCCGTGATTTTCGACCAAAACAAAAGCAAAAACACTAGCTTAGATTGTTATTTAATTGAATATTTCGGGAAAATTCAAGACTTTTGAAAGGAATATTTCGAAATATCTGTTTATGTAAAAGCATTGTTAAAAAAAACTCTTGATTTGGTTGGAAATGGATAAAGAATGGTTGACTATAAATCTAATTAAAATGGGATAAACCGTGATTTTCCACCAAAATAAAAGCATAGACACTAGCTTTCATTATCATTTCATTGAATATTTCAGAAAAACTCAAGAATTTTGAAAGGAATGTTTCGAAATATCAGTTTATGAAAAAGCATTGTTAAAAAAACTCTTGATTTGGTTGGAAATGGATAAAGAATGGTTGACTATAAATCTAATTAAAATGGGATAAACCGTGATTTTCCACCAAAAGAAAAGCATAAACACTAGCTTTCATTATCATTTCATTGAATATTTCAGAAAAACTCAAGAATTTTAAAAGGAATGTTTCGAAATATCAGTTCATGTAAAAGCATTGCTAAACAAATACCTTGATTTGCATGGAAATGGATAAAGAATGGTTGACTATAAATCTAATTAAAATGGGATAAACCGTGATTTTCGACCAAAATAAAAGCATAAAGAATAGCTTTCATTATCATTTCATTGAATATTTCAGAAAAACTCAAGAATTTTGAAATGAATATTACGAAATATCAGTTTATGTAAAAGCATTGTAAAAAAACTTCCTTGATTTGGATGAAAATGGGTAAATAACTGTTGTCTTTAAACCTAATTAAAATGGAATAAACCGTGATATTTGACCAAAATAAGAGCATAAACACTAGCTTAGATTGTTATTTCATTGAATATTTAAGAAAAAGTCAAGAATTTTGAAAGGAATTTTTTGAAATATCAGTTCATGTAAAAGCATAAAGAATGGTTGACTTTAAATCTAATTAAAAGGGGATGTAGAAAGTTGTGTCGCGCGAGGTATGTCGTATAAAAAAAAAATTTTACATGTCAATTTCATATTATCATATTTGTCGATAATCGATTTGTCGATAATTGCTTCTTCAATAATCAATATATCGATAATCGATTTATCGATAATCGATTTATCGATTACTTGATATATCGATATTCGATTTATCGATACTCGACACTCGAGATATCGATTACTTGATATTCGAAATATCCGTTACTTGATACTCGAATTGGGTAATCCGTAGAAGAAATTATCGATTTAGAGAAAACGTGACACAAAACGTATATGGGAAGTGGTGTCGCGCGAGGTATGTCGTATGAAAAATAATTTTTTGAATGTATCAATTTCATATTATCGTGACGCATTGATTCCCCTATATATCGAATAATTGATAGTCGATATTTGACTTATCGATAATCGATTTATCTGTAATAGATTTATCGATATTGGACTTATCGTTAATCGATTTTTCAATTTATTGATATTCGAATCTTCAAAAAACTTTTTTCGATAATCGATATTCGATTTACCGATATTCGATTTATTGATAATCGATATATTTATATTTGATTTATCGAAAATTGATTTATCAATAATCGATTTATCGAAAATCGATATGTCGACACTAGCTTAGATTATCATTCCATTGAATATTTCAGAAAAACCCAAGAATTTTGAAAGGTATATTTAAAAATATCAGTTTATGTAAAAGCATTGTTAAAAAAATATCTTGATTTGCATGAACATGGATAAAGAATGGTTGACTTTAAACCTTATTAAAATGGGATGTACCGTGACTTTCCAACAAAATAAAACATAAACACTAGCTTAGATTATTATTTTATTGAATATTTCAGAGAAACTCAAGAATTTTGAAAGGAATATTTCGAAATATTCGTTTATGTAAAAGCATCGTTAAAAAAAATGCCTTGATTTGGATGGAAATGGATAAAGAATGGTTGACTGTAAACCTTATTAAAATGGGATAAACCGTGATTTTCCAATATAAGCAGTACATAAACACTAACTCGGATTTCCCAATTCGAGTATCAAGTAACGGATATTTCGAATATCAAGTAATCGATATCTCGAGTGTCGAGTATCGATAAATCGAATATCGATATATCAAGTAATCGATAAATCGATTTACGATAAATCGATTATCGATAAATCGATTATCGATATATTGATTATTGATGAAGCAATTATCGACAAATCGATTATCAATAATTCGATTATCGACAAATATGATCATATGAAATTGACATATTAAATTTTTTTTTTATACGACATACCTCGCGCGACACAACCTTCTACATCCCATTTTAATTAGATTTAAAGTCAACCATTCTTTATGCTTTTACATGAACTGATATTTCAAAAAATTCCTTTCAAAATTCTTGACTTTTTCTTAAATATTCAATGAAATAACAATCTAACCTAGTGTTTATGCTCTTATTTTGGTCAAATATCACGGTTTATTCCATTTTAATTAGGTTTAAAGACAACAATTATTTATCCATTTTCATCCAAATCAAGGCATTTTTTTTACAATGCTTTTACATAAACTGATATTTCGTAATATTCCTTCCAAAATTCTTGAGTTTTTCTGAAATATTAAATGAAATGAGAATCTAAACTAGTGTTTATGCTTTTATTTTGGTCGAAAATCACGGTTTATCCCATTTGAATTAGGTTTAAAGTCAACCATTCTCTATTCATTCCTATCCTAATCAAGGCATTTTTTTAACAATGCTTTTACATAAACTGATATTTCGAAATATTTCTTTGAAAATTCTTGAGTTTTTCTGCAATATTTAGTGAAATGATAATCTAAGCTAGTGTTTATGTTTTATTTTGTTTGAAAATCACGGTATATCTAATTTTAATTGAGTTTAAAGTCAACCATTCTCCAACCAATTATCGATAAATCGATTATCGATAAATCGATTATCAATAAATCGATTATCGTTAAATCGATTATCGATAAATCGATTATCGATAAATCGATTATCGATAAATCGATTATCGATAAATGGATAATCGGTAAATCGATTATCGATAATTCAATATTTGATCACGTTTTCTCTAAATCGGTCATTTTTTCTACGAATTTCCCATATTCGAGTATCAGGTAATAGATATTTCGAATATCAAGTAATCGATAAATTGATTACCGATAAATCGATTATTGAGAAGACGATTATCGATAAATCGACTATCGATAATTCAATATTTTATCAATCGAATTTAAACATATCAATAAATCGATTATAGATATATCGATTATCGATAAACCGATTGTCGATAAATCGATTACCGATAAATCGATTTTTGAGAAATTGATTATCGATAAATCGATTAACGATAAATGAAATATCGGTAAATCTATTATCGATTACCGATACATCGATTATTGAGAAATCGATAAATCGACTATCGATAAATCGAATATCAATAAATCGATTATCGATAAATCGATCACCGATAAATCGATTATTAAAAAATTGATTATCGATAAATCGACTATGGATCAATCGATTATCAATAAATCGAGAATCGATGCATCGATTATCGATATATCGATTATCGATAAATCGATTATCTATAAATCGATTATTGATAAATCGATTATTGATAAATCGAATGTCGATAAATCGATTTTCGATAAATCGATTATCAATAAACCGAATATCGATAAATCTATTTTCGATAAATCGGTTATCGAATAATCAATTATCGATAAATCGAAATATCGACTATCGAGTATTCGATATATCGGGGAATCGATGGGCAAAGGCCATATGAAATTGATATTTTCAAAAAAAAAATTTTCATACGATATACCTTGCGCGGCATATCTCCCAATATAGGTTTTGTGACACGTTCTTTCTTAATCGGTCATTTTTTCTACGGATTTCCCATAGTCGAGTATCAAGTAACGGATATTTCTAAAATCATCTAATCGATATCTCGAGTTTCGAGTATCGATAAATCGAAAATCAATAAATCGATTATCGATAAATCGAAAATCAATAAATCGATTATCGATTAACTGATTTATCGGGGAATCATACGACATATCTCTCGCGACATGACTTCCTATATAGGTTTTGTGCCACGTTCTCTCTTAATCGGCCATTTTTTCTACGGATTTCCCCTATTCGATTATTAAGTAATGGATATTTCAAATCTCAAGTAATTAATTTCTCGAGTGTCCAACATCGATAAAGCGACTATAGATAAAACGATCATCGATAAATCGATTGTAGATAAATCGAATATCGATAAACCGATTATCGATAAATGGAATATCAATAAATCGATTGTCGATCAATCGAATATAGATAAATCGATTATTGAGAAATGGATTATTGAGAAATCGATTATTGAGAAATGGATTATTGAGAAATCGATTATCAATAAATCGATTATCTCTAAATCGATTATTGATAAATCGAATATTGATAAATCGATTATAAATAAATCGAATATCGATAAATCGATCATCGATAAAACAATTATCGATAAATCGATATATCGACTATCGAGGAATCAATGCGGCATGATCATATGAAATTGATATATTAAAATTTTTTTTTTTTTTTTTCATACGACATACCTCGGGCGACACCACTTCCCATATACGTTTTGTGTCACGTTTTCTCTAAATCGATAATTTCTTCTACGGATTTCCCAATTCGAGTATCAAGTAACGGATATGCCGACTATCGATAAATCTACTATCGATAAATCGATTATTGATAAATTGATTATCAATAAATCGATTATCGCAAAATCAATTATTGATAAATCGAATATCGATAAATCGATTATCAATAAATAAATCGATATATCGACTATCGACTTTCGGGAATCAATGCGGCATGATCATATGATATGATGTAGGTTTTGTGTAACAATCTCTCTAAATCGATAATTTTTTCTACGGATTTCCCAATTCGAGTATCAAGTAACGGATATTTCGAATATCAAGTAATCGATTAATCGATAAATGAACTGATATTTCAAAAAATTCCTTTCAAAATTCTTAACTTTTTCTTAAATATCCAATGAAATAACAATCTCAGCTAGTGTTTATGCTCTTATTTTGGTCAAATATAACGGTTTATTCCATTTTAATTAGGTTTAAAGACAACCATTCTTTATCCATTTCCATCCAAATCAAGGTATTTTCTTAACTATGCTTTTACATAAACTGATAATTCGAATTATTCCTTTCAAAATTCTTGGGTTTTTCTGAAATATTCAATGAAATGATAATCTAAGCTAGTGTCGACATATCGATTTTCGATAAATCGATTATTGATAAATCAATTTTCGATAAATCGAATATAAATATATCGATTATCAATAAATCGAATATCGATAAATCGAATATCGATTATCGAAAAAAGTTTTTTGAAGATTCGAATATCAATAAATTGAAAAATCGATTAACGGTAAGTCCAATATCGATAAATCTATTATAGATAAATCGATTATCGATAAATCAAATATCGACTATCAATTATTCGATATATAGGAAAATCAATAATCAATAATAATAATCGATAAATCGATTATCGATAAATCGATGATCGATAAATCGATTATCGATAAATCGATCACCGATGAATCGATTATCGCTATATCGATTATCGATAAATCGATTATCGATAAATCGATTATCGGTAAATCGATTATCGATAAATCGATTATCGTTCAATGGAATATCGGTAAATCTATTATCGATTACCGATACATCGATGATTGAGAAATCGATAAATCGATTATCGATATATCGACTATCGAAAAATCGAATATCAATAAATCGATTATCGATAAATCGATCACCAATGAATCGATTATCGATATATCGATTATCGATAAATCGATTATCGGTAAATCGATTATCGATAAATCGATTATCGATCAATGGATAATCGGTAAATCGATTATCGATTAATCGAATATAGATAAATCGATTATCGATAAATCGATTAACGATAAATCGATTATCGATAAATTGATTACCGATAAATCGATTATTAAGAAGACGATTATCGATAAATCGATTATCGATAATTCAATATTTTATCAATCGATTTTAAATATATCAATAAATCGATTATAGATAAATCGATTATCGATAAACCGATTATCGATAAATCGATTACCGATAAATCGATTTTTGATAAATTGATTATCGATAAATCGATTAACGATAAATGCAATAACGATAAATGCAAAATCGATAAATCGATTATTGATAAATCGAATGTAGATAAATCGATTATCGATAAATCGATTATCGATAAATCGATTATCGATATATTGATTATTGATGAAGCAATTATCGATATATTGATTATTGATGAAGCAATTATCGACAAATCGATTGTCAATAATTCGATTATCGACAAATATGATCATATGAAATTGACACATTAAATTTTTTTTTTACGACATACCTCGCGCGACACAACTTTCTACATCCCATTTTAATTAGATTTAAAGTCAATCCTTATTTAAGCTTTTACATGAACTGATATTTCAAAAAATTTCTTTCAAAATTCTTGCCTTTTTCTTAAATATTCAAGGAAATAACAATCTAAGCTAGTGTTTTTGCTTTTGTTTTGGTCGAAAATCACGGTTTATCCCATTTTAATTAGATTTATATTCAACCATTCTTTATCCATTTCCAACCAAATCAAGAGTTTTTTAACAATGCTTTTACATAAACTGATATTTTGAAACATTCCTTTCAAAATTCTTGAATTTTTCCGAAATATTCAATTAAATAACAATCTAAGCTAGTGTTTTTGCTTTGGTGGAAAATCACGGTTTATCGCATTTTAATTAGGTTTAAAGACAACCATTCTTTATCCATTTCCATCCAAATCAAGGTATTTTCTTAACAATGCTTTTACATAAACTGATATATCGAAATATTCCTTTCAAAATTCTTGAATTTTTCTGAAATATTCAATCAAATAACAATCTAAGCTAGTGTTTATGCTTTTATTTTGTTCGAAAATCACGGTTTATCCCATTTTCATTAGGTTTAAAGTGAACCATTCTTTGTCCATTTCCATCCAAATCAAGGAATTTTTTTAACAATGTTTTTACATAAACTGATATTTCGAAATATTCCTTTCAAAATTCTTGGGTTTTTCTGAAATATTCAATGAAATGATAATATAAGCTAGTGTCGACATATCGATTTTCGATAAATCGATTATTGATAAATCAATTTTCGATAAATCGAATATAAATATATCGATTATCAATAAATCGAATATCGATAAATAGAATATCGATTGTCGAAAAAAGTTTTTTTGAAGATTCGAATATCAATAAATTTAAAAATCGATTAACGATAAGTCCAATATCGATAAATCTATTATAGATAAATCGATTATCGATAAATCAAATATCGACTATCAATTATTCGATATATAGGGGAATCAATGCGCCACGATAATATGAAATTGATATATTCAAAAAATTATTTTTCATACGACATACCACTTCCTATATAGGTTTTGTCTAGATCGGTTATTTTTTTTTACGGATTTTCCATATTCGAGTATCAAGTAATGGATATTTCGAATATTAAGTAATCGATATCTCGAGTGTCGAGTATCGAAAAATCGAATATCGATAAATCGAATATCGATTAACCGATTATCGATAAATCGATTATCGAAAAAAGTTGATCGATAATTCGAATATCGATAAATCGATTAAAGATAAATCTAAAATCGATAAATCGAATATCGATAAGTCGATTATCGATAAATCAATTGTCGATAAATCGAAATATTGACTACCAATTATTCGATATATAGGGGAATCAATGCGCCACGATAATATGAGATTGATATATTCAAAAAATTATTTTTCATACGACATACCTCGCGCGAGTTACCGAAAATTGATTGTTCGATAATCAATTTATCTATAATCGATTTACCGATAACCGATTTATCGATAGTCGAATTATCGATAATCGATTTCTCAATAATCGATTTTTCAATTATTGATTTAACGTTATTCGATTTATCGATAATCGTCTTTTCAGTAATCGATTTATCGGTAATCAATTTATCGATATCCGATTTATCGTTTATCGATTTATCGGTAATCAATTTATAGATATTCCATAAATCGATAATCGATTTACCGATTATCCATTTATCGATAATCGATTTATCGATACTCCTTTTATCGAGTACTTGAAATTCGAAATATCTATTACCTGATACTCGAATATGGGAAATTCGTAGAAAAAATGACCGATTTAGAGAAAACGTGTCACAAAACCTATATAGAAAGTGGTGTCGCGCGAGGTATGTCGTATGAAAAATAATTTTTTGAATATATCAATTTCATATTATCGTGCCGCATTGATTCCCCTATATATCGAATAATTGGTAGTCGATATTTCGATTTATCGACAATTGATTTATCGATAATCGACTTATCGATATTCGATTTATCGATATTAGATTTATCTATAATAGATTTATCGATATTGGACTTATCGTTAATCGATTTTTCAATTTATTGATATTCGAATCTTCAAAAAACTTTTTTCGATAATCGATATTCGATTTATCGATATTCGATTTATTGATAATCGATATATTTATATTCGATTAATCGAAAATGGATTTATCAATAATCTATTTATCGAAAATCGATATGTCGACACTAGCTTAGATTATCATTTCATTGAATGTTTCAGAAAAACCCAAGAATTTTGAAAGGAATAATTCGAATTATCAGTTTATGTAAAAGCATTGTTAAGAAAATACCTTGATTTGGATGGAAATGGATAAAGAATGGTTGTCTTTAAACCTAATTAAAATGCGATAAACCGTGATTTTCCACCAAAGCAAAAACACTAGCTTAGATTGTTATTTAATTGAATATTTCGGAAAAATTCAAGAATTTTGAAAGGAATGTTTCAAAATATCAGTTTATGTAAAAGCATTGTTAAAAAACTCTTGATTTGGTTGGAAATGGATAAAGAATGGTTGAATATAAATCTAATTAAAATGGGATAAACCGTGATTTTCGACCAAAACAAAAGCAAAAACACTAGCTTAGATTGTTATTTAATTGAATATTTCGGGAAAATTCAAGACTTTTGAAAGGAATGTTTTAAAATATCAGTTTATGTAAAAGCATTGTTAAAAAATGTCTTGAATGGGTTGGAAATGGAAAAATAATGGTTGACGATAAACCTAATTAAGATGGGATAAACTGTAATTTTCGACAAAAATAAAAGCATAAACACTAGCTTACATTATCATTTCATTGAATATTTCTGAAAAACTCAAGAATTTCGAAAGGAATATTTCGGTTGTCTTTAAACCTAATTAAAATGGGATAAACCGTGATTTTCCACCAAAACAAAACCAAAAACACTAGCTTAGATTGTTATTTAATTGAATATCTCGGAAAAAATCAAGAATTTTGAAAGGAGTGTTTCAAAATATCAGTTTATGCAGCAGCATTGTTAAAAAAACTCTTGATTTGCATGGAAATGGATAAAGAATGGTTGACTATAAATCTAATTAAAATGGGATAACCCGTGAATTTCGACCAAAATAAAAGCATAAACAATAGCTTTTATTATCATTTCATTGAATATTTCAGAAAAACTCAAGAATTTTGAAATGAATATTTCAAAATATCAGTTTATGTAAAAGCATTGTAAAAAAAATGACTTGATTTGGATGAAAATGGATAAATAATTGTTGTCTTTAAACCTAATTAAAATGGAATAAACCGTGATATTTGACCAAAATAAGAGCATAAACACTAGCTTAGATCATATTTGTCGATAATCGAATTATTGATAATCGATTTGTCGATAATTGCTTCATCAATAATCAATATATCGATAATCGATTTATCGATTACTTGATATATCGATATTCGATTTATCGATACTTGATATTCGAAATATCCGTTACTTGATACTCGAATTGGGAAATCCATAGAAGAAATTATCGATTTAGAGAAAACGTGACACAAAACCTATATGGGAAGTGGTGTCGCCCGAGGTATGTCGTATGAAAAAAAATTTAATATATCAATTTCATGCCGCATTGATTCCCGATAGTCGTAGTCGATATATCGATTTATTTATTGATAATCGATTTATCGATATTCGATTTATCAATAATCGATTTATCGATAACCGATTTATTGATAATCGATATATTTATTGTTCGATAATCAATTTATCTATAATCGATTTATCGATAATCGGTTTATCGATATTCTTTTTATCGATACTCGACACTCGAGATATCGATTAGATGATTTTAGAAATATCCGTTACTTGATACTCGACTATGGGAAATCCGTAGAAAAAATGACCGATTAAGAAAGAACGTGTCACAAAACCTATATTGGGAGATATGCCGCGCAAGATATATCGTATGGAAATTTTTTTTTGAAAATATCAATTTCATATTGCCTTCGCCCATCGATTCCCCGATATATCGATTAATCGATAGTCGATATTTCGATTTATCGATAATTGATTATTCGATAACCGATTTGTCGAAAATCGATTTATCGATATTCGGTTTATCGATAATCGATGCATCGATTCTCGATTTATTGATAATCGATTGATCCATAGTCGATTTATCGACAATCAATTTTTTAATAATCGATTTATCGGTGATCGATTTATCGATAGTCGATTTATTGATATTCGATTTATCGATAGTCGATTTATCAATAGTCGATTTATCGATTTCTCATTAATCGATGTATCGGTAATCGATAATAGATTTACCGATATTCCATTTATCGTTAATCGATAATCAATTTCTCAAAAATCGATTTATCGGTAATCGATTTATCGATAATCGGTTTATCGATAATCGATTTATCTATTATCGATTTATTGATATATTTGAATTCGATTGATAAAATATTGAATTATCGATAATCGATTTATCGATAATCGTCTTCTCAATGATCGATTTATCGGTAATCAATTTATCGATAATGGATTTATCGATAATCGATTTATCGATACTCCTTTTATCGATTACTTGACATTCGAAATATCTATTACCTGATACTCGAATATGGGAAATTCGTAGGAAAAATGACCGATTTAGAGAAAACGTGTCACAATCGATTTATCGATATTAGATTTATCAATAATCGATTTATCGATATTCGAATTATCGATCCACTTTTTTCGATAATCGATTTATCGAAAATCGTTTAATCGATATTCGATTTATCGATACTCGACACTCGAGATAACGATTACTTTATATTCGAAATATCCATTACTTGATACTCGAATATGGAAAATCCGAAAAAATTACCGATTTAGAGAAAACGTGTCACAAAACCTATATAGGAAGTGGTGTCGCGCGAGGTATGTCGTATGAAAAATAATTTTTTGAATGTATCAATTTCATATTATCGTGACGCATTGATTCCCCTATATATCGAATAATTGATAGTCGATATTTGATTTATCGATAATCGATTTATCTATAATAGATTTATCGATATTGGACTTATCGTTAATCGATTTTTCAATTTATTGATATTCGAATCTTCAAAAAACTTTTTTCGATAATCGATATTCGATTTATCGATATTCGATTTATTGATAATCGATATATTTATATGCGATTTATCGAAAATGGATTTATCAATAATCTATTTATCGAAAATCGATATGTCGACACTAGCTTAGATTATCATTTCATTGAATATTTCAGAAAAACCCAAGAATTTTGAAAGGAATAATTCGAATTATCAGTTTATGTAAAAGCATAGTTAAGAAAATACCTTGATTTGGATGGAAATGGATAAAGAATGGTTGTCTTTAAACCTAATTAAAATGGGAAAAACCGTGATTTTCCACCAAAACAAAAGCAAAAACACTAGCTTAGATTGTTATTCAATTGAATATTTCGGAAAAATTCAAGAATTTTAAAAGGAATGTTTCAAAATATCAGTTTATGTAAAAGCATTGTTAAAAAACTCTTGATTTGGTTGGAAATGGATAAAGAATGGTTGACTATAAATCTAATTAAAATGGGATAAACCGTGATTTTCGACCAAAACAAAAGCAAAAACACTAGCTTAGATTGTTATTTAATTGAATATTTCGGGAAAATTCAAGACTTGTGACTCTAAATCGGTCATTTTTTCTACGAATTTCCCATATTCGAGTATCAGGTAATAGATATTTCAAATGTCAAGTAATCGATAAAAGGAGTATCGATAAATCGATTATCAATAAATCGATTATCGATTAACGATAAATCGATTATCGATAAATCGATTAACGATAAATTGATTATCGATAAATCGATCACCGATAAATCGATTATAGATCAATGGATAATCGGTAAATCGATTATCGATTAATCGAATATAGATAAATCGATTATCGATAAATCGATTAACGATAAATCGATTATCGATAAATTGATTACCGATAAATCGATTATTAAGAAGACGATTATCGATAAATCGATTATCGATAATTCAATATTTTATCAATCGATTTTAAATATATCAATAAATCGATTATAGATAAATCGATTATCGATAAACCGATTATCGATAAATCGATTACCGATAAATCGATTTTTGATAAATTGATTATCGATAAATCGATTAACGATAAATGCAATAACGATAAATGCAAAATCGATAAATCGATTATTGATAAATCGAATGTAGATAAATCGATTATCGATAAATCGATTATCGATAAATCGATTATCGATATATTGATTATTGATGAAGCAATTATCGATATATTGATTATTGATGAAGCAATTATCGACAAATCGATTGTCAATAATTCGATTATCGACAAATATGATCATATGAAATTGACACATTAAATTTTTTTTTTACGACATACCTCGCGCGACACAACTTTCTACATCTCATTTTAATTAGATTTAAAGTCAATCCTTATTTAAGCTTTTACATGAACTGATATTTCAAAAAATTTCTTTCAAAATTCTTGCCTTTTTCTTAAATATTCAAGGAAATAACAATCTAAGCTAGTGTTTTTGCTTTTGTTTTGGTCGAAAATCACGGTTTATCCCATTTTAATTAGATTTATATTCAACCATTCTTTATCCATTTCCAACCAAATCAAGAGTTTTTTAACAATGCTTTTACATAAACTGATATTTTGAAACATTCCTTTCAAAATTCTTGAATTTTTCCGAAATATTCAATTAAATAACAATCTAAGCTAGTGTTTTTGCTTTGGTGGAAAATCACGGTTTATCGCATTTTAATTAGGTTTAAAGACAACCATTCTTTATCCATTTCCATCCAAATCAAGGTATTTTCTTAACAATGCTTTTACATAAACTGATATATCGAAATATTCCTTTCAAAATTCTTGAATTTTTCTGAAATATTCAATCAAATAACAATCTAAGCTAGTGTTTATGCTTTTATTTTGTTCGAAAATCACGGTTTATCCCATTTTCATTAGGTTTAAAGTGAACCATTCTTTGTCCATTTCCATCCAAATCAAGGAATTTTTTTAACAATGTTTTTACATAAACTGATATTTCGAAATATTCCTTTCAAAATTCTTGGGTTTTTCTGAAATATTCAATGAAATGATAATATAAGCTAGTGTCGACATATCGATTTTCGATAAATCGATTATTGATAAATCAATTTTCGATAAATCGAATATAAATATATCGATTATCAATAAATCGAATATCGATAAATAGAATATCGATTGTCGAAAAAAGTTTTTTTGAAGATTCGAATATCAATAAATTTAAAAATCGATTAACGATAAGTCCAATATCGATAAATCTATTATAGATAAATCGATTATCGATAAATCAAATATCGACTATCAATTATTCGATATATAGGGGAATCAATGCGCCACGATAATATGAAATTGATATATTCAAAAAATTATTTTTCATACGACATACCACTTCCTATATAGGTTTTGTCTAGATCGGTTATTTTTTTTTACGGATTTTCCATATTCGAGTATCAAGTAATGGATATTTCGAATATTAAGTAATCGATATCTCGAGTGTCGAGTATCGAAAAATCGAATATCGATAAATCGAATATCGATTAACCGATTATCGATAAATCGATTATCGAAAAAAGTTGATCGATAATTCGAATATCGATAAATCGATTAAAGATAAATCTAAAATCGATAAATCGAATATCGATAAGTCGATTATCGATAAATCAATTGTCGATAAATCGAAATATTGACTACCAATTATTCGATATATAGGGGAATCAATGCGCCACGATAATATGAGATTGATATATTCAAAAAATTATTTTTCATACGACATACCTCGCGCGAGTTACCGAAAATTGATTGTTCGATAATCAATTTATCTATAATCGATTTACCGATAACCGATTTATCGATAGTCGAATTATCGATAATCGATTTCTCAATAATCGATTTTTCAATTATTGATTTAACGTTATTCGATTTATCGATAATCGTCTTTTCAGTAATCGATTTATCGGTAATCAATTTATCGATATCCGATTTATCGTTTATCGATTTATCGGTAATCAATTTATAGATATTCCATAAATCGATAATCGATTTACCGATTATCCATTTATCGATAATCGATTTATCGATACTCCTTTTATCGAGTACTTGAAATTCGAAATATCTATTACCTGATACTCGAATATGGGAAATTCGTAGAAAAAATGACCGATTTAGAGAAAACGTGTCACAAAACCTATATAGAAAGTGGTGTCGCGCGAGGTATGTCGTATGAAAAATAATTTTTTGAATATATCAATTTCATATTATCGTGCCGCATTGATTCCCCTATATATCGAATAATTGGTAGTCGATATTTCGATTTATCGACAATTGATTTATCGATAATCGACTTATCGATATTCGATTTATCGATATTAGATTTATCTATAATAGATTTATCGATATTGGACTTATCGTTAATCGATTTTTCAATTTATTGATATTCGAATCTTCAAAAAACTTTTTTCGATAATCGATATTCGATTTATCGATATTCGATTTATTGATAATCGATATATTTATATTCGATTAATCGAAAATGGATTTATCAATAATCTATTTATCGAAAATCGATATGTCGACACTAGCTTAGATTATCATTTCATTGAATGTTTCAGAAAAACCCAAGAATTTTGAAAGGAATAATTCGAATTATCAGTTTATGTAAAAGCATTGTTAAGAAAATACCTTGATTTGGATGGAAATGGATAAAGAATGGTTGTCTTTAAACCTAATTAAAATGCGATAAACCGTGATTTTCCACCAAAGCAAAAACACTAGCTTAGATTGTTATTTAATTGAATATTTCGGAAAAATTCAAGAATTTTGAAAGGAATGTTTCAAAATATCAGTTTATGTAAAAGCATTGTTAAAAAACTCTTGATTTGGTTGGAAATGGATAAAGAATGGTTGAATATAAATCTAATTAAAATGGGATAAACCGTGATTTTCGACCAAAACAAAAGCAAAAACACTAGCTTAGATTGTTATTTAATTGAATATTTCGGGAAAATTCAAGACTTTTGAAAGGAATGTTTTAAAATATCAGTTTATGTAAAAGCATTGTTAAAAAATGTCTTGAATGGGTTGGAAATGGAAAAATAATGGTTGACGATAAACCTAATTAAGATGGGATAAACTGTGATTTTCGACAAAAATAAAAGCATAAACACTAGCTTACATTATCATTTCATTGAATATTTCTGAAAAACTCAAGAATTTCGAAAGGAATATTTCGGTTGTCTTTAAACCTAATTAAAATGGGATAAACCGTGATTTTCCACCAAAACAAAACCAAAAACACTAGCTTAGATTGTTATTTAATTGAATATCTCGGAAAAAATCAAGAATTTTGAAAGGAGTGTTTCAAAATATCAGTTTATGCAGCAGCATTGTTAAAAAAACTCTTGATTTGCATGGAAATGGATAAAGAATGGTTGACTATAAATCTAATTAAAATGGGATAACCCGTGAATTTCGACCAAAATAAAAGCATAAACAATAGCTTTTATTATCATTTCATTGAATATTTCAGAAAAACTCAAGAATTTTGAAATGAATATTTCAAAATATCAGTTTATGTAAAAGCATTGTAAAAAAAATGACTTGATTTGGATGAAAATGGATAAATAATTGTTGTCTTTAAACCTAATTAAAATGGAATAAACCGTGATATTTGACCAAAATAAGAGCATAAACACTAGCTTAGATCATATTTGTCGATAATCGAATTATTGATAATCGATTTGTCGATAATTGCTTCATCAATAATCAATATATCGATAATCGATTTATCGATTACTTGATATATCGATATTCGATTTATCGATACTTGATATTCGAAATATCCGTTACTTGATACTCGAATTGGGAAATCCATAGAAGAAATTATCGATTTAGAGAAAACGTGACACAAAACCTATATGGGAAGTGGTGTCGCCCGAGGTATGTCGTATGAAAAAAAATTTAATATATCAATTTCATGCCGCATTGATTCCCGATAGTCGTAGTCGATATATCGATTTATTTATTGATAATCGATTTATCGATATTCGATTTATCAATAATCGATTTATCGATAACCGATTTATTGATAATCGATATATTTATTGTTCGATAATCAATTTATCTATAATCGATTTATCGATAATCGGTTTATCGATATTCTTTTTATCGATACTCGACACTCGAGATATCGATTAGATGATTTTAGAAATATCCGTTACTTGATACTCGACTATGGGAAATCCGTAGAAAAAATGACCGATTAAGAAAGAACGTGTCACAAAACCTATATTGGGAGATATGCCGCGCAAGATATATCGTATGGAAATTTTTTTTTGAAAATATCAATTTCATATTGCCTTCGCCCATCGATTCCCCGATATATCGATTAATCGATAGTCGATATTTCGATTTATCGATAATTGATTATTCGATAACCGATTTGTCGAAAATCGATTTATCGATATTCGGTTTATCGATAATCGATGCATCGATTCTCGATTTATTGATAATCGATTGATCCATAGTCGATTTATCGACAATCAATTTTTTAATAATCGATTTATCGGTGATCGATTTATCGATAGTCGATTTATTGATATTCGATTTATCGATAGTCGATTTATCAATAGTCGATTTATCGATTTCTCATTAATCGATGTATCGGTAATCGATAATAGATTTACCGATATTCCATTTATCGTTAATCGATAATCAATTTCTCAAAAATCGATTTATCGGTAATCGATTTATCGATAATCGGTTTATCGATAATCGATTTATCTATTATCGATTTATTGATATATTTGAATTCGATTGATAAAATATTGAATTATCGATAATCGATTTATCGATAATCGTCTTCTCAATGATCGATTTATCGGTAATCAATTTATCGATAATGGATTTATCGATAATCGATTTATCGATACTCCTTTTATCGATTACTTGACATTCGAAATATCTATTACCTGATACTCGAATATGGGAAATTCGTAGGAAAAATGACCGATTTAGAGAAAACGTGTCACAATCGATTTATCGATATTAGATTTATCAATAATCGATTTATCGATATTCGAATTATCGATCCACTTTTTTCGATAATCGATTTATCGAAAATCGTTTAATCGATATTCGATTTATCGATACTCGACACTCGAGATAACGATTACTTTATATTCGAAATATCCATTACTTGATACTCGAATATGGAAAATCCGAAAAAATTACCGATTTAGAGAAAACGTGTCACAAAACCTATATAGGAAGTGGTGTCGCGCGAGGTATGTCGTATGAAAAATAATTTTTTTAATGTATCAATTTCATATTATCGTGACGCATTGATTCCCCTATATATCGAATAATTGATAGTCGATATTTGATTTATCGATAATCGATTTATCTATAATAGATTTATCGATATTGGACTTATCGTTAATCGATTTTTCAATTTATTGATATTCGAATCTTCAAAAAACTTTTTTCGATAATCGATATTCGATTTATCGATATTCGATTTATTGATAATCGATATATTTATATGCGATTTATCGAAAATGGATTTATCAATAATCTATTTATCGAAAATCGATATGTCGACACTAGCTTAGATTATCATTTCATTGAATATTTCAGAAAAACCCAAGAATTTTGAAAGGAATAATTCGAATTATCAGTTTATGTAAAAGCATAGTTAAGAAAATACCTTGATTTGGATGGAAATGGATAAAGAATGGTTGTCTTTAAACCTAATTAAAATGGGATAAACCGTGATTTTCCACCAAAACAAAAGCAAAAACACTAGCTTAGATTGTTATTCAATTGAATATTTCGGAAAAATTCAAGAATTTTAAAAGGAATGTTTCAAAATATCAGTTTATGTAAAAGCATTGTTAAAAAACTCTTGATTTGGTTGGAAATGGATAAAGAATGGTTGACTATAAATCTAATTAAAATGGGATAAACCGTGATTTTCGACCAAAACAAAAGCAAAAACACTAGCTTAGATTGTTATTTAATTGAATATTTCGGGAAAATTCAAGACTTGTGACTCTAAATCGGTCATTTTTTCTACGAATTTCCAAATTCGAGTATCAGGTAATAGATATTTCGAATGTCAAGTAATCGATAAAAGGAGTATCGATAAATCGATTATCAATAAATCGATTATCGATTAACGATAAATCGATTATCGATAAACCGATTAACGATAAATCGATTAACGATAAATCGATTATCGATAAATCGATCACCGATAAATCGATTATAGAGAAATCGATTATCGATAAATCGAATAACGTTAAATCGATAATTGATAAATCGATTATCGATATATCGATTATTGAGAAATCGATGATCGATAATTCGCTTATCGATAAATCGGTTATTGGTAAATCGATTATAGATAAATTGATTATCGAACAATCAATTTTCGGTAACTCGAATATAAATATATCGATTATCAATAAATCGGTTATCGATAAATCGATTATTGATAAATCGATTATCAATAAATCGATTATAGATAAATTGATTATCAATAAATTGATTATCGCTAAATCGATTATTGATAAATCGAATATGGATAAATCGATTATCAATAAATAAATCGATATATCGATTATTGATAAATGGAATATCGATAAATCGATTATCAATAAATAAATCGATATATCGACTACGACTATCGGGAATCAATACGGCATGATCATATGAAATTTATATATTAAATTTTTTTTTTTTTATACGACATACCTCGGGCGACACCACTTCCCATATAGGTTTTGTGACACGTTTTCTCTAAATCGATAATTTCTTCTACGGATTTCCCAATTCCAGTATCAAGTAATGGATATGTCGACTATCGATAAATCTACTATTGATAAATCGATTATCGATAAATCGATTATAGATAAATTGATTATCAATAAATCGATTATCGCTAAATCGATTATTGATAAATCGAATATCGATAAAGCGATTATCAATAAATAAATCGATATATCGATTATTGATAAATCGAATATCGATATATCGATTATTGATAAATCGAATATCGATAAATCGATTATCAATAAATAAATCGATATGTCGACTACGACTATCGGGAATCAATACGGCATGATCATATGAAATTTATATATTAAATTTTTTTTTTCATACGACATACCTCGGGCGACACCACTTCCCATATAGGTTTTGTGTCACGTTTTCTCTAAATCGATAATTTCTTCTACGGATTTCCCAATTCCAGTATCAAGTAATGGATATGTCGACTATCGATAAATCTACTATTGATAAATCGATTATCGATAAATCGATTATAGATAAATTGATTATCAATAAATCGATTATCGCTAAATCGATAATCGATAAATCGATTATCGATATATCGATTATTGAGAAATCGATTATCGATAAATCGATTATCGATAAATCGATTAACGATAAATCGATTAACGATAAATCGATTAACGATAAATCGATTATCGATAATCGATTTATCGATACTCCTTTTATCGATTACTTGACATTCGAAATATCTATTACCTGATACTCGAATTTGGGAAATTCGTAGAAAAAATGACCGATTTAGAGAAAACGTGATCAAATATTGAATTATCGATAATCGATTTATCTATATTCGATTAATCGATAATCGAATTATCGATAATCGATTTCTCAATAATCGATATATCGATTTATTTATTGATAATCGCTTTATCGATATTCGATTTATCAATAATCGATTTAACGTTATTCGATTTATCGATAATCGATTTCTCTATAATCGATTTATCGGTGATCGATTTATTTATATTATTTATGAAAAAAAAAATGTAATATATCAATTTCATATGATCATGCCGCATTGATTCCTCGACAGTCGATATATCGATTTATCGATAATTGATTTATCGATGATCGATTTATCGATATTTCATTTCTCAATAATCGATTTCTCAATAATCCATTTCTCAATAATCGATTTATCTATATTCGATTAATCGACAATCGATTTATTGATATTCCATTTATCGATAATCGGTTTATCGATATTCGATTTATCTACAATCGATTTATCGATGATCGTTTTATCTATAGTCGCTTTATCGATGTTGGACACTCGAGAAATTAATTACTTGAGATTTGAAATATCCATTACTTAATAATCGAATAGGGGAAATCCGTAGAAAAAATGGCCGATTAAGAGAGAACGTGGCACAAAACCTATATAGGAAGTCATGTCGCGAGAGATATGTCGTATGATTCCCCGATAAATCAATTAATCGATTTATCGATAATCGATTTATTGATTTTCGATTTATCGACAATCGGCTTATCGATATTCTTTTTATCGATACTCGACACTCGAGATATCGATTAGATGATTTTAGAAATATCCGTTACTTGATACTCGACTATGGGAAATCCGTAGAAAAAATGACCGATTAAGAAAGAACGTGTCACAAAACCTGTATTGGGAGATATGCCGCGCAAGATATATCGTATGGACATTTTTTTTTGAAAATATCAATTTCATATTGCCTTCGCCCATCGATTCCCCGATATATCGATTAATCGATAATTGATTATTCGATAACCGATTTATCGAAAATCGATTTATCGATATTCGGTTTATCGATAATCGATGCATCGATTCTCGATTTATTGATAATCGGTTGATCCATAGTCGATTTATCGACAATCAATTTTTTAATAATCGATTTATCGGTGATCGATTTATCGATAATCGATTTATTGATATTCGATTTATCGATAGTCGATTTATCAATAGTCGATTTATCGATTTCTCATTAATCGATGTATCGGTAATCGATAATAGATTTACCGATATTCCATTTATCGTTAATCGATAATCAATTTCTCAAAAATCGATTTATCGGTAATCGATTTATCGATAATCGTCTTCTCAATGATCGATTTATCGGTAATCAATTTATCGATAGTGGATTTATCGATAATCGATTTATCGATACTCTTTTTATCGATTACTTGACATTTGAAATATCTATTACCTGATACTCGAATATGGGAAATTCGTAGAAAAAATGACCGATTTAGAGAAAACGTGTCACAATCGATTTATCGATATTAGATTAATCAATAATCGATTTATCGATATTCGAATTATCGATCAACTTTTTTCGATAATCGATTTATCAATAATCGTTTAATCGATATTCGATTTATCGATATTCGATTTATCGATATTCGATTTATCGATACTCGACACTCGAGATAACGATTACTTTATATTCGAAATATCTATTACTTGATACTCGAATATGGAAAATCCGAAAAAATTACCGATTTAGAGAAAACGTGTCACAAAACCTATATAGGAAGTGGTGTCGCGCGAGGTATGTCGTATGACAAATAATTTTTTGAATGTATCAATTTCATATTATCGTGACGCATTGATTCCCCTATATATCGAATAATTGATAGTCGATATTTGATTTATCGATAATCGATTTATCTATAACAAATTTATCGATATTGGACTTATCGTTAATCGATTTTTCAATTTATTGATATTCGAATCTTCAAAAAACTTTTTTCGATAATCGATATTCGATTTATTGATAATCGATATATTTATATTCGATTTATCGAAAATTGATTTATCAATAATCGATTTATCGAAAATCGATATGTCGACACTAGCTTAGATTATCATTTCATTGAATAATTCAGAAAAACCAAAGAATTTTGAAAGGAATATTTCGAATTATCAGTTTATGTAAAAGCATTGTTAAAAAAACTCTTGATTTGGATGGAAATGGATAAAGAATGGTTGTCTTTAAACCTAATTAAAATGGGATAAACCGTGATTTTCCACCAAAACAAAAGCAAAAACACTAGCTTAGATATTTATTTAATTGAATATTTCGGAAAAATTCAAGAATGGATAAAAAATGGTTGACTATAAATCTAATTAAAATGGGATAAGCCGTGATTTTCGACCAAAACAAAAGCAAAAACACTAGCTTAGATTGTTATTTAATTGAATATTTCGGGAAAATTCAAGACTTTTGAAAGGAATATTTCGAAATATCAGTTTATGTAAAAGCATTGTTAAAAAAACTCTTGATTTGGTTGGAAATGGATAAAGAATGGTTGACTATAAATCTAATTAAAATGGGATAAACCGTGATTTTCCACCAAAATAAAAGCATAGACACTAGCTTTCATTATCATTTCATTGAATATTTCAGAAAAACTCAAGAATTTTGAAAGGAATGTTTCGAAATATCAGTTTATGAAAAAGCATTGTTAAAAAAACTCTTGATTTGGTTGGAAATGGATAAAGAATGGTTGACTATAAATCTAATTAAAATGGGATAAACCGTGATTTTCCACCAAAATAAAAGCATAGACACTAGCTTTCATTATCATTTCATTGAATATTTCAGAAAAACTCAAGAATTTTAAAAGGAATGTTTCGAAATATCAGTTCATGTAAAAGCATTGCTAAATAAATACCTTGATTTGCATGGAAATGGATAAATAATTGTTGTCTTTAAACCTAATTAAAATGGAATAAACCGTGATATTTGACCAAAATAAGAGCATAAACACTAGGTTAGATTGTTATTTAATTGAATATTTCGGGAAAACTCAAGAATTTTGAAATGAATATTTCAAAATATCAGTTTATGTAAAAGCATTGTAAGAAAAATGACTTGATTTGGATGAAAATGGATAAATAATTGTTGTCTTTAATCCTAATTAAAATGGAATAAACCGTGATATTTGACCAAAATAAGAGCATAAACACTAGCTTAGATCATATTTGTCGATAATCGAATTATTGATAATCGATTTGTCGATAATTGCTTCATCAATAATCAATATATCGATAATCGATTTATCGATTACTTGATATATCGATATTCGATTTATCGATACTTGATATTCGAAATATCCGTTACTTGATACTCGAATTGGGAAATCCATAGAAGAAATTATCGATTTAGAGAAAACGTGACACAAAACCTATATGGGAAGTGGTGTCGCCCGAGGTATGTCGTATGAAAAAAAAAAATTTAATATATCAATTTCATATGATCATGCCGCATTGATTCCCGATAGTCGTAGTCGATATATCGATTTATTTATTGATAATCGTTTTATCGAAAATCGATTTATCAATATTCGATTTATAGATATTCGATTTATCGATTTGAGATTTATCTATAATCGATTTATCGATATTCGAATTATCGATCAACTTTTTTCGATAGTCGATTTATCGATAATCGATTATAGATAAATCTAACCAATTATTCGATATATAGGGGAATCAATGCGCCACGATAATATGAAATTGATATATTCAAAAAATTATTTTTCATACGACATACCTCGTGCGACACCACTTTCTATATAGGTTTTGTGACACGTTTTCTCTAAATAGGTCATTTTTTCTACGAATTTCCCCTATTCGAGTATTAAGTAATGGATATTTCAAATCTGAAGTAATCAATTTCTCGAGTGTGCAGCATCGATAAATCGATTAAAGACAAAACCATCATTGATAAATCGATTGTAGATAAATCGAATATAGATAAAACAATTATCGATAATTCAATATTTGATCAATCGAATATCAAAATATCGATAAATCGATTATCGATAAATCGATTAACGATAAATCGATTATCGATAAATTGATTACCGATAAATCGATTATTGAGAAGACGACTATCGATTAATCGATTGTTGAGAAGACGATTATCGATAAATCGATTATCGAAAATTCAATATTTTATCAATCGAATTTAAATATATCAATAAATCGATTATAAATAAATCGATTATCGATAAACCGATTATCGATAAATCGATTACCGATAAATCAATTTTTGAGAAATTGATTATCGATAAACCGATTAACAATAAATGGAATATCGGTAAATCTATTATCGATTAATCGAATATAGATAAAAAGATTATCAATTAAACAATTATCGGTAAATCTATAATCGATGAGTCGATTACCGATACATCGATTATTGAGAAGACGATTATCGATTAATCGATTGTTGAGAAGACGATTATCGATAAATCGATTATCGAAAATTCAATATTTTATCAATCGAATTTAAATATATCAATAAATCGATTATAAATAAATCGATTATCGATAAATCGACTATCGATAAATCGACTATCGATAAATCGAATATCAATAAATCGATTATCGATCACCGATGCATCGATTATCGATATATCGATTATCGATAAATTGATTATCGAACAATCAATTTTCGGTAACTCGAATATAAATATATCGATTATCAATAAATCGGTTATCGATAAATCGTTTATTGATAAATCGAATATCGATAAATCGATTATCAATAAATAAATCGATATATCGACTACGACTATCGGGAATCAATGCGGCATGAAATTGATATATTAAATTTTTTTTTATACGACATACCTCGGGCGACACCACTTCCCATATAGGTTTTGTGTCACGTTTTCTCTAAATCGATAATTTCTTCTATGGATTTCCCAATTCGAGTATCAAGTAACGGATATTTCGAGTATCAAGTATCGATAAATCGAATATCGATATATCAAGTAATCGATAAATCGATTATCGATATATTGATTATTGATGAAGCAATTATCGACAAATCGATTATCAATAATTCGATTATCGACAAATATGATCTAAGCTAGTGTTTATGCTCTTATTTTGGTCAAATATCACGGTTTATTCCATTTTAATTAGGTTTAAAGACAACAATTATTTATTTCATCCAAATCAAGTCATTTTTTTACAATGCTTTTACATAAACTGATATTTTGAAATATTCATTTCAAAATTCTTGAGTTTTTCTGAAATATTCAATGAAATGATAATAAAAGCTATTGTTTATGCTTTTATTTTGGTCGAAATTCACGGGTTATCCCATTTTAATTAGATTTATAGTCAACCATTCTTTATCCATTTCCATGCAAATCAAGAGTTTTTTTTAACAATGCTGCTACATAAACTGATATTTTGAAACATTCCTTTCAAAATTCTTGATTTTTTCCGAGATATTCAATTAAATAACAATCTAAGCTAGTGTTTTTGCTTTTGTTTTGGTGGAAAATCACGGTTTATCCCATTTTAATTAGGTTTAAAGACAACCGAAATATTCCTTTCGAAATTCTTGAGTTTTTCAGAAATATTCAATGAAATGATAATGTTAGCTAGTGTTTATGCTTTTATTTTGGTCGAAAATCACAGTTTATCCCATCTTAATTAGGTTTATCGTCAACCATTCTTTTTCCATTTCCAACCCATTCAAGACATTTTTTAACAATGCTTTTACATAAACTGATATTTTAAAACATTCCTTTCAAAAGTCTTGAATTTTCCCGAAATATTCAATTAAATAACAATCTAAGCTAGTGTTTTTGCTTTTGTTTTGGTCGAAAATCACGGTTTATCCCATTTTAATTAGATTTATATTCAACCATTCTTTATCCATTTCCAACCAAATCAAAAGTTTTTTAACAATGCTTTTACATAATCTGATATTTTGAAACATTCCTTTCAAAATTCTTGAATTTTTCCGAAATATTCAATTAAATAACAATCTAAGCTAGTGTTTTTGCTTTGGTGGAAAATCACGGTTTATCGCATTTTAATTAGGTTTAAAGACAACCATTCTTTATCCATTTCCATCCAAATCAAGGTATTTTCTTAACAATGCTTTTACATAAACTGATAATTCGAATTATTCCTTTCAAAATTCTTGGGTTTTTCTGAAATATTCAATGAAATGGTAATCTAAGCTAGTGTCGACATATCGATTTTCGATAAATAGATTATTGATAAATCCATTTTCGATAAATCGAATATAAATATATCGATTATCAATAAATCGAATATCGATAAATCGAATATCGATTATCGAAAAAAGTTTTTTGAAGATTCGAATATCAATAAATTGAAAAATCGATTAACGATAAGTCCAATATCGATTAATCTATTATAGATAAATCGATTATCGATAAATCAAATATCGACTATCAATTATTCGATATATAGGGGAATCAATGCGCCACGATAATATGAAATTGATATATTCAAAAAATTATTTTTCATACGACATACGACATCGATTACCGACAAATTGATTTTTGAGAAATTGATTATCGATAAATCGATTAAACATAAATGGAATATCGGTAAATCTATTATCGATTAATCGAATATAGATAAAAAGATTATCAATTAAACGATTATCGGTAAATCTATAATCGATAAATCGATTACCGATACATCGATTATTGAGAAATCGGTAAATCGACTATCGATAAATCGAATATCAATAAATCGATTAACGATAAATCGATTATCGATAAATTGATTACCGATAAATCGATTATTGAGAAGACGATTATCGATAAATCGATTATCGATAATTCAATATTTTATCAATCGAATTTAAATATATCAATAAATCGATTATAGATAAATCGATTATCGATAAACCGATTATCGATCAATCGATCACCGATAAATCGATTATTAACACATCGATGATCGATAAATCGATTATGGATAAATTGATTATCAATAAATCGAGAATCGATAAATCGATTATCGAAAAAAGTTTATCGATAATTCGAATATAAATAAGTCGATTAACGATAAATCGATTATCGATAAATCGATTTTCGATAAGTCGATTATCGATAAATCAATTGTCGATAAATCGAAATATCGACTACCAATTATTCGATATATAGGGGAATCAATGCGCCACGATAATATGAAATTGATATATTCAAAAAATTATTTTTCATACGACATACCTCGCGCGACACCACTTCCTATATAGGTTTTGTGACACGTTTTTTCTAAATCGGTAATTTTTTCTACGAATTTCCCATATTCGAGTATCTAGTAACGCATATTTCTAAAATCATCTAATCGATATCTCGAGTCTCGAGTATCGATAAAAAGAATATCGATAAACCGATTATCGATAAATCGAAAATCGATAAATCGACTATCGATAAATCGAATATCAATAAGTCGATTAACGATAAATCGAATATCGATAAATCGATTTTCGATAAATCGGTTATCGAATAATCAATTATCGATGAATCGAAATATCGACTGTCGATTAATCGATATATCGGGGAATCGATGGGCGAAGGCCATATGAAATTGATATTTTCAAAAAAAAATTTTCATACGATATACCTTGCGCGGCATATCTCCCAATATAGGTTTTGTGACACGTTCTTTCTTAATCGGTCATTTTTTCTACGGATTTCCCATAGTCGAGTATCAAGTAACGGATATTTCTAAAATCATCTAATCGATATCTCGAGTGTCGAGTATCGATAAAAAGAATATCGATAAACCGATTATCGATAAATCGAAAATCAATAAATCGATTATCGATAAATCGATTAATTGATTTATCGGGGAATCATACGACATGACTTCCAATATAGGTTTTGTGACACGTTCTCTCTTAATCGGCCATTTTTTCTACGGATTTCCCCTATTCGAGTATTAAGTAATGTATATTTTAAATCTCAAGTAATCAATTTCTCGAGTGTCCAGCATCGATAAATCGATTATAGATAAAACGATCATCGATAAATCGATTGTAGATAAATCGAACATCGATAAAAAGATTATCGATAAATGGAATATCAATAAATCGATTGTCGATTAATCGAATATAGATAAATCGATTATTGAGAAATGGATTATTGAGAAATAGATTATTGAGAAATCGATTATCAATAAATCGATTATCTCTAAATCGATTATTGATAAATTGAATATCGATAAATCGATGATAAATAAATCGAATACCGATAAATCGATCATCGATAAATCAACTATCGATAAATCGATATATCGACTATCACGGAATCAATGCGGCATGATCATATGAAATTGATATATTATATATAGGTTTTGTGTCACGTTTTCTCTAAATCGATAATTTCTTCTACGGATTTCCCAATTCGAATATCAAGTAATCGATATCTCGAGTGTCGAGTATCGATAAATCGAATATCGATATATCAAGTAATCGATAAATCGATTGTCGATAAATCGATTATCAATAAATCGATTATCGATTAATCGATTTTCGATAATTCGATTATCGACAAATATGATCATATGAAATTGACATATTAAATTTTATTTTTAATACGACATACCTCGCGCGACACAACTTTCGACTTTAAGTCAACTATTCTTTATGCTTTTACATGAACTGATATTTCAAAAAATTCCTTTCAAAATTCTTGACTTTTTCTTAAATATTCAATGAAATAACAATCTAAGCTAGTGTTTATGCTCTTGTTTTGGTCAATTTTAATTAGGTTTAAAGACAACAATTATTTACCCATTTTCATCCAAATCAAGGCATTTTTTTTACAATGCTTTTACATAAACTGATATTTCGAAATATTCCTTTCAAAATTCTTGAGTTTTTCTGAAATATTCAATGAAATAATAATGAAAGCTAGTGTTTATGCTTTTATTTTGGTCGAAAATCACGGTTTATCCCATTTTAATTAGATTTATAGTCAACCATTCTTTATCCATTTCCATGCAAATCAAGAGTGTATTTAACAATGCTTTTACATAAACTGATATTTTGAAACATTCCTTTCAAAATTCTTGAATTTTTCCGAAATATTCAATTAGATAACAATCTAAGCTAGTGTTTTTGCTTTTGTTTTGGTGGAAAATCACGGTTTATCCCATTTTAATTAGGTTTAAAGACAACCATTCTTTATCCATTTCCATCCAAATCAAAGTATTTCCTTACCAATGCTTTTATATAAACTGATATTTCGAAATATTCCTTTCAAAATTCTTCGGTTTTTCTGAAATATTCAATGAAATGATAATCTAAGCTAGTGTCGACATATCGATTTTCGATAAATCGATTATTGATAAATCGATTATCGATAATTCAAATATCGATAAATCGAATATCGATAAATCGAATATCGATTATCGAAAAAAGTTTTTTGAAAATTCGAATATCAATAAATTGAACAAGAAAGAAAAGTACAGTCGAACACGCCCGACCGTATAATACTCTCTGCTTTTATTCCCAATTACAGTGCCCTAAATCGGTATCCGGATATTACTATAGATAGTTCTTGTATTAGAACACGTTAAAACAATAAAAAAAGCTAAGCATAATCGAACATACATGTATTTGTCTGTATGTACATATGAATGTACGTATGAATACTATTGGTCGGCACGACTAGCGCTGTCTCTTTCGCACTCATTGCTTTCGAATAAAATCTTTGTTGCTTCATTTCTTTCTTGTTTATGGTCGGATTCTTATGAAACTTTCTGGAGAGTTTGACATGATACGTCTTCCAACGAATCATAAATAACAACACTGTACGATAAGAAAAAATGCTTTAAAAACGGCATGCAAGTTTGAAATTTTCTTTTATTTCTTGCGGAAAAAGGGGGCGTGGCAGCCCAAATTTTTTGATGTCATTGCATTTATGCGGTCTCTTGGAACACGTGTACCAAAATTGGTATTCCTAAGTGCCATAGTTACTGAGATATTCGCCGAAAACATAGATTTTTTTTCGAGGTGTCACGGGTTTTTTACTCATTGTGGGCGAATGGGGCGTGGCATTGAAAAAAAAAGATTCTTGTATTGACTGACTAAATATCAAGTCGATTGAGACCAAACTCGAATTTGTAGCTCTTACCATCTCTGAAATCTGTGTGTTCATATCAATGCTGATCAAGAATATATATACTTTATGTTACATACATTTGCACAAAACCCAATATACTCTTGCAGAGAGTGTAAAAATCCATTAACGATAAGTCCAATATCGATAAATCTATTATAGATAAATCGATTATCGATAAATCAAATATCGACTCTCAATTATTCGATATATAGTGGTATCAATGCGCCACGATAATATGAAATTGATATATTGAAAAAATTATTTTTCATACGACATACCTCGCTATATAGGTTTTGTGACACGTTTTCTCTAAATCGGTAATTTTTTCTACGGATTTTCCATATTCGAGTATCAAGTAATGGATATTTCGAATATCAAGTTATCGATATTTCGAGTGTCGAGTATCGATAAATGGAATATCGATAAATCGAATATCGATTAAACGATTATCGATAAATCGATCACCGATAAATCGATTATTAAAAAATCGATTATCGATAAATCGATTATGTATAAATCGTTTATCAATAAATCGAGAATCGATGCATCGATTATCGATATATCGATTATCGATAAATCGATTATCTATAAATCGATTTTTGATAAATCGGTTATCGAAAAATCAATTATCGATAAATCGAAATATCGACTATCGATTAATCGATATATCGGGGAATCGATGGGCCAAGACCATATGAAATTGATATTTTCAAAAAAAAATTTTCATACGACATACCTTGCGCGGCATAACTCCCAATATAGGTTTTGTGACACGTTCCCTCTTAATCGGTCATTTTTTCTACGGATTTCCCATAGTCGAGTATCAAGTAACGGATATTTCTAAAATCATCTAATCGATATCTCGAGTATCGATAAAAAGAATATCGATAAACCGATTATCGATAAATCGAAAATCAATAAATCGATTATCGATCAATCTATCACCGATAAATCGATATATCGATTAATTGATTTATCGGGGAATCAATGCGGCACGATCATATGAAATTTGTATATTAAAATTTCGATATCGATATCGATAAATCGATTATCGATAAAACGATTAACGACAAATGGAATATCGGCAAATCTATTATCGACTAATCGAATATAGATAAAAAGATTATCGATAAATCGATTATCGATATATTGATTATTGATGAAGCAATTATCGACAAATCGATTATCAATAATTCGAATATCGACAAATATGATCATATGAAATTGACACATTAAATTTTTTTTTTACGACATACCTCGCGCGACACAACTTTCTACATCCCATTTTAATTAGATTTAAAGTCAACCTTTATTTATGCTTTTACATGAAATCGATACATCTAATCGATATCTCGAGTATCGATAAAAAGAATATCGATAAACCGATTATCGATAAATCGAAAATCAATAAATCGATTATCGATCAATCTATCACCGATAAATCGATATATCGATTAATTGATTTATCGGGGAATCAATGCGGCACGATCATATGAAATTTGTATATTAAAATTTCGATATCGATATCGATAAATCGATTATCGATAAAACGATTAACGACAAATGGAATATCGGCAAATCTATTATCGACTAATCGAATATAGATAAAAAGATTATCGATAAATCGATTATCGATATATTGATTATTGATGAAGCAATTATCGACAAATCGATTATCAATAATTCGAATATCGACAAATATGATCATATGAAATTGACACATTAAATTTTTTTTTTACGACATACCTCGCGCGACACAACTTTCTACATCCCATTTTAATTAGATTTAAAGTCAACCTTTATTTATGCTTTTACATGAACTGATATTTCAAAAAATTCTTTTCAAAATTCTTGACTTTTTCTTAAATATTCAATGAAATAACAATCTAAGCTAGTGTTTATGCTCTTATTTTGGTCAAATATCACGGTTTATTCCATTTTAATTAGGTTTAAAGACAACAATTATTTACGCATTTTCATCCAAATCAAGGCATTTTTTTTACAATGCTTTTACATAAACTGATATATCGAAATATTCCTTTCAAAATTCTTGAATTTTTCTAAAATATTCAATCAAATAACAATCTAAGCTAGTGTTTATTCTTTTATTTTGTTCGAAAATCACGGTTTATCCCATTTTCATTAGGTTTTTTAACAATGTTTTTACATAAACTGATATTTCGAAATATTCCTTTCAAAATTCTTGGGTTTTTCTGAAATATTCAATGAAATGATAATCTAAGCTAGTGTCGACATATCGATTTTCGATAAATCGATTATTGATAAATCAAATTTTGATAAATCGAAATATCGACTACCAATTATTCGATATATAGGGGAATCAATGCGCCACGATAATATGAAATTGTTATATTCAAAAAATTATTTTTCACTTCCTATATAGGTTTTGTGACACGTTTTCTCTAAACCGGTAATTTTTTCTACGAATTTCCCATATTCGAGTATCAGGTAATAGATATTTCGAATGTCAAGTAATCGATAAAAGGAGTATCGATAAATCGATTATCGATAAATCGATTATCGATAAATCGATTATCGATAAATCGATTATCGATAAATCGATTATCGATAAATGGATAATCGGTAAATCGATTATCGATTAATCGATTGTCGATAAATCGATTAACGATAAATCGATTATTGAGAAGACGATTATCGATAAAACGATTATCGATAATTCAATATCTTATCAATCGAATTTAAATATATCAATAAATTGATTATAGATAAATCGATTATCGATAACCCGATTATCGACAAATCGATTACCGATAAATCGATTTTTGAGAAATTGATTATCGATAAATCGATTAACGATAAATGGAATATCGGCAAATCTATTATCGACTAATCGAATATAGATAAAAAGATTATTATCGACTTGAGTTTTTCTGAAATATTCAATGAAATGATAATGAAAGCTAGTGTTTTTGCTTTTATTTTGGTCGAAAATCACGGTTTATCCCATCTTAATTAGATTTATAGTCAACCATTCTTTATCCATTTCCATGCAAATCAAGGTATTTATTTAGCAATGTTTTTACATGAACTGATATTTCGAAACATTCCTTTCAAAATTCTTGAGTTTTTCTGAAATATTCAATGAAATGATAATGAAAGCTAGTGTTTATGCTTTTATTTTGGTCGAAAATCACGGTTTATCCCATCTTAATTAGGTTTAAAGACAACCAAATCAAGAGTTTATTTAACAATGTTTTTACATGAACTGATATTTCGAAACATTCCTTTCAAAATTCTTGAGTTTTTCTGAAATATTCAATGAAATGATAATGAAAGCTAGTGTTTATGCTTTTATTTTGGTCGAAAATCACGGTTTATCCCATTTTAATTAGGTTTAAAGACAACCATTCTTTATCCATTTCCAACCAAATCAAGAGTTTATTTAACAATGCTTTTACATAAACTGATATTTTGAAACATTCCTTTCAAAATTCTTGAATTTTTCCGAAATATTCAATTAGATAACAATCCAAGCTAGTGTTTTTGCTTCTGTTTTATTGGAAAATCACGGTTTATCCCATTTTAATTAGGTTTAAAGACAACCATACTTTATCCATTTCCATCCAAATCAAAGTATTTCCTTAACAATGCTTTTACATAAACTGATATTTCGAAATATTCCTTTCAAAATTCTTGGGTTTTTCAGAAATATTCAATGAAATGATAATGTAAGCTAGTGTTTATGCTTTTATTTTGGTCGAAAATCACGGTTTATCCCATCTTAATAACCCATCTCCAACCCATTCAAGACATTTTTTTACCAATGCTTTTACATAAACTGATATTTTGAGACATTCCTTTCAAAATTCTTGAATTTTTCTGAAATATTCAATCAAATTACAATCTAAGCTAGTGTTTATGCTTTTATTTTGTTCGAAAATCACTGATATTTTGAAATATTCCTTTCAAAATTCTTGGGTTTTTCTGAAATGTTCAATGAAATGATAATCTAAGCTAGTGTCGACATATCGATTTTCGATAAATCGATTATTGATAAATCGATTATCGATAAATCAAATATCGACTATGAATTATTCGATATATAGGGGAATCAATACGCCACGATAATATGAAATTGATATATTCAAAAAATTATTTTTCATACGACATACCTCGCGCGACACCACTTCCTATATAGGTTTAGTGACACGTTTTCTCTAAATCGGTAATTTTTTCTACGGATTTTCCATATTCGAGTATCAAGTAATTTATATTTCGAATATCAAGTCATCGATATCTCGAGTATCGATAAATCGAATATCGATAAATCGATTATAGATAAATCTAATATCAATAAATCGAATATCGATAAGTGGATTATCGATAAATCAATTGTCGATTAATCGAAATATCGACTACCAATTATTCGATATATAGTTGAATCAATGCGCCACGATAATATGAAATGGATATATTCAAAAAATTATTTTTCACTTCCTATATAGGTTTTGTGACACGTTTTCTCTAAATCGGTAATTTTTTCTACGAATTTCCCATATTCGAGTATCAGGTAATAGATATTTCGAATGTCAAGTAACCGATAAAAGGAGTATCGATAAATCGATTATCGATAAATCGATTATCGATAAATGGATAATCGGTAAATCGATTGTCGATAAATCGAAATATCGACTATCAATTATTCGATATATAGGGGAATCAATGCGCCACGATAATATGAAATTGATATATTCAAAAAATTATTTTTCATACGACATACCTCGCGCGACACCACTTCCTATATAGGTTTAGTGACACGTTTTCTCTAAATTGGTAATTTTTTCTACGAATTTCCCATATTCGAGTATCAGGTAATAGATATTTCGAATGTGAAGTAATCGATAAAAGGAGTATCGATAAATCGATTATCGATAAATGGATAATCGGTAAATCAATTATCGATTAATCGAATATAGATAAAACGATTATCGATAATTCAATATTAGATCAATCGAATATCAATATATCGATAAATCGATTATCGAAGTTAAGCCTTACCGTACTGGACTGAGTATGGTAGGCGATATTACCCAAGATGTAACATTTCTTCGACGGATGTATTCGCTTTAGATATCCCTCGGGGTTGTCTTTTTTTAAGTAAGAAGAACAAGCTCAAAGATTTAATTGTTAAATTAAGTGGTTTATTGACTTTTTGGTTTGGTTTTGGTTTTGGGTTCAAAATGTTTAAAGTGAATTTTAAAGTCAGCCCTCCAATAGCGTCAGACCAGCTCTAGTTAAGCCGGCCGGCTTGGATCCACACCAGACCTCTTAGCTGCTCGCGTCGCCGTCGGCGTTGCACTTGCCGTCTCCGTCGATGACCCAGTATCGTTCGCGCTATTTTGCCGCATCGACACTTTTAGGCCAAGAGCTGGCCAGCAACAATTGCAAGTTGCAGAGTCAGATTTCCGGTGCTTGCGCAACGCATCAGCAACAATGTATGGAGTCAAATTGCTGACTCCGACAGGAGTGGTTACGCGGCCGTCGTTACCCGCGTAAACCCATTTACTCAGCGCGGGGGGCGCCGAGATAGGAGGGAGTCTTGCTGGTGTTAACTCCTCCCCCTTCAAATATCTGCGTCCCGCAGATTACTGGTGTTTTTCCATGGTTGTCGATGAACCCGGAGCTTCTAGCCCAGGAAAATCACCGCAGTGCTTTGGTATGCCCTTCGTTGACGTTACCTTTCTCCAGATGGCGTACAGACATGACATCAAGGAGGCAGCTACTAGCATCTCGACTGCCGTGGAGAAATAAATCTTTTGGGACATTCTTGCCAACTTCTTCAAGTTTTCCAGGCCAAAGTCGTGCACGTACTCTAGCGATAGTTTGTATCCCGCAGCTGTTATTTTTGTTAAAACAGCCGGCATTGCCATTATGTGGGTGGCTGAGTAACTGCTGAAGTTCCTGTTTCCGACTGTAACAGTTTCGTTGGCGTAATGTATGACGAGTGATCCCTCCAGGTGGTGCACACCCGAAGTTCCACCAATGGTGTCGTTGAAGTTAGATATAAAGATGGTCCCATCGTCCACCAGTTCAACGATCTCCCGGTCGTTCTTCAAAAAGTTGCAAGTTTCATTGCCTCCCTTTAGCAACCTGGGGATGCAACTGTCTTCCGGTAGTTTCTGCAAGTCTTTTTCCTGACAAACCGTAGTGTTACCAATTGATAAACACTTTCCCAGTACAGCGTAAGTTTTTTGGGGGCTTACAGCAAGCTTTTGTGATTCCAAGACGACTTGCATGCCATTGTTTATTACTGGGTAAAGCAGAATCCGATGGTACCTCTCTTGTGTGACCTTGGGCATCGTCAGCGAAAATTCGACCGCCTCCACTACGTTTTGATACGGGAGACTCTCCATTTCCTCAAGTAGGAGCTCCACTTCCTCCCGGTCGAGCAAGTTAGTATTCACAACGGAGGTCTTTGCCAGCTGGCATGCCCTCGTCACTTCATCGATTTGATTGGCTAGAATGATCGATTTGTGCAGGACCGTTGTCGCCGTGTGGGTTTCGCCATCAATGGCGTTCATCCTAGCGGTGACCTCATTGAGCTTGCGTATTGACTCATGAGTTGCGTCGAATAGTCGGGTATTTATCCTGATCTGTTGATTGTTGTTGTTCTTCACGTCGTCCTGTGATTGGAGGATGGCATTCCAATCCGACGCATCCGGTGAGCCGGCGAACCATTTCCAGGCGGATCCCAGCCAATTAATGGACCGTGGCCTGCGCGACACGGTCATCCTGGTAATTCCGTCCGCAGCCCTCTTAAGATGGTGATCTGCCAGGGCCCTGATCCTTTCGTCATTGACCCTTGAAACCTCCTCCGCAGTCTTCTCGATGCTTAGCTGGAACTCCTCCAAGTTGATAACATGCGCGAGTTTAAAGACTCCATTTATCCGCCACACGACTCCTTGTTGCAGCGGGACGACGGGGGCATCATATCTAAAGATATGAAAAGCTCTTGCGCAGCTGACGGCAACCACCCTTGGGATATAAGCATTACTTATTTGTTTTTTACTTTTCTTATTCTATTGTGTACGTGTGTTTTTTTGTGATTTTTTTTATTACGTTTTTATACTCTCTGCAAGAGTATATTGGGTTTGTGCAAATGTATGTAACAGGCAGAAGGAGGCGTGGCAGACCCCATAAAGTATATATATTCTTGATCAGAATCACAAGCCGAGTCGATATAGCCATGTCCGTCTGTCCGTCTGTCCGTCTGACCGTCTGTCCGTCTGACCGTCTGACCGTCTGTCCGTCTGTCCGTCCGTATGAACACACAGATTTCAGAGATGGTAAGAGCTACAAGTTCGAATTTGGTCTCTATCGACTCGATATTTAGTCAGTCAATACAAGAATCTTTTTTTTTTTCGATGCCACGCCCCATTCGCCCACAATGAGCAAAAAACTAGACATACCTCGGAAAAAATAGATGTTTTCGGTTAATATCTCAGTAACTATGGCACTTAGGAATACCAATTTTGGTACACGTGTTCCTAAAGGCCGCATAAATCCAATGACATCAAAAGTTTTGGGCTGCCACGCCCCCTTTTTCCGCAAGAAATAAAAGTAAATTTCAAACTTGCATGCCGTTTTTAAAGCATTTATTCTTATCGTACAGTGTTGTTATTTATGATTCGTTTGAAGACGTATCATGTCAAACTCTCCAGAAAGTTTCATAAGAATCCGACCATAAACAAGAAAGCAATGCAGCAACAAAGATTTTATTCTAAAGCAATGAGCGCGAGAGAGACAGCGCTAGTCGTGCCGACCAATAGTATTCATACACACATATGTATGTGCATACATTTAACGTCAAACGAATTTGTATGTACATACAGACAAACACATGTATGCTTGATTATGCTTATCTTTTTTTTGTTTTAACGTATTCTAATACAAGAACTATCTATTGTAATGTCTGAATACCGATTTAAGTATTATAATTGGGAATAAACGCAGAGAGTATTATACGGTCGGGCGTGTTCGACTGTACTTTTCTTTCTTGTTTTTAATGTTTTTTTTGTGTGGTTTTTATCTTTATTTATACATATATTTTTTTTTTTTCTGTGTTTTCCGTATTCTTAACTTACAAGGAGGTTGTGAAGCGTTACCTTATTATTGAAAAGTGGCATGGCGTACTCAACTTCTTCCTTTAATTCCTTATATCTGATTTATGGAAAATTTTCCCAGATTGGGTTTTAACGGTGACTTTCCTATCTTCCTGAACCTCTTCCGGTCTGAACCGCTGTTTCTCCTTGCTTTTTATTTGCTTATTAACGACATAGACCCTATCGCCGGCGTCGTATGACCGTGGGGTCGACCTAGTTTTATTTAACCTGGCGTTCGTCATAACCTGCCTATGCTGCAATAAACCCCGAATGTCTTCCTGCATTTGCTGCTTAAAGTTTGTTAATCCCTGGTAATTTATCCGGGAAGTGCGGTCGAAGAAGATATCGACCGGCTTACGACCCGTTACCGAATGGACAGAGTTGTTATATCTGTCTACGGCTATAGGGATTAGTTCCTTGCTTTTTAGTGTAGGGTTATCCTTCTTCAAGCATCGGTATATTTCAAGAAACGTCGAGTGGAATCTTGCTACCTGCCCATTGACTTCACTCTTTTGCGTCGGGGTATAATATACTTGTATCCCCAAAGACTGAACGGTTCAGAACGGTTGGGCACAGTAAGCCTCTCTCATTATCCGACACCAGTGTTTTTGGAGCCGTAAAATAGTGAAGGACTTCTGTCAACCTTTCTCGCAGGTGATTTGCTGACTTTGACTCTAAAGGGAAAAGTTTCGCAAACTTAGAGAATTTATCTATACAGCTTAGAAACTTTAATTTCTCTAGCATGAATAGATCGACATGTAGTATTTCGCACGGGTATGAGGGAATTGGTGTCGGTTGCAATTCTGGTCTGTTTGGGGGTCTTTCATACTTGCTAGTTTTACAAACTTTTGTAGCTAGTAAAAGATTTCAGGCAGCAAAGTTGCAGAAACTGCAAGTATGCCTCAGGCATCTTAATACCGTTTATTACCAACGGCCTTAAGTATGTCCTAAGAGAGTCCTCAAGATACCGCATAGAGTTGCCACCTATTGGTATTAAATGGCGGGTATACCCAGCGTGTGGAATTTCCCAAGCATCTTCCGACCATCCTGGGTCAAAAATAAGCTGATTTCGGTAAACATTGATTGGGACTTCAACGTGCGGAATTAAGTCGGATGCGTCTTGCAGAGCGCTGTGGGCTGTTGCCATTGAATCCGAACTATGTTCCGACGCTGTTGCGGCGTTTGAACTCAAGTGGTTAACATGCGATACGATCCGGGAAAGGGCGTCGGCTACGACGTTAGACTTTCCGGGTTTATAGATCAATTCGCAGTTGTACTCTTCTATACGCGACTTCCAACATTTTAACTTTGCGTTGTAGTTTCTATTGCTTATAGCAAAGGTTAAAGGTTGGTGGTCCGTATAAACCTTAATGGATTTTGCACCATAAAGGTAAGAACGGAGATTGTCCAATGCCCACACTATTGCAAGCATTTCTTTCTCATTAGTGGCATAGTTTTCTTCCGTTTGATTTAACGAACGGGAGATATACGCTACTGGTCGATCTTTGTTGCCATCTTTCTGTGAAAGCACAGCACCGATGGCATATTTAGAAGCGTCCGTGGTTAAATGAAATGGTTTGTCAAAGTCGGGGAAAGCTAGTACTTCTGATGACGAAAGGATTGTCTTCAGGTCCTCAAAGGCCTGTAAACCCTGGTCGTCAAGCTCAATCGGTATTTTCCTCGATTGAGATGCCTTTACTCTTGAATTCTCCCCTCGAGTAAGATTAGTCAGAGGTTTCGCAACCTTGGCATAGTCTTGAATGAATTTCCTGTAGTATGAGGTCATGCCTAAGAAGCTCTTAAGTTCCTTTACATTAGTGGGTGGTTTCATGGCTTTGATGGCCTCCACCTTTTTCTCATCAGCACGGATTCCGTCTGATGTGACCACATAACCCAAGAACTCCACTTGGGCATTTAAAAAGTTCGACTTCTCCAGGTTCACTTGTAACCTTGCATTTTTTAATTTACTGAATACTGCCCTCAAGTTTTCCCAGTGGCTTTCATAGTCCTTGCTAAAGACTATGATGTCGTCTATGTAGACGTAGCAAATTTTGCCGATGTGTTCTCTCAACACATCGTCAATCATTCTTTGAAAGACGGATGGGCCATTTTTCAAACCGAAAGGGAGACGGAGGTACTCATACTTTCCATTCAAGGTTGAAAAAGCTGTTTTTTGGATATCAGATTCTTTCATATGAATCTGGTGAAAGCCTGACGTTAAGTCGAGTGTCGTAAATAACTTAGCCTTGCCCAGGCTAGACAACACTGATGTTATATCGGGAATGGGGTATGTATCGGAAATAGTGACCGCATTTAAACGTTTGAAGTCTATCACCATCCGATACTGTTTTTCCCCATTTGGTTTTGGCTTTTTTGGAACAATCCACACAGGGGAGTTGTATGGACTGTTAGACGGTCTTATTATTCCGTCGCGTAGTAGCTCCTCAATTTGTTTCTCTACCTCCTCCCTCATGCTAGCGGGATACGGGTAGCTTTTTGAGAAAATTGGCTCAGAAGTGTTTGTCCGAATTTCTGCCCTAACACTCGTCTCAACGGCCTCTCCGGGTGAAAGTGGCTCGAAGATTTCGGCGAACTCGTCGAGTAATGCATTGAGTGTCTCCCTAACGACCTCGGAATGCTCTATTCCGAGAAGAGAGTTAACGTCACGAGAAGCCCTAGCCAAAAGAGGTATTTTAACTCCGGGTGTTATTTCGAGAAAATCATATTTTCTATCTATTAGAGCTTTTAAGGCTTTCAAGGTGTCATCGCCTATAATACCATCAAAAGAAACTAGACCTGGGAGTACGAAGAATTTGGTTAAAGTATTGTTACCGACCGATTGAAAAAACCGACCGGTAAGGCAACAGGTAATCTGTATATTTCCCGCTGCAGATTGGACTTGGAAAGGATTTTTGATGGGGGTGCTCCCATCGGCTATTCTAAGGCTAATGAAATTTTTATTTGCACCGGTGTCTATTAAAAATTTCAGCTCAGCCCCATCTTTGGTTCCATACTTTATGTATGGAACGCTAGAGAGGCGTCGCTCATAAAATTCGACTCCCCTTCATCTCCCTCGCTCTCCTCGGGGGTGCCTGGTTCCTCCGGCTGCGAGGTGCAGTTCAACTCACTAGTATTTTCCTTGCGATAGGTCTCTTCATAATACGAGTCATTCGCTGAATTTTGGTACGATTCATTGGGAACAACCTCAGATGGGTATG
Organism: Drosophila parthenogenetica; assembly: GCA_035047505.1. Taxonomy (NCBI): domain Eukaryota; kingdom Metazoa; phylum Arthropoda; class Insecta; order Diptera; family Drosophilidae; genus Drosophila; species Drosophila parthenogenetica. The sequence goes on along the minus strand of JAWNPM010000224.1, from coordinate 1,563,511 downwards.
GTGCCGCGTCTAGATTGTATAGTCTTTGCGCCTTGCGAAATGGGTTAAGATTCGAGGATGTACTCGGACCACGCTTGACACTAGAGCTACCTTCCCCTTGGGCGCTGAAACCCGACCGGTACGATTGTCTCGACTGGTTGCTTTCCATCTTAATGGCGGGCCGAAAACCAGGGGCTCTTTGGGAGAACTGGGCGCTCCTTGGAGCGTAAGGTTGGTTTTCATGAAAAGGTGGGGGGTATCTAGGGACACCAGGGGGTCTGTAGTTTGCATTAGGGCCTGCGAATTTGTCGACGTATTGAGTTTGATATTTGTTTCCTTTCACATTTTGCATATCCAGGCAAATAGAATATGCTTCAGGCAAGCTCCTTGGCCTACGCACAATTAACCATTTCGAAATATCACCGTGCAATCCTCTAATAAAAACGTCCAGTGCTCGATCCCTAGCCGATTCTATTAAGGCGTTCATTACTTCGGGGGTGTAATTCCCATTCCTCAAATTGTTTAAAATTAAAGAAAAATGGTTATTAACCTGCATGTAAAAGACATCTAAAGGCATGCCCCCTTGGGTCATTAAACTCCACTGATGCTCCAAAGTACGAGTATCGCGCTTGTCAGCATAGTGAAGCGCCAGAATTCGTTTAATTTCGGGCCAATCGTCATTCTGCACGTCGTACGCGACGAGTGCCTTATCGGGGCTGCCTCGAATCTTTTGTCTAACGTGCAAAACTATAGATCGGTACAATGGCCTTTCCTTAATGATATCGTATTCTTTTAGAATAGCCTCCGCCTTACTAATCCAAGACAAGTAATCATCAGCTTTTCCCTCGAAGGGCTGTAATTCTTTCACGTAGTCCGGCAAAATCGAAACCTGAGTTAGTTCATATTCATTGCGCGCTCGTGTCAAAGGTGTAGTTGCGACAACGACTGTGTTAGCGCTTGCCTGCGCGGACTCTATTTTCTCGACCTTGTCACCTAATTGCTTAAGGTGGTCCTTAAAAGTAACCATCTGACTAAGCACGTTGCCTAAAGTCGCCTCGAACTTAGTAAGAGTCTCCTTAATTTCTTCCATTTTTTAGCAGAACAACAATCAAACCACCAAGCAAATTCAGGAATTAGTCAGTTAAAATTCTTTATTTGTATTGATTCAAATTTCAAAATTTTAATTAAAAATCCTTTTTATTCAGTTTATCGAGTAGTTAAAAGAAGTAGCTTTATCTCGCAATGCCTTTTTTATTTTATCTTTATTATTTAAAAAGCTTCACTCACCCCTTGTTACAGGATTTTCCTTTCGTGTCGTTGGTTATGTTCACACTCACAATAGGCAAATTCTAAAGATGAAAAAACATTATGTTAGTGTTTTGTACAAAATAGGTTTTTGTCACATAAAAATTATTTGCGGGCAAGTAATTTTTTTTTGTGCGGCGTGTGCGTTTTTTCTCTTCGGTGCTTGGTGTCTGATATTTTAATTGTTTCTTTCATTTCTTTTCTTTTCCTATTCTGCAACTTTGAAACTATTAACTCGGCACTGGGCAGGGTGGTCCGTAGTACTCCCGTTTGGCTTCCGCCTACTAATGGCACGGATTTACACACAACTTACTAGGCAACTCTTTCAGTGCGGTTAACACCAGAGCGTTTCTAGCAAGCTACCACACACCACTTTATATGTTATTCTTTTGTTTAAGGGCTGCCGCTCGCAAACAAGTTGCCGCAGTGGATATCGTTTTTCTTTTTTGTTTTACATTATAACCTTTTTAACGCTCGTGAATTTAAAGCTTGATTAACTAAAATCAAGCAAATCACCGCCGCGTGTGTTTTATTTCTTTTATTTTATATTAGCGTTTTGCACTCGTCAACACTACTCGACCGAGATGGTGACCGCAGTGGGTTGCCATTCTTTTTTATAGTAATCTTTTGCACTCGTGGACTGCGTCCGCCACATTGAAGACGAACGTCGCCACCGCAGTGGGTTAACTACTTGTTTTTCAATCAGTTTCGTTGCACTTGGATTTAATTTCTTTTGAACACCACACCGTTTAATTTTTTCTAAACGCCGCACAATTTACATTTTTTCACTTGCCACTTTTTATACGTTTTGTTTTTATTTTAAATATTTTTCATTTTTTTTTTGTTTAAGTCCCATTGTTTTTATACTTAAATACTAGATAAGGGGCTCTTGCTTATGTAAATAAGCAGAACTGCTCGGGCGCCAGTTAAGCCTTACCGTACTGGACTAAGTACGGTAGGCGATATTACCTAAGATGTAACATTTCTTCGACGGATGTATTCGCTTTAGATATCCCTCGGGGTTGTCTTTTTTTAAGTAAGAAGAACAAGCTCAAAGATTTAATTGTTAAATGAAGTGGTTTATTGACTTTTTTGGTTTGGTTTTGGTTTTGGGTTCAAAATGTTTAAAGTGAATTTTAACGTCAGCCCTCCAATAGCGTCAGACCAGCTCTAGTTAAACCGGCCGGCTTGGATCCACACCAGACCTCTTAGCTGCTCGCGTCGCCGTCGGCGTTGCACTTGCCGTCTCCGTCGATGACCCAGTATCGTACGCGCTATTTTGCCGCATCGACACTTTTAGGCCAAGAGCTGGCCAGCAACAATTGCAAGTTGCAAAGTCAGATTTCCGGTGCTTGCGCGACGCATCAACAACAATGTATGGAGTCAAATTGCTGACTCCGACGGGAGTGGTTACGCGGCGGTCGTTACCCGCGTAAACCCACTTACTCAGCGCGGGGGGCGCCGAGATAGGAGGGTGTCTTGCTGGTGTTAACTTCGATATATCTATTATCGATAAATCGATTAACGATAAATCGATTATTGAGAAGACGATTATCGATAAATCGATTATCGATAATTCAATATCTTATCAATCGAATTTAAATATATCAATAAATCGATTATAGGTAAATCGATTATCGATAACCCGATTATCGACAAATCAATGACCGATAAATCGATTTTTGAGAAATTGATTATTGATAAATCGATTAACGATAAATGAAATATCGGCAAATCTATTATCGATTAATCGAATATAGATAAAAAGATTATCAATTAAACGATTATCGGTAAATCTATAATCGATAAATCGATTACCGATACATCGATTATTGAGAAATCGATAAATCGACTATCGATAAACGGAATATCAATAAATCGATTATCGATAAATCGATCACCGATGCATCGATTATCGATATATCGATTATTGATAAATCGATTTTCGATAAATCGAATATCAATAAAGCGAATATTGATAAATCGATTATCGAAAAAAGTTTATCGATAATTCGAATATAAGTAAGTCGATTAATGATAAATCGATTTTCGATAAATCGGTTATCGAAAAATCAATTATCGATAAATCGAAATATCGACTATCGATTAATCGATATATCGGGGAAGACCATATGAAATTGATATTTTCAAAAAAAAATTTTCATATGACATACCTTGCGCGGCATAACTCCCAATATCGGATTTGTGACACGTTCTCTCTTAATCGGCCATTTTTTCTACGCATTTCCCCTATTCGAGTTTTAAGTAATGGATATTTTAAATCTCAAGTAATCAATTTCTCGAGTGTCCAGTATCGATAAATCGATTATAGATAACACGATCATCGATAAATCGATTGTAGATAAAACGAATATCGATAAACCGATTATCGATAAATGAAATATCAATAAATCGATTGTCGCTTAATCGAATCGATTATTGAGGAATGGATTATTGAGAAATCGATTATTGAGAAATCGATTATTAAGAAATCGATTATTGAGAAATCGATTATTGAGAAATCGATTATAAATAAATCGAATATCGATAAATCGATCATCGATAAATCAATTATCGATAAATCGATATATCGACTATCGGGGAATTAATGCGGCATGATCATTTGAAATTGATATATAACATTTTTTTTTTCATACGATATACCTCTCGCGACACCACTTCCCATATAGGTTTTGTGTCACGTTTTCTCTAAATCGATAATTTCTTCTACGGATTTCCCAATTCGAGTATCAAGTAACGGATATTTCGAATATCAAGTAATCTATATCTCGAGTGTCGAGTATCGATAAATCGAATATCGATATATCAAGTAATCGATAAATCGATTATCGATTATCGATAAATCGATTATCGATTATCGATAAATCGATTATCGATTATCGATAAATCGATTATCGATAAATCGATTATCGATAAATCGATTATCGATAAATCGATTATCGATATATTGATTATTGATGAAGCAATTATCGACAAATCGATTGTCAATAATTCGATTATCGACAAATATGATCATATGAAATTGACACATTAAATTTTTTTTTACAACATACCTCGCGCGACACAACTTTCTACATCCCATTTTAATTAGATTTAAAGTCAACCCTTATTTATGCTTTTACATGAACTGATATTTCAAAAAATTCCTTTCAAAATTCTTGACTTTTTCTTAAATATTCAATGAAATAACAATCTAAGCTAGTGTTTATGCTTTTATTTTGTTCGAAAATCACGGTTTATCCCATTTGCATTAGGTTTAAAGTGAACCATTCTTTGTCCATTTCCATCCAAATCAAGGAATTTTTTTAACAATGTTTTTACATAAACTGATATTTCGAAATATTCCTTTCAAAATTCTTGGGTTTTTCTGAAATATTTAATGAAATGATAATATAAGCTAGTGTCGACATATCGATTTTCGATAAATCGATTATTGATAAATCAATTTTCGATAAATCGAATATAAATATATCGATTATCAATAAATCGAATATCAATAAATCGAATATCGATAAATCGAATATCGATTGTCGAAAAAAGTTTTTTGAAGATTCGAATATTAATAAATTGAAAAATCGATTAACGATAAGTCCAATATCGATAAATCTATTATAGATAAATCGATTATCGATAAATCAAATATCGACTATCAATTATTCGATATATAGGGGAATCAATGCGCCACGATAATATGAAATTGATATATTAAATTTTTTTTTTCATACGACATATCTCTCGCGACATGACTTGCTATATAGGTTTTGTGACACGTTTTTTCTACGGATTTCCCCTATTCGAGTATTAAGTAATGGATATTTCAAATCTCAAGTAATCAATTTCTCGAGTGTCCAGCATCGATAAATCGATTATAGATGAAACGATCATCGATAAATCGATTGTAGATAAATCGAATATCGATAAACCGATTATCGATAAATCGATTGTCGATTAATCGAATATAGATAAATCGATTATTGAGACATGGATTATTGAGAAATCGATTATTGAGAAATCGATTATCAATAAATCGATTATCACTAAATCGATTATTGATAAATCGAATATTGATAAATCGATTATAAATAAATCGAATATCGATAAATCGATCCTCGATAAATCAATTATCGATAAATCGATATATCGACTGTCGGGGAATCAATGCGGCATGATCATATGAAATTGATATGTTAAATTTTTTTTTTTCATACGACATACCTCTCGCGACATGACATCCTATTATCGATAAATCGATCACCGATAAATCGATTATAGAGAAATCGATGATCGATAAATCGAATAACGTTAAATCGATAATTGATAAATTGATTATCGATAAATCGATTATTGAGAAATCGATTATCGATAATTCGACTATCGATAAATCGGTTATCGGTAAATCGATTATAGATAAATTGATTATCGAACAATCAATTTTCGGTAACTCGAATTTAAATATATCTATTATCAATAAATCGGTTATCGATAAATCGATTATTGATAAATCGAATATCGATAAATCGATTATCAATAAATAAATCGATATATCGACTACGACTATCGGGAATCAATGCGGCATGATCATATGAAATTGATATATTAAATTTTTTTTTTTCATACGACATACCTCGGGCGACACCACTTCCCATATACGTTTTGTGTCACATTTTCTCTAAATCGATAATTTCTTCTACGGATTTCCCAATTCGAGTAGCAAGTAACGGATATTTCGAATATCAAGTATCGATAAATCGAATATCGATATATCAAGTAATCGATAAATCGATTATCGATAAATCGATTATCGATATATTGATTATTGATGAAGCAATTATCGACAAATCAATTGTCAATAATTCGATTATCGACAAATATGATCATATGAAATTGACACATTAAATTTTTTTTTTACAACATACCTCGCGCGACACAACTTTCTACATCCCATTTTAATTAGATTTAAAGTCAACCCTTATTTATGCTTTTACATGAACTGATATTTCAAAAAATTCCTTTCAAAATTCTTGACTTTTTCTTAAATTTTCAATGAAATAACAATCTAAGCTAGTGTTTATGCTCTTATTTTGGTCAAATATCACGGTTTATTCCATTTTAATTAGGTTTAAAGACAACAATTATTTACCCATTTTCATCCAAATCAAGGCATTTTTTTTACAATGCTTTTACATGAACTGATATTTCAAAAAATTCCTTTCAAAATTCTTGACTTTTTCTTAAATATTCAATGAAATAACAATCTAAGCTAGTGTCGACATATCGATTTTCGATAAATCGATTATTGATAAATCAATTTTCGATAAATCGAATATAAATATATCGATTATCAATAAATCGAATATCAATAAATCGAATATCGATAAATCGAATATCGATTGTCGAAAAAAGTTTTTTGAAGATTCGAATATTAATAAATTGAAAAATCGATTAACGATAAGTCCAATATCGATAAATCTATTATAGATAAATCGATTATCGATAAATCAAATATCGACTATCAATTATTCGATATATAGGGGAATCAATGCGCCACGATAATATGAAATTGATATATTCAAAAAATTATTTTTCATACGACATACCTCGCGCGACACCACTTTCTATATAGGTTTTGTGACACGTTTTCTCTAAATCGGTAATTTTTTCTACGGATTTTCCATATTCGAGTATCAAGTAATGGATATTTCGAATATTTAGTAATCGATATCTCGAGTGTCGAGTATCGAATAATCGAATATCGATAAATCGAATATCGATTAAACGATTATCGATAAATCGATTATCGAAAAAAGTTGATCGATAATTCGAATATCGATAAATCGATTATAGATAAATCTAAAATCGATAAACTGAATATCGATAAGTCGATTATCGATAAATCAATTGTCGATAAATCGAAATATTGACTACCAATTATTCGATATATAGGGGAATCAATGCGCCACGATAATATGAAATTGATATATTCAAAAAATTATTTTTCATACGACATACCTCGCGCGACACCACTTCCTATATAGGTTTTGTGACACGTTTTCTCTAAATAGGTCATTTTTTCTACGAATTTCCCCTATTCGAGTATTAAGTAATGGATATTTCGAATCTCAAGTAATCAATTTCTCGAGTGTGCAGCATCGATAAATCGATTAAAGACAAAACCATCATCGATAAATCGATTGTAGATAAATCGAATATAGATAAAACAATTATCGATAATTCAATATTTGATCAATCGAATATCAATATATCGATAAATCGATTATCGATAAATCGATTAACGATAAATCGATTAACTATAAATCGATTATCGATAAATTGATTACCGATAAATCGATTATTGAGAAGACGATTATCGATTAATCGATTGTTGAGAAGACGATTATCGATAAATCGATTATCGAAAATTCAATATTTTATCAATCAAATTTAAATATATCAATAAATCGATTATAAATAAATCGATTATCGATAAACCGATTATCGATCAATCGATTACCGATAAATCAATTTTTGAGAAATTGATTATCGATAAGTCGATTAACAATAAATGGAATATCGGTAAATCTATTATCGATTAATCGAATATAGATAAAAAGATTATCAATTAAACGATTATCGGTAAATCTATAATCGATGAGTCGATTACCGATACATCGATTATTGAGAAATCGATAAATCGTTTATCGATAAATCGATTATCGATAAATCGACAATCGAAAAATCGAATATCAATAAATCGATTATCGATAAATCGATCACCGATGCATCGATTATCGATATATCGATTATCGATAAACCGATTATCTATAAATCGATTATTGATAAATCGAATATCGACAAATCGATTTTCGATAAATCGATTTTCAATAAACCGAATATCGATAAATCGATTATCGAAAAAAGTTTATCGATAGTTCGAATATAAATAAGTCGATTAACGATAAATCGAATATCGATAATTCGATTTTCGATAAATCGGTTATCGAAAAATCAATGGTCGATAAATCGAAATATCGACTATCGATATATCGTGGAATCGATGGGCCAAGACCATATGAAATTGAGATTTTTAAAAAAAAAATTTTTATACGACATACCTTGCGGGGCATAACTCCCAATATAGGTTTTGTGACACGTTCTCTCTTAATCGGTCATTTTTTCTACGGATTTTCCACATTCGAGAATCAGGTAATAGATATTTCGAATCGATTGTAGATAAATCGAATATCGATAAACCGATTATCGATAAATCGATTGTCGATTAATCGAATATAGATAAATCGATTATTGAGACATGGATTACTGAGAAATCGATTATTGAGAAATCGATTATCAATAAATCGATTATCACTAAATCGATTATTGATAAATCGAATATTGATAAATCGATTATAAATAAATCGAATATCGATAAATCGATCCTCGATAAATCAATTATCGATAAATCGATATATCGACTGTCGGGGAATCAATGCGGCATGATCATATGAAATTGATATGTTAAATTTTTTTTTTTCATACGACATACCTCTCGCGACATGACATCCTATTATCGATAAATCGATCACCGATAAATCGATTATAGAGAAATCGATGATCGATAAATCGAATAACGTTAAATCGATAATTGATAAATTGATTATCGATAAATCGATTATTGAGAAATCGATTATCGATAATTCGACTATCGATAAATCGGTTATCGGTAAATCGATTATAGATAAATTGATTATCGAACAATCAATTTTCGGTAACTCGAATATAAATATATCGATTATCAATAAATCGGTTATCGATAAATCGATTATTGATAAATCGAATATCGATTATCAATAAATAAATCGATATATCGACTTCGACTATCGGGAATCAATGCGGCATGATCATATGAAATTAATATATTTAAATTTTTTTTACAATGCTTTTACATAAACTGAACAATCTAAGCTAGTGTTTTTGCTTTTGTTTTGGTGGAAAATCACGGTTTATCCCATTTTAATTAGGTTTAAAGACAACCATTCTTTATCCATTTCCATCCAAATCTTAACAATGCTTTTACATAAACTGATAATTCGAAATATTCCTTTCAAAATTCTTGGGTTTTTCTGAAATATGCAATGAAATGACAATCTAAGCTAGTGTCGACTATCAATTATTCGATATATAAGGGAATCAATGCGCCACGATAATATGAAATTGGTATATTCAAAAAATTATTTTCATACGACATACCTCGCGCGACACCACTTCCTATATAGGTTTAGTGACACGTTTTCTCTAAATCGGTAATTTTTTCTACGGATTTTCCATATTCGAGTATCAAGTAATGGATATTTCGAATATCAAGTAATCGATATCTCGAGTGTCGAGTATCGATAAATCGAATATCGATAAATCGAATATCAATAAATTGAATATCGATAAGTGGATTATCGATAAATCAATTGTCGATAAATCGAAATATCGACTATCAATTATTCGATATATAAGGGAATCAATGCGCCACGATAATATGAAATTGGTATATTCAAAAAATTATTTTCATACGACATACCTCGCGCGACACCACTTTCTATATAGGTTTTGTGACACGTTTTCTCTAAATCGGTAATTTTTTCTACGGATTTTCCACATTCGAGAATCAGGTAATAGATATTTCGAATATTTCGATAAATCGAATAACGTTAAATCGATAATTGATAAATCGATTATCGATAAATCGATTATCGGTAAATCGATTATAGATAAATTGATTATCGAACAATCAATTTTCGGTAGATCGATTATAAATATATCGATTATCAATAAATCGGTTATCGATAAATCGATTATTGATAAATCGAATATTGATAAATCGATTATCAATAAATAAATCGATATATCGACTACGACTATCGGGAAACAATGCGGCATGATCATATGAAATTGATATATTAAATTTTTTTTTTCATACGACATATCTCTCGCGACATGACTTGCTATATAGGTTTTGTGACACGTTTTTTCTACGGATTTCCCCTATTCCAGTATTAAGTAATGGATATTTCAAATCTCAAGTAATCAATTTCTCGAGTGTCCAGCATCGATAAATCGATTATAGATGAAACGATAATCGATAAATCGATTGTAGATAAATCGAATATCGATAAACCGATTATCGATAAATCGATTGTCGATTAATCGAATATAGATAAATCGATTATTGAGACATGGATTATTGAGAAATCGATTATTGAGAAATCGATTATCAACAATTCGATTATCGACAAATAAGATAATATGAAATTGACATATTAAATTTTTTTTTTATACGACATACCTCGCGCGACACAACTTTCTACATCCCATTTTAATTAGATTTAAAGTCAACCATTCTTTATGCTTTTACATGAACTGATATTTCAAAAAATTCCTTTCAAAATTCTTGACTTTTTCTTAAATATTTAATGAAATAACAATCTAAGCTAGTGTTTATGCTCTTATTTTGGTCAAATATCACGGTTTATTCCATTTTAATTAGGTTTAAAGACAACAATTATTTACCCATTTTCATCCAAATCAAGGGATTTTTTTTTACAATGCTTTTACATGAACTGATATTTCAAAAAATTCCTTTCAAAATTCTTGACTTTTTCTTAAATATTCAATGAAATAACAATCTAAGCTAGTGTTTATGCTTTTATTTTGTTCGAAAATCACGGTTTATCCCATTTTAATTAGGTTTAAAGACAACCACTCATTATCCATTTCCATCCAAATCTTAACAATGCTTTTTCATAAACTGATAATTCGAAATATTCCTTTCAAAATTCTTGGGTTTTTCTGAAATATTCAATGAAATGACAATCTAAGCTAGTGTTGACATATCGATTTTCGATAAATCGATTATTGATAAATCAATTTTCGATAAATAGAATATAAATATATCGATTATCAATAAATTGAATATCGATTATCCAAAAAAGTTTTTTGAAGATTCGAATATCAATAAATTGAAAAATCGATTAACGATAAGTCCAATATCGATAAATCTATTATAGATAAATCGATTATCGATAAATCAAATATCGACTATCAATTATTCGATATATAAGGGAATCAATGCGCCACGATAATATGAAATTGGTATATTCAAAAAATTATTTTTCATACGACATACCTCGCGCGACACCACTTCCTATATAGGTTTAGTGACACGTTTTCTCTAAATCGGTAATTTTTTCTACGGATTTTCCATATTCGAGTATCAAGTAATGGATATTTCGAATATCAAGTAATCGATATCTCGAGTGTCGAGTATCGATAAATCGAATATCGATAAATCGAATATCAATAAACCGAATATTGATAAATCGATTATCGAAAAAAGTTTATCGATAATTCGAATATCGATAAATCGATTATAGATAAATCTAATATCAATAAATTGAATATCGATAAGTGGATTATCGATAAATCAATTGTCGATAAATCGAAATATCGACTACCAATTATTCGATATATAGGGGAATCAATGCGCCACGATAATATGAAATTGATATATTCAAAAAATTATTTTTCATACGACATACCTCGCGCGACACCACTTCCTATATAGGTTTAGTGACACGTTTTCTCTAAATCGGTAATTTTTTCTACGGATTTTCCATATTCGAGTATCAAGTAATGGATATTTCGAATATCAAGTAATCGATATCTCGAGTGTCGAGTATCGATAAATCGAATATCGATAAATCGAATATCAATAAACCGAATATTAATAAATCGATTATCGAAAAAAGTTTATCGATAATTCGAATATCGATAAATCGATTATAGATAAATCTAATATCAATAAATTGAATATCGATAAGTGGATTATCGATAAATCAATTGTCGATAAATCGAAATATCGACTACCAATTATTCGATATATAGGGGAATCAATGCGCCACGATAATATGAAATTGATATATTCAAAAAATTATTTTTCATACGACATACCTCGCGCGACACCACTTCCTATATAGGTTTTGTGACACGTTTTCTCTAAATCGGTAATTTTTTTTACGAATTTCCCATATTCGAGTATCAGGTAATAGATATTTCGAATGTCAAGTAATCGATAAAAGGAGTATCGATAAATCGATTATCGATAAATCGATTATCGATAAATGGATAATCGGTAAATCGATTGTCGATAAATCAAAATATCGACTACCAATTATTCGATATATAGGGGAATCAATGCGCCACGATAATATGAAATTGATATATTCAAAAAATTATTTTTCACTTCCTATATAGGTTTTGTGACACGTTTTCTCTAAATCGGTAATTTTTTCTACGAATTTCCCATATTCGAGTATCAGGTAATAGATATTTCGAATGTCAAGTAATCGATAAAAGGAGTATCGATAAATCGATTAACGATAAATCGATTATTGAGAAGACGATTATCGATAAATCGATTATCGATAATTCAATATCTTATCAATCGAATTTAAATATATCAATAAATCGATTACAGATAAATCGATTATCGATAACCCGATTATCGACAAATCGATCACCGATAAATCGATTTTTGAGAAATTGATTATCGATAAACCGATTATCGATAAATGGAATATCGGCAAATCTATTATCGATTAGTCGAATATAGATCAAAAGATTATCAATTAAACGATTATCGGTAAATCTATAATCGATAAATCGATTACCGATACATCGATTATTGAGAAATCGATAAATCGACTATCGATAAATCGAATATCAATAAACCGAATATTGATAAATCGATTATCGAAAAAAGTTTATCGATAATTCGAATATAAGTAAGTCGATTAATGATAAATCGATTTTCGATAAATCGGTTATCGAAAAATCAATTATCGATAAATCGAAATATCGACTATCGATTAATCGATATATCGGGGAATCGATGGGCCAAGACCATATGAAATTGATATTTTCAAAAAAAAATATTCATACGACATACCTTGCGCGGCATAACTCCCAATATAGCTTTTGTGACACGTTCTCTCTTAATCGGCCATTTTTTCTACGCATTTCCTCTATTCGAGTTTTAAGTAATGGATATTTTAAATCTCAAGTAATCAATTTTTCGAGTGTCCAGCATCGATAAATCGATTATAGATAACACGATCATCGATAAATCGATTGTAGATAAATCGAATATCGATAAACCGATTACCGATAAATGAAATATCAATAAATCGATTGTCGATTAATCGAATATAGATAAATCGATTATTGAGGAATGGATTATTAAGAAATCGATTATTGAGAAATCGATTATTGAGAAATCGATTATAAATAAATCGAATATCGATAAATCGATCATCGATAAATCAATTATCGATAAATCGATATATCGACTATCGGGGAATCAATGCGGCATGATCATATGAAATTGATATATTACATTTATTTTTTTCATACGACATACCTCTCGCGACACCACTTCCCATATAGGTTTTGTGTCACGTTTTCTCTAAATCGATAATTTCTTCTACGGATTTCTCAATTCGAGTATCAAGTAACGGATATTTCGAATATCAAGTAATCTATATCTCGAGTGTCGAGTATCGATAAATCGAATATCGATATATCAAGTAATCGATAAATCGATTATCGATAAATCGATTATCGATAAATCGATTATCGATAAATCGATTATCGATAAATCGATTATCGATAAATCGATTATCGATATATTGATTATTGATGAAGCAATTATCGACAAATCGATTGTCAATAATTCGATTATCGACAAATATGATCATATGAAATTGACACATTACATTTTTTTTTACGACATACCTCGCGCGACACAACTTTCTACATCCCATTTTAATTAGATTTAAAGTCAATCCTTATTTATGCTTTTACATGAACTGATATTTCAAAAAATTCCTTTCAAAATTCTTGACTTTTTCTTAAATATTCAATGAAATAACAATCTAAGCTAGTGTTTATGCTCTTATTTTGGTCAAATATCACGGTTTATTCCATTTTAATTAGGTTTAAAGACAACAATTATTTACCCATTTTCATCCAAATCAAGGCATTTTTTTTACAATGCTTTTACATAAACTGATATTTCGAAATATTCCTTTCAAAATTCTTGGGTTTTTCTGAAATATTCAATGAAATGATAATATAAGCTAGTGTCGACATATCGATTTTCGATAAATCGATTATTGATAAATCAATTTTCGATAAATCGAATATAAATATATCGATTATCAATAAATCGAATATCGATAAATCGAATATCGATTGTCGAAAAAAGTTTTTTTGAAGATTCGAATATCAATGAATTGAAAAATCGATTAACGATAAGTCCAATATCGATAAATCTATTATAGATAAATCGATTATCGATAAATCAAATATCGACTATCAATTATTCGATATATAGGGGAATCAATGCGCCACGATAATATGAAATTGATATATTCAAAAAATTATTTTTCATACGACATACCACTTCCTATATAGGTTTTGTCTAGATCGGTTATTTTTTTTACGGATTTTCCATATTCGAGTATCGAGTAATGGATATTTCGAATATTAAGTAATCGATATCTCGAGTGTCGAGTATCGAAAAATCGAATATCGATAAATCGAATATCGATTAACCGATTATCGATAAATCGATTATCGAAAAAAGTTGATCGATAATTCGAATATCGATAAATCGATTATAGATAAATCTAAAATCGATAAATCGAATATCGATAAGTCGATTATCGATAAATCAATTGTCGATAAATCGAAATATTGACTACCAATTATTCGATATATAGGGGAATCAATGCGCCACGATAATATGAGATTGATATATTCAAAAAATTATTTTTCATACGACATACCTCGCGCGAGTTACCGAAAATTGATTGTTCGATAATCAATTTATCTATAATCGATTTACCGATAACCGATTTATCGATAGTCGAATTATCGATAATCGATTTCTCAATAATCGATTTTTCAATTATTGATTTAACGTTATTCGATTTATCGATAATCGTCTTTTCAGTAATCGATTTATCGGTAATCAATTTATCGATATCCGATTTATCGTTTATCGATTTATCGGTAATCAATTTATAGATATTCCATAAATCGATAATCGATTTACCGATTATCCATTTATCGATAATCGATTTATCGATACTCCTTTTATCGAGTACTTGAAATTCGAAATATCTATTACCTGATACTCGAATATGGGAAATTCGTAGAAAAAATGACCGATTTAGAGAAAACGTGTCACAAAACCTATATAGAAAGTGGTGTCGCGCGAGGTATGTCGTATGAAAAATAATTTTTTGAATATATCAATTTCATATTATCGTGCCGCATTGATTCCCCTATATATCGAATAATTGGTAGTCGATATTTCGATTTATCGACAATTGATTTATCGATAATCGACTTATCGATATTCGATTTATCGATATTAGATTTATCTATAATAGATTTATCGATATTGGACTTATCGTTAATCGATTTTTCAATTTATTGATATTCGAATCTTCAAAAAACTTTTTTCGATAATCGATATTCGATTTATCGATATTCGATTTATTGATAATTGATATATTTATATTCGATTAATCGAAAATGGATTTATCAATAATCTATTTATCGAAAATCGATATGTCGACACTAGCTTAGATTATCATTTCATTGAATATTTCAGAAAAACCCAAGAATTTTGAAAGGAATAATTCGAATTATCAGTTTATGTAAAAGCATTGTTAAGAAAATACCTTGATTTGGATGGAAATGGATAAAGAATGGTTGTCTTTAAACCTAATTAAAATGGGATAAACCGTGATTTTCCACCAAAGCAAAAACACTAGCTTAGATTGTTGTTTAATTGAATATTTCGGAAAAATTCAAGAATTTTGAAAGGAATGTTTCAAAATATCAGTTTATGTAAAAGCATTGTTAAAAAACTCTTGATTTGGTTGGAAATGGATAAAGAATGGTTGAATATAAATCTAATTAAAATGGGATAAACCGTGATTTTCGACCAAAACAAAAGCAAAAACACTAGCTTAGATTGTTATTTAATTGAATATTTCGGGAAAATTCAAGACTATTGAAAGGAATGTTTTAAAATATTAGTTTATGTAAAAGCATTGTTAAAAAAATGTCTTGAATGGGTTGGAAATGGAAAAAGATTGGTTGACGATAAACCTAATTAAGATGGGATAAACTGTGATTTTCGACCAAAATAAAAGCATAAACACTAGCTTACATTATCATTTCATTGAATATTTCTGAAAAACTCAAGAATTTCGAAAGGAGTATTTCGGTTGTCTTTAAACCTAATTAAAATGGGATAACCCGTGAATTTCGACCAAAATAAAATCATAAACAATAGCTTTTATTATCATTTCATTGAATATTTCAGAAAAACTCAAGAATTTTGAAATGAATATTTCAAAATATCAGTTTATGTAAAAGCATTGTAAAAAAAATGACTTGATTTGGATGAAAATGGATAAATAATTGTTGTCTTTAAACCTAATTAAAATGGAATAAACCGTGATATTTGACCAAAATAAGAGCATAAACACTGGCTTAGATCATATTTGTCGATAATCGAATTATTGATAATCGATTTGTCGATAATTGCTTCATCAATAATCAATATATCGATAATCGATTTATCGATTACTTGATATATCGATATTCGATTTATCGATACTTGATATTCGAAATATCCGTTACTTGATACTCGAATTGGGAAATCCATAGAAGAAATTATCGATTTAGAGAAAACGTGACACAAAACCTATATGGGAAGTGGTGTCGCCCGAGGTATGTCGTATGAAAAAAAAATTTAATATATCAATTTCATGCCGCATTGATTCCCGATAGTCGTAGTCGATATATCGATTTATTTATTGATAATCGATTTATCGATATTCGATTTATCAATAATCGATTTATCGATAACCGATTTATTGATAATCGATATATTTATATTCGAGTTACCGAAAATTGATTGTTCGATAATCAATTTATCTATAATCGATTTACCGATAATCGATTTATCGATAGTCGAATTATCGATAATCGATTTCTCAATAATCGATTTATCGATAATCGATTTATCAATTATCGATTAAACGTTATTCGAATTATCGAAATATTCGAAATATCTACTACCTGATTCTCGAATATGGAAAATCCGTAGAAAAAATTACCGATTTAGAGAAAACGTGTCACAAAACCTATATAGAAAGTGGTGTCGCGCGAGGTATGTCGTATGAAAAATAATTTTTTGAAAAAATAATATTTGATTGATCAATAATCGATTTATCTATAATAGATTTATCGATATTAGACTCATCGTTAATCGATTTTTCAATTTATTGATATTCGAATATTCAAAAAACTTTTTTCGATAATCGATATTCGATTTATTGATAATCGATATATTTATATTCGATTTATCGAAAATTGATTTTTCGATAACCGATTCATCGAAAATTGATTTTTCGATAACCGATTCATCGAAAATCGATTTATCGATATTCGATTTATCGATATTCGATTTATCGTTAATCGACTTTTTTCGATAATCGATTTATCGATATTCGGTTTATTGAAAATCGATTTATCAATAATCGATTTATCAATAATCGATTTATAGATAATCGGTTTATCGATAATCGATATATCGATAATCGATGCATCGGTGATCGATTTATCGATAATCGATTTATTGATATTCGATTTATCGATAGTCGATTTATCGACAGTCGATTTATCGATAATCGATTTATCGATAATCGATTTATCGATAATCGAGTTATCGATAATCGATTTATCGATAAACGATTTATCGATTTCTCAATAATAGATGTATCGGTAATCGACTCATCGATTATAGATTTACCGATAATTGTTTAATTGATAATCTTTTTATCTATATTCGATTAATCGATAATAGATGTACCGATATTCCATTTATTGTTAATCGACTTATCGATAATCGGTTTATCGATAATCGATTTATTTATAATCGATTTATTGATATATTTAAATTCGATTGATAAAATATTGAATTTTCGATAATCGATTTATCGATAATCGTCTTCTCAACAATCGATTAATCGATAATCGTCTTCTCAATAATCGATTTATCGGTAATCAATTTATCGATAATCGATTTATCGTTAATCGATTTATCGATAATCGATAATCGATTTATCGATATTTTGATATTCGATTGATCAAATATTGAATTATCGATAATTGTTTTATCTATATTCGATTTATCTACAATCGATTTATCAATGATGGTTTTGTCTTTAATCGATTTATCGATGCTGCACCCTCGAGAAATTGATTACTTCAGATTTGAAATATCCATTACTTAATACTCGAATAGGGGAAATTCGTAGAAAAAATTACCGATTTAGAGAAAACGTGTCACAAAACCTATATAGAAAGTGGTGTCGCGCGAGGTATGTCGTATGAAAAATAATTTTTTGAATATATCAATTTCATATTATCGTGGCGCATTGATTCCCCTATATATCGAATAATTGGTTAGATTTATCTCTAATCGATTATCGATAAATCGATTATCGAAAAAAGTTGATCGATAATTCGAATATCGATAAATCGATTATAGATAAATCTCAAATCGATAAATCGAATATCGATAAATCGAATATTGATAAATCGAATATCGATAAATCGATTATCAATAAATAAATCGATATATCGACTACGACTATCGGGAATCAATGCGGCATGAAATTGATATATTAAATTTTTTTTCATACGGCATACCTCGGGCGACACCACTTCCCATATAGGTTTTGTGTCACGTTTTCTCTAAATCGATAATTTCTTCTATGGATTTCCCAATTCGAGTATCAAGTAACGGATATTTCGAATATCAAGTATCGATAAATCGAATATCGATATATCAAGTAATCGATAAATCGATTATCGATATATTGATTATTGATGAAGCAATTATCGACAAATCGATTATCAATAATTCGATTATCGACAAATATGATCTAAGCCAGTGTTTATGCTCTTATTTTGGTCAAATATCACGGTTTATTCCATTTTAATTAGGTTTAAAGACAACAATTATTTATCCATTTTCATCCAAATCAAGTCATTTTTTTTACAATGCTTTTACATAAACTGATATTTTGAAATATTCATTTCAAAATTCTTGAGTTTTTCTGAAATATTCAATGAAATGATAATGAAAGCTATTGTTAATGCTTTTATTTTGGTCGAAATTCACGGTTTATCCCATTTTAATTAGATTTATAGTCAACCATTCTTTATCCATTTCCATGAACTGATATTTCAAAAAATTCCTTTCAAAATTCTCGATTTTTTCTTAAATATTCAATGAAATAACAATCTAAGCTAGTGTTTATGCTCTTATTTTGGTCAAATATCACGGTTTATTCCATTTTAATTAGGTTTAAAGACAACAATTATTTATCCATTTTCATCCAAATCAAGTCATTTTTTTTACAATGCTTTTACATAAACTGATATCTTGAAATATTCATTTCAAAATTCTTGAGTTTTTCTGAAATATTCAATGAAATGATAATGAAAGCTATTGTTTATGCTTTTATTTTGGTCGAAATTCACGGTTTATCCCATTTTAATTAGATTTATAGTCAACCATTCTTTATCCATTTCCATGCAAATCAAGAGTTTTTTTTAACAATGCTGTTACATAAACTGATATTTTGAAACATTCATTTCAAAATTCTTGATTTTTTCCGAAATATTCAATTAAATAACAATCTAAGCTAGTGTTTTTGCTTTTGTTTTGGTGGAAAATCACGGTTTATCCCATTTTAATTAGGTTTAAAGACAACCGAAATATTCCTTTCGAAATTCTTGAGTTTTTCAGAAATATTCAATGAAATGATAATGTAAGCTAGTGTTTATGCTTTTATTTTGGTCGAAAATCACAGTTTATCCCATCTTAATTAGGTTTATCGTCAACCATTCTTTTTCCATATCCAACCCATTCAAGACATTTTTTTAACAATGCTTTTACATAAACTGATATTTTGAAACATTCCTTTCAAAATTCTTGAATTTTTCCGAAATATTCAATTAAATAGCAATCTAAGCTAGTGTTTTTGCTTTGGTGGAAAATCACGGTTTATCCCATTTTAATTAGGTTTAAAGACAACCATTCTTTATCCATTTCCATCCAAATCAAGTCATTTTTTTTACAATGCTTTTACATAAACTGATATTTCGAAATATTCCTTTCAAAATTCTTGAGTTTTTCTGAAATATTCAATGAAATGATAATGAAAGCTATTGTTTATGCTTTTATTTTGGTCGAAATTCACGGTTTATCCCATTTTAATTAGATTTATAGTCAACCATTCTTTATCCATTTCCATGCAAATCAAAAGTTTTTTTAACAATGCTGTTACATAAACTGATATTTTGAAACATTTCTTTCAAAATTCTTGATTTTTTCCGAAATATTCAATTAAATAACAATCTAAGCTAGTGTTTTTGGTTTTGTTTTGGTGGAAAATCTCGGTTTATCCCATTTTAATTAGGTTTAAAGACAACCGAAATATTTCTTTCGAAATTCTTGAGTTTTTCAGAAATATTCAATGAAATGATAATGTAAGCTAGTGTTTATGCTTTTATTTTGGTCGAAAATCACAGTTTATCCCATCTTAATTAGGTTTATCGTCAACCATTCTTTTTCCATATCCAACCCATTCAAGACATTTTTTTAACAATGCTTTTACATAAACTGATATTTTAAAACATTCCTTTCAAAAGGCTTGAATTTTCCCGAAATATTCAATTAAATAACAATCTAAGCTAGTGTTTTTGCTTTGGTGGAAAATCACGGTTTATCCCATTTTAATTAGGTTTAAAGACAACCATTCTTTATCCATTTCCATCCAAATCAAGGTATTTTCTTAACAATGCTTTTACATAAACTGATAATTCGAATTATTCCTTTCAAAATTCTTGGGTTTTTCTGAAATATTCAATGAAATGATAATCTAAGCAAGTGTCGACATATCGATTTTCGATAAATAGATTATTGATAAATCCATTTTCGATTAATCGAATATAAATATATCGATTATCAATAAATCGAATATCGATAAATCGAATATCGATTATCGAAAAAAGTTTTTTGAAGATTCGAATATCAATAAATTGAAAAATCGATTAACGATAAGTCCAATATCGATAAATCTATTATAGATAAATCTTATATCGATAAATCGAATATCGATAAGTCGATTATCGATAAATCAATTGTCGATAAATCGAAATATCGACTACCAATTATTCGATATATAGGGGAATCAATGCGGCACGATAATATGAAATTGATATATTCAAAAAATTATTTTTCATACGACATACCTCGCGCGACACCACTTTCTATATAGGTTTTGTGACACGTTTTCTCTAAATCGGTCATTTTTTCTACGAATTTCCCATATTCGAGTATCAGGTAATAGATATTTCGAATTTCAAGTACTCGATAAAAGGAGTATCGATAAATCGATTATCGATAAATGGATAATCGGTAAATCGATTATCGATTTATGGAATATCTATAAATTGATTACCGATAAATCGATAAACGATAAATCGATTATCGATAAATTGATTACCGATAAATCGATTACTGAAAAGACGATTATCGATAAATCGAATAACGTTAAATCAATAATTGATAAATCGATTATTGAGAAATCGATTATCGATAACTCGACTATCGATAAATCGGTTATCGGTAAATCGATTATAGATAAAT
Source organism: Drosophila parthenogenetica (assembly GCA_035047505.1). Classification (NCBI taxonomy): domain Eukaryota; kingdom Metazoa; phylum Arthropoda; class Insecta; order Diptera; family Drosophilidae; genus Drosophila; species Drosophila parthenogenetica. The sequence goes on along the minus strand of JAWNPM010000224.1, from coordinate 1,541,352 downwards.
TGATTATCGAACAATCAATTTTCGGTAACTCGAATATAAATATATCGATTATCAATAAATCGGTTATCGATAAATCGATTATTGATAAATCGAATATCGATAAATCTATTATCAATAAATAAATCGATATATCGACTACGACTATCGGGAATCAATGCGGCATGATCATATGAAATTGATATATTAAATTTTTTTTTTCATACGACATACCTCGGGCGACACCACTTTCCATATACGTTTTGTGTCACGTTTTCTCTAAATCGATAATTTCTTCTACGGATTTCCCAATTCGAGTATCAAGTAACGGATATTTCGAATATCAAGTAATCGATATCTCGAGTGTCGAGTATCGATAAATCGAATATCGATATATCAAGTAATCGATAAATCGATTATCGATAAATCGATTATCGATATATTGATTATTGATGAAGCAATTATCGACAAATCGATTATCGACAAATATGATAATATGAAATTGACATGTAAAATTTTTTTTTATACGACATACCTCGCGCGACACAACTTTCTACATCCCATTTAATTAGATTAAAAGTCAACCATACTTTATTCCTTTCAAAATTCTCGACTTTTTCTTAAATATTCAATGAAATAACAATCTAAGCTAGTGTTTATGCTCTTATTTTGGACAAATATCACGGTTTATTCCATTTTAATTAGGTTTAAAGACAACAATTATTTACCCATTTTCATCCAAATCAAGGAATTTTTTTTACAATGCTTTTACATAAACTGATATTTCGAAATATTCCTTTCAAAATTCTTGAGTTTTTCTGAAATATTCAATGAAATGATAATATTAGCTAGTGTCGACATATCGATTTTCGATAAATCGAATAACGTTAAATCAATAATTGATAAATCGATTATTGAGAAATCGATTATCGATAATTCGACTATCGATAAATCGGTTATCGGTAAATCGATTATAGATAAATTGATTATCGAACAATCAATTTTCGGTAACTCGAATATAAATATATCGATTATCAATAAATCGGTTATCGATAAATCGATTATTGATAAATCGAATATCGATAAATCTATTATCAATAAATAAATCGATATATCGACTACGACTATCGGGAATCAATGCGGCATGATCATATGAAATTGATATATTAAATTTTTTTTTTCATACGACATACCTCGCGCGACACCACTTCCTATATAGGTTTTGTGACACGTTTTCTCTAAATCGGTAATTTTTTCTACGGATTTTCCACATTCGAGAATCAGGTAATAGATATTTCGAATATTTCGATAAATCGAATAACGTTAAATCGATAATTGATAAATCGATTATCGATAAATCGATTATCGGTAAATCGATTATAGATAAATTGATTATCGAACAATCAATTTTCGGTAGATCGATTATAGATAAATTGATTATCGAACAATCAATTTTCGGTAACTCGAATATAAATATATCGATTATCAATAAATCGGTTATCGATAAATCGATTATTGATAAATCGAATATTGATAAATCGATTATCAATAAATAAATCGATATATCGACTACGACTATCGGGAATCAATGCGGCATGAAATTGATATATTAAATTTTTTTTCATACGACATACCTCGGGCGACACCACTTCCCATATAGGTTTTGTGTCACGTTTTCTCTAAATCGATAATTTCTTCTATGGATTTCCCAATTCGAGTATCAAGTAACGGATATTTCGAATATCAAGTATCGATAAATCGAATATCGATATATCAAGTAATCGATAAATCGATTATCGATATATTGATTATTGATGAAGCAATTATCGACAAATCGATTATCAATAATTCGATTATCGACAAATATGATCTAAGCCAGTGTTTATGCTCTTATTTTGGTCAAATATCACGGTTTATTCCATTTTAATTAGGTTTAAAGACAACAATTATTTATCCATTTTCATCCAAATCAAGTCATTTTTTTTACAATGCTTTTACATAAACTGATATTTCGAAATATTCCTTTCAAAATTCTTGAGTTTTTCTGAAATATTCAATGAAATGATAATGAAAGCTATTGTTTATGCTTTTATTTTGGTCGAAATTCACGGTTTATCCCATTTTAATTAGATTTATAGTCAACCATTCTTTATCCATTTCCATGCAAATCAAGAGTTTTTTTTAACAATGCTGTTACATAAACTGATATTTTAAAACATTCCTTTCAAAAGTCTTGCTAGTGTTTTTGCTAGTCTTGCTAGTGTTTTTGCTTTTCTTTTGGTGGAAAATCACGGTTTATCCCATTTTAATTAGGTTTAAAGACAACCATTCTTTATCCATTTCCATCCAAATCAAGGTATTTTCTTAACAATGCTTTTACATAAACTGATAATTCGAATTATTCCTTTCAAAATTCTTGGGTTTTTCTGAAATATTCAATGAAATGATAATCTAAGCTAGTGTCGACATATCGATTTTCGATAAATAGATTATTGATAAATCCATTTTCAATAAATCGAATATCGATAAATCGAATATCGATAAATCGAATATCGATAAATCGAATATCGATTATCGAAAAAAGTTTTTTGAAGATTCGAATATCAATAAATTGAAAAATCGATTAACGATAAGTCCAATATCGATAAATCTATTATAGATAAATCGATTATCGATAAATCAAATATCGACTATCAATTATTCGATATATAGGGGAATCAATGCGCCACGATAATATGAAATTGATATATTCAAAAAATTATTTTTCATACGACATACCTCGCGCGACACCACTTTCTATATAGGTTTTGTGACACGTTTTCTCTAAATCGGTCATTTTTTCTACGGATTTTCCATATTCGAGAATCAAGTAATGGATATTTCGAATATAAAGTACTCGAGATCTCGAGTGTCGAGAATCGATAAATCGAATATCGATTAAACGATTATCGATAAATCGATTATCGAAAAAAGTGGATCGATAATTCGAATATCGATAAATCGATTATAGATAAATCTAATATCGATAAATCGAATATCGATAAGTCGATAATCGATAAATCAATTGTCGATAAATCGAAATATCGACTACCAATTATTCGATATATAGGGGAATCAATGCGGCACGATAATATGAAATTGATATATTCAAAAAATTATTTTTCATACGACATACCTCGCGCGACACCACTTTCTATATAGGTTTTGTGACATGTTTTCTCTAAATCGGTCATTTTTTCTACGAATTTCCCATATTCGAGTATCAGGTAATAGATATTTCGAATTTCAAGTACTCGATAAAAGGAGTATCGATAAATCGATTATCGATAAATGGATAATCGGTAAATCGATTATCGATTTATGGAATATCTATAAATTGATTACCGACAAATCGATAAATCGATTATCGATAAATTGATTACCGATAAATCGATTACTGAAAAGACGATTATCGATAAATCGAATAACGTTAAATCAATAATTGATAAATCGATTATTGAGAAATCGATTATCGATAATTCGACTATCGATAAATCGGTTATCGGTAAATCGATTATAGATAAATTGATTATCGAACAATCAATTTTCGGTAACTCGAATTTAAATATATCTATTATCAATAAATCGGTTATCGATAAATCGATTATTGATAAATCGAATATCGATAAATCGATTATCAATAAATAAATCGATATATCAACTACGACTATCGGGAATCAATGCGGCATGATCATATGAAATTGATATATTAAATTTTTTTTTTCATACGACATACCTCGGGCGACACCACTTCCCATATAGGTTTTGTGTCACGTTTTCTCTAAATCGATAATTTCTTCTACGGATTTCCCAATTCGAGTATCAAGTAACGGATATTTCGAATATCAAGTAATCGATAAATCGATTATCGATAAATCGATTATCGATATATTGATTATTGATGAAGCAATTATCGACAAATCGATTATCGACAAATATGATAATATGAAATTGACATGTAAAATTTTTTTAGACCCCGTACTCTTTAAAAAAGAGTATAGGGGTCTATTAGGTTTGTCAGAAGCCAAATGTGCGTAACAGGCAGAAGGAAGCTTTTCCGACCCCATAAAGTATATATATTCTTGATCAGCATCATCAGCCGAGTCGATATAGCAATGTCCGTCTGTCCGTCTGTCCGTCTGTCCGTCCGTCCGTATGAACACCTGGATCTCAGAGACTATAAGAGCTAGAGACACCAAATTTGTAATAAAAATTCCGTAACTTTCTCGAGCAGATCAAGTTTATTTCAAATCTGCGCCACGCCCACCACCGCCCCCGCAATAAGCAAAAAACTAGACACACCTCGGAAAAAATTGATGTTTTCCGCGAATATCTCCGTAACTATGGCACTTAGGAACACCAATTCAGGTACGCAGGTTCCTACAAACAGCACAAATGCAACGTCATTAAAAATTTTGGTCTGCCACGCCCCCTTCTCCCACACGAACTAAAAAACTTTTCAAATCTTACATGTTGTTTTTAAAGCATTTACTAATATAGTACAGTATTGTAATTCAAAATTTGTTTAAAGACAAATCATATTAAACTACCCTGAAAGTTGCATAAAAATCCAACAATAAACAACTGAGCAATTAAACAACAAAGTAGCCCATGAAACGTGTTGTGAATGCACGTGGTTAAAAGAAAAGAGATAACTGTATGTGTATATATTCATTAGCCGCAATAGTTTGCAAAGAGAGCGTGGTCCGAGTGGGCAACGCACTTCTTTGTAAACACAAGACCTGCGGTTCGAACCCCGGCATGGACTCAGAAATTAATTTTTTTTATTTTTTTATTTATTTTTTTTTTTTTTTTTTATTATTTAGCACTATTATATCTTAATGAAAATAATCGGAACCGTTTCATAAGAGTTCGCAGGTTCAATTCCCTACAGTGGAATTTACTTTTTTAAATTTAAACAAAAATGTAAATAAAGAATTTTAACTGGTGCAACAGCCAATAGTCTGCGGTTCGAACCCGGCGCAGACTCAGAAATAAAATTTTAATATTTATGCTTCTTATATAATAACATTATTACATGTAAATGAAAATAATCGGATCTCTGTCTAATGTGGGGCGTGGTGCGACTGATAGGGTTGTGACGCGTAATGAAAGCTGCGTATATGTTCGCAGGTTCAATTCCCGACAGTGGAATTTACTTTTTTAAATTTCAAACAAAAATGTAAATAAAGAATTTTAACTGGTGCAACAGCCAATGGTCTGCGGTTCGAACCCGGCACAGACCCAGAAATTTAGTTATTTTTTTATTTTTTAAATAACTACATTATTATATGTAAATGAAAATAATCAAATTTCTGCCAAATGAATGGTGTTGTGTAACTAGTAGGGGTGCAGCATGATATGGAACTTGCGTCAGAAAGCGCGGGTTCGAATCCCATCAGTGACTGATTCAAATTTTTTTTTTTTCAATTTAATTTTAAAACTTAAATTTTAAATTACAGTCGTATTCAAATATTAATTTCGAACACAAGGAGAGTACGCGGTCTTTTACAGTCGGCGCGCTCGACTGTAGCCTTTCTTACTTGTTTTTATTTATTTATGGACGTTGATGTACTAACGAGACAGTACATTCAAGTGGTCCAGCAACACCAAGCAACGTGCTTGTTAGCGCGCGGAACCCTGCAGACAATGCAGCCACCTCCCGCCCTACCGGCCGAGGGCACACCGCATAACGTACGGCTACGAAAACGCGAAACGAGTTTATTTGTTAAAAACGAATTACAATATATAAAAATACAATACAATACACATAATATAATAGTTTAAACTATATTAATTAAGATCTAGATAGGTGACAGAGAAGAGAAGTTCTAATTAAAGGGATTGAAGTAGAACTACCTACAACTCGAGATAGTTTGTTGTAGTTACTACACAATACCCGGAAAGGGTTATGTATAGCAAAGTTAGTAGTACAAGGTTGAAGAGAGAGGGGAAGAAAGTTTCTAGTGGGTCTGATCGGAACAGCGAAACTAATCTGACTAATTAATTCAGAAGAATCAATTTCACCATTGATTAGTTTGTGTAAGAAAATTACACCGAGCACTGTCCTACGATCAGACAAAGAAGGAAGATTTATTAGTAAAAGTCTACTACGGTAGGATGGCAGGCGTATATTAGGGTTCCAGTTAAGGGCCCTTAGGGCAAAAAGAAGGAATTGTTTTTGTACAGATTCTATTCTATCTTGATGAATCCTATATTGGGGAGACCAAATACAAGATCAATATTCAAGAATAGGACGTACCAAGGAAGTATACAGTGTTTTTGTTAAATAGGGATCGTTAAATTCTTTCGACCAGCGCTTTATAAAGCCCAGGACGCCAAAAGCACGATTAGTAATTGATAAAACATGCTTATCAAACTTAAGCTTTGGATCCATAAGGATACCCAAATCAGTGACCGACTCAATTCTTTGAAGAGAATTGTCATTCAAAATGTAATTGTTTAAAAAAGGGAGTCGCCTACTGAAGGACATTACGTTACACTTACTATAGTTAAGATTTAATAAATTGGTCTGACACCAGGTTTGAAAACTGTAAAGATCAGATTGTAATCTGAATCCAAGAAGAGACTCATTAGCCGAGACACAAAGTTTAACGTCGTCGGCATACATTAGCACCCGAGAGTGACTGACTGCAGATGGCAGATCATTAATGAACAATATAAATAGCAAAGGACCGAGATGGCTTCCTTGCGGAACGCCTGAAGTAACTTGAACAAATTTCGATAATGAATCTTTAAAAAAAACCTGTTGTGTTCTAGAAATTAAGTAATTCGAAATCCAAATAATAAAATTATAGGAAAAGCCCAAAAGATTAAGTTTATGTATTAAGAGCTTGTGGTTAACGGAGTCAAAAGCTTTACTAAAATCTGTGTAAATGACGTCAGTTTGCAACTTTTTATCAAAACCCTGCAGCGTGAATGATGTAAATTCTAACAGGTTAGTGGTAGTGGATCTATATTTCACAAACCCATGCTGGAAGGGTGAAATCATGGATCTACAGAAATGTTGCAATTGAGAAGTTATTAATTTCTCAAAAACCTTGGGAATAGCAGACAACTTGGAAATACCTCTATAGTTGCAGACATTGCTTTTGTTTCCTTTTTTGTGAAGAGGAATAATATAAGATGATTTCCAAACATCAGGGAAACAACATGATGCAACGGACAAAGAAAATAATTTATACAGGGGCTTAAAAAGGACGTCTGCACAGTTTCTCAGCACGCAACCTGGGACTCCGTCTGGTCCTGGTGAAAAAACAGGTTTAATTTTCTTTAAATTACGAAAAAGCGAACTTTCGGTAATGACCGGTGTAAAATTACAATTGAACGGAATTAAATGATAAGGGTAAGGTGAATCAGAATTATACTCGTGCATACTATAAGTCGTTTGAAAAAAATCGGCAAATAAATCGGCGATAGCCTGATCTGAGTTAGCAGTTTTTCTTTCAAAGACTACACTAGATGGAAGCGTTGATGATTTACGCTTCGAATTAGCGAAGTTATAAAACCGTCTAGGATTCCTTCGGAACTGTTGACCACAGTCAGCAAGGTATTCCTTATAGCAACGGTCGTTCAAAGCATAGAAATCAGATCGAGCAATCAGATAGCGAGAGAGATACAAGGAAGAGCCAGTTTCCTTGAATCTTTTATAGAATCGCGACTTTCTATTTTTAAGCAAAGTTAACTCGCGGGTAAACCAAACAGGCTTGTTTGACCTAGTTGGAACACAAAGCGGAACACAGACATCAAGTAAAGAATTTAAAGTATTATAAAAAGTTGTGATTGCACTATCCATATCACTACACATGAACAGTCGGGACCAGTCAGTCTGGGATAACAGTACATTTAACTTGTTAAAGTCGGCTTTCCGAAACTGACGAGTTCGTTTTGTAGATTTACTACAAGCACGGTTCACCCGAGCAGGTAAATCAATCAACACTTCCAAAGTCGGATGATAGGGATCTTCAGGATACGATAAGGGTGAGGTACGGGAGACAGAATAGCGGGATGGATCCAAAACAAAAATCAGATCAAGCATTCTTTTTAAAGAGTTTGAGATAGCATTGATCTGAAACAATGAAATACCAAACAACTCATCAAGAAAATCATGCTGAGTCGTAGGGGTCAGCACGGCAGAGTCAGGATATGAAATCCATGTAGTCCCTGCAATATTGAAATCGCCGAGAACTACAAGAAAATCACGATCGGAAAGTTTAGAGAGGATACTAATTTAATAGCAGAGAAGTGTAATAAATAAAGGGAATAGTCAGAAGAAGGAGGAATATAGGAGCAAGTGATGAAAATACTAATGTTATTTAGGAATAACCTAACAGCAACAAATTCAATATCAATAGAGCCATCGATTATAACCTCTTCCGAGGATAAGTTAAAATCGACGGCAATAAGTACACCGCCTCCGCGGCGAGGTGTACGATCTTTTCTATAGATAGAGAATTTATTAGAAAGAATTTCAGAGTTAAGAATATCTGGCCTTAACCATGTTTCAGAAAAGGCCACGACATGAAACGGAAATGATAGACTATTTAGATAAAGATTACTAATTTTACTACAAATACCTCTCACATTTTGATAGGCTAATGAGAGGGAGGAAGCTAGTTTTTTCCGACATCAGAGGCCGGGATAGGATTAGGAGGCAATGAAATCGGAGTCCGATTTCTTTTCTTCGTCGTATACTCTTTTATTATTAAATGGTCCGGCCAAAATTCTTTACAACAGATCGTGTTAAAATATTTGGCTGGAACACTTACTTTAAATGAAGAAATTTCCCGATGGTATGAGAACTTAAATTTTTCCACCGTAATGTTGGCTTCTGATTTGGCCTGAATGAAGGCCTTGACATCATATGATGTAGTGTCAGGGGCAAGTCTGGAAACAAATATTTGTTTTTTTGGTGGAACACCTATGAGAGTCTTTTTATCTGACACTGTAATTACTTCCGAAGAGGCAACAGCAGTGTCAGCAGCATTGATTGATTCGCCAACTGCAACAGTATTGACAATTGACGAATCTGAAATTACTACTTCGGGGTTCGTAGCGACAACTTCTGCGGGTAAAATAAAGTTGTCATCACTACTAACGATTATATTCGGAGATGGGGATGAAAAATTGATTAGAGAAGGTGCGGACAAAGTTGGTATGTGAGAAGGGTCTGAAAGTTCATTAGGCCCAATCGACAATCTAAAATTGGCCTTTTTACGCTTAGGAGATTCGTTTAAGAACTTTAAGTCCTTAAACTCCTTATCCAATGCTGCGAAACTATCGGACAGACTTTTAAATCTGCCGTATAGGTCCGCAAAGCCTCTCTTAGTATGTCTCATGAAGCTCATCATGTCTCTTTCGACATCCCTGCAAGCTTCACATGTCCACTTTAAACCTGACTTAGACTCAATCAGGTCAATAATTCGGCCGTTGAGGCCTGCACATTTTTCATGTGAAACATTTTCACACAGCCAGCAGCAAACGAAACCCACCTTAACGTTTGTTCGAACCTGGCAATTGGTGTTATAGCAGACATACATGTTGGGATTCGATGAGTATTAATAAAAAAATAAGAATATAATTAAAGAGTATAAGCACAAGCTACAGGTTGAGAGAATAGTAAAAATACGTAGGCAAACTAGGGTTAATGTGCAAGCTACTGATGTTCACTTACGACAAAAACAAATTTAATGCACAAAAACAATTTATGCGCGGACGCGGCGACCGAAAAAGGAAAAACGGAATTACCGGCCAGCACCAAAAATTAGATAAAAGAGCGCGTTAGAACAGATGAGAGCGCGTCGTGAGCGTAAGTAAAGAAGAGAGCACGAAGATAGAGATAAATTGTACACAAACAAAATGTTAGCGCAAGCAACGGCGTAAAATTACAAGAACAATTTCACAGCGACAAACAAGTGCAGAGATAAGTAAACAGAAAGTTTGGCTGTGGAATTGTTGTTGCTTTTAGTCACAAATTGTTTAAAATTGGCTGTGTAATTTATTAAAACAATGTTTTAACACAACCGGTGTATCACACAATGTTACTTAGGGAAATAGCCGGAAAATGTCAAATAAAATTAAGTGTATAAACGAGGAAAACTGGAAAAGAGTTAGAAGCGATGTAAAACACGTCCGTCAGCAAAAGCGATTTCGAAAGAATTGACATACGACATACCTTTCTACATCCCATTTTAATTAGATTAAAAGTCAACCATTCTTTATGCTTTTACATGAACTGATATTTCAAAAAATTCCTTTCAAAATTCTCGACTTTTTCTTAAATATTCAATGAAATAACAATCTAAGCTAGTGTTTATGCTCTTATTTTGGACAAATATCACGGTTTATTCCATTTTAATTATGTTTAAAGACAACGATTATTTACCCATTTTCATCCAAATCAAGTAATTTTTTTTACAATGCTTTTACATAAACTGATATTTCGAAATATTCCTTTCAAAATTCTTGAGTTTTTCTGAAATATTCAATGAAATGATAATATAAGCTAGTGTCGACATATCGATTTTCGATAAATCGATTATTGATAAATCAATTTTCGATAAATCGAATATAAATATATTGATTATCAATAAATCGAACATCGATAAATCGAATATCGATTGTCGAAAAAAGTTTTTTGAAGATTCGAATATCAATAAATTGAAAAATCAATTAACGATAAGTCCAATATCGATAAATCTATTATAGATAAATCGATTATCGATAAATCAAATATCGACTATCAATTATTCGATATATAGGGGAATCAATGCGCCACGATAATATGAAATTGATATATTCAAAAAATTATTTTTCATACGACATACCTCGCGCGACACCACTTCCTATATAGGTTTTGTGACACGTTTTCTCCAAATCGGTAATTTTTTCTACGGATTTTCCATATTCGAGTATCAAGTAATGGATATTTCGAATATTAAGTAATCAATTTCTCGAGTGTGCAGCATCGATAAATCGATTAAAGACAAAACCATCATCGATAAATCGATTGTAGATAAATCAAATATAGATAAAACAATTATCGATAATTCAATATTTGATCAATCGAATATCAATATATCGATAAATCGATTATCGATTATCGATAAATCGATTAACGATAAATCGATTATCGATAAATTGATTACCGATAAATCGATTATTGAGAAGACGATTATCCATTAATCGATTGTTGAGAAGACGATTATCGATAAATCGAATATCGAAAATTCAATATTTTATCAATCGAATTTAAATATATCAATAAATCGATTATAAATAAATCGATTATCGATAAACCGATTATCGATAAATCGATTACCGATAAATCAATTTTTGAGAAATTGATTATCGATAAGTCGATTAACAATAAATGGAATATCGGTAAATCTATTATCGATTAATCGAATATAGATAAAAAGATTATCAATTAAACGATTATCGGTAAATCTATAATCGATGAGTCGATTACCGATACATCGATTATTGAGAAATCGATAAATCGTTTATCGATAAATCGATTATCGATAAATCGACTATCGATAAATCGAATATCAATAAATCGATTATCGATAAATCGATCACCGATGCATCGATTATCGATATATCGATTATCGATAAACCAATTATCTAGAAATCGATTATTGATAAATCGAATATCGAAAAATCGATTATCGATAAACCAATTATCTAGAAATCGATTATTGATAAATCGAATATCGAAAAATCGATTATCGATAAACCAATTATCTAGAAATCGATTATTGATAAATCGAATATCGAAAAATCGATTATCGATAAATCGATTGCAATAAACCGAATATCGATAAATCGATTTTCGAAAAAAGTTTATCGATAGTTCGAATATAAATAAGTCGATTAACGATAAATCGAATATCGATAAATCGAATATCGATAAATCGAATATCGATAAATCGAATATCGATAAATCGAATATCGATAAATCGATTTTCGATAAATCGAATATAAATATATCGATTATCAATAAATCGAGTATCGATTATCGCAAAAAGTTTTTTTAATATTCGAATATCAATAAATTGAAAAATCGATTAACGATAAGTCCAATATCGATAAATCTATTATAGATAAATCGATTATTGATAAATCAAATATCGACTATCAATTATTCGATATATAGGGGAATCAATGCGCCACGATAATATGAAATTGATATATTCAAAAAATTATTTTTCATACGACATACCTCGCGCGACACCACTTTCTATATAGGTTTTGTGACACGTTTTCTCTAAATCGGTAATTTTTTCTACGGATTTTCCATATTCGAGAATCAGGTAATAGATATTTCGAATATTTCGATAAATCGAATAACGTTAAATCGATAATTGATAAATCGATTATCGATAAATCGATTATCGGTAAATCGATTATAGATAAATTGATTATCGAACAATCAATTTTCGGTAACTCGAATATAAATATATCGATTATCAATAAATCGGTTATCGATAAATCGATTATTGATAAATCGAATATCGATAAATCGATTATCAATAAAAAAATCGATATATCGACTACGACTATCGGGAATCAATGCGGCATGAAATTGATATATTAAATTTTTTTTCATACGACATACCTCGGGCGACACCACTTCCCATATAGGTTTTGTGTCACGTTTTCTCTAAATCGATAATTTCTTCTATGGATTTCCCAATTCGAGTATCAAGTAACGGATATTTCGAATATGAAGTAATCGATATCTCGAGTGTCGAGTATCGATAAATCGAATATCGATATATCAAGTAATCGATAAATCGATTATCGATAAATCGATTATCGATATATTGATTATTGATGAAGCAATTATCGACAAATCGATTATCAACAATTCGATTATCGACAAATATGATAATATGAAATTGACATATTAAATTGTTTTTTTATACGACATACCTCGCGCGACACAACTTTCCACATCCCATTTTAATTAGATTTAAAGTCAACCATTCTTTATGCTTTTACATGAACTGATATTTCAAAAAATTCCTTTCAAAATTCTCGACTTTTTCTTAAATATTTAATGAAATAACAATCTAAGCTAGTGTTTATGCTCTTATTTTGGTCAAATATCACGGTTTATTCCATTTTAATTAGGTTTAAAGACAACAATTATTTACCCATTTTCATCCAAATCAAGGGATTTTTTTTTTTACAATGCTTTTACATAAACTGAACAATCTAAGCTAGTGTCTTTGCTTTTGTTTTGGTGGAAAATCACGGGTTTTCCCATTTTAATTAGGTTTAAAGACAACCACTCTTTATCCATTTCCATCCAAATCTTAACAATGCTTTTACATAAACTGATAATTCGAAATATTCCTTTCAAAATTCTTGGGTTTTTCTGAAATATTCAATGAACGGACAATCTAAGCTAGTGTTGACATATCGATTTTCGATAAATCGATTATTGATAAATCAATTTTCGATAAATCGAATATAAATATATCGATTATCAATAAATCGAATATCGATTATCCAAAAAAGTTTTTTGAAGATTCGAATATCAATAAATTGAAAAATCAATTAACGATAAGTCCAATATCGATAAATCTATTATAGATAAATCGATTATCGATAAATCAAATATCGACTATCAATTATTCGATATATAGGGGAATCAATGCGCCACGATAATATGAAATTGGTATATTCAAAAAATTATTTTTCATACGACATACCTCGCGCGACACCACTTCCTATATAGGTTTAGTGACACGTTTTATCTAAATCGGTAATTTTTTCTACGGATTTTCCATATTCGAGTATCAAGTAATGGATATTTCGAATATCAAGTAATCGATATCTCGAGTGTCGAGTATCGATAAATCGAATATCGATAAATCGAATATCAATAAACCGAATATTAATAAATCGATTATCGAAAAAAGTTTATCAATAATTCGAATATCGATAAATCGATTATAGATAAATCTAATATCAATAAATCGAATATCGATAAGTGGATTATCGATAAATCAATTGTCGATTAATCGAAATATCGACTACCAATTATTCGATATATAGTTGAATCAATGCGCCACGATAATATGAAATTGATATATTCAAAAAATTATTTTTCACTTCCCATATAGGTTTGTGACACGTTTTCTCTAAATCGGTAATTTTTTCTACGAATTTCCCATATTCGAGTATCAGGTAACAGATATTTCGAATGTCAAGTAATCGATAAAAGGAGTATCGATAAATCGATTAACGATAAATCGATTATTGAGAAGACGATTATCGATAAATCGATTATCGATAATTCAATATCTTATCAATCGAATTTAAATATATCAATAAATCGATTACAGATAAATCGATTATCGATAACCCGATTATCGACAAATCGATTACCGATAAATCGATTTTTGAGAAATTGATTATCGATAAACCGATTATCGATAAATGGAATATCGGCAAATCTATTATCGATTAATCGAATATAGATCAAAAGATTATCAATTAAACGATTATCGGTAAATCTATAATCGATAAATCGATTACCGATACATCGATTATTGAGAAATCGATAAATCGACTATCGATAAATCGAATATCAATAAACCGAATATTGATAAATCGATTATCGAAAAAAGTTTATCGATAATTCGAATATAAGTAAGTCGATTAATGATAAATCGATTTTCGATAAATCGGTTATCGAAAAATCAATTATCGATAAATCGAAATATCAACTATCGATTAATCGATATATCGGGGAATCGATGGGCCAAGACCATATGAAATTGATATTTTCAAAAAAAAATTTTCATACGACATACCTTGCGCGGCATAACTCCCAATATAGCTTTTGTGACACGTTCTCTCTTAATCGGCCATTTTTTCTACGCATTTCCCCAATTCGAGTTTTAAGTAATGGATATTTTAAATCTCAAGTAATCAATTTCTCGAGTGTCCAGCATCGATAAATCGATTATAGATAACACGATCATCGATAAATCGATTGTAGATAAATCGAATATCGATAAACCGATTATCGATAAATGAAATATCAATAAATCGATTGTCGATTAATCGAATATAGATAAATCGATTATTGAGGAATGGATTATTAAGAAATCGATTATTGAGAAATCGATTATTGAGAAATCGATTATAAATAAATCGAATATCGATAAATCGATCATCGATAAATCAATTATCGATAAATCGATATATCGACTATCGGGGAATCAATGCGGCATGATCATATGAAATTGATATATTACATTTTTTTTTTCATACGACATACCTCTCGCGACACCACTTCCCATATAGGTTTTGTGTCACGTTTTCTCTAAATCGATAATTTCTTCTACGGATTTCACAATTCGAGTATCAAGTAACGGATATTTCGAATATCAAGTAATCTATATCTCGAGTGTCGAGTATCGATAAATCGAATATCGATATATCAAGTAATCGATAAATCGATTATCGATAAATCGATTATCGATAAATCGATTATCGATATATTGATTATTGATGAAGCAATTGTCGACAAATCGATTGTCAATAATTCGATTATCGACAAATATGATCATATGAAATTGACACATTAAATTTTTTTTTTACGACATACCTCGCGCGACACAACTTTCTACATCCCATTTTAATTAGATTTTAAGTCAATCCTTATTTATGCTTTTACATGAACTGATATTTCAAAAAATTCCTTTCAAAATTCTTGACTTTTTCTTAAATATTTAATGAAATAACAATCTAAGCTAGTGTTTATGCTCTTATTTTGGTCAAATATCACGGTTTATTCCATTTTAATTAGGTTTAAAGACAACAATTATTTACCCATTTTCATCCAAATCAAGGCATTTTTTTTACAATGCTTTTACATAAACTGATATTTCGAAATATTCCTTTCAAAATTCTTGAATTTTTCTGAAATATTCAATCAAATAACAATCTAAGCTAGTGTTTATGCTTTTATTTTGTTCGAAAATCACGGTTTATCCCATTTTCATTAGGTTTAAAGTGAACCATTCTTTGTCCATTTCCATCCAAATCAAGGAATTTTTTTAACAATGTTTTTACATAAACTGATATTTCGAAATATTCCTTTCAAAATTCTTGGGTTTTTCTGAAATATTCAATGAAATGATAATATAAGCTAGTGTCGACATATCGATTTTCGATAAATCGATTATTGATAAATCAATTTTCGATAAATCGAATATAAATATATCGATTATCAATAAATCGAATAACGATAAATCGAATATCGATTGTCGAAAAAAGTTTTTTTGAAGATTCGAATATCAATAAATTGAAAAATCGATTAACGATAAGTCCAATATCGATAAATCTATTATAGATAAATCGATTATCGATAAATCAAATATCGACTATCAATTATTCGATATATAGGGGAATCAATGCGCCACGATAATATGAAATTGATATATTCAAAAAATTATTTTTCATACGACATACCACTTCCTATATAGGTTTTGTCTAGATCGGTTATTTTTTTTTACGGATTTTCCATATTCGAGTATCAAGTAATGGATATTTCGAATATTAAGTAATCGATATCTCGAGTGTCGAGTATCGAAAAATCGAATATCGATAAATCGAATATCGATTAACCGATTATCGATAAATCGATTATCGAAAAAAGTTGATCGATAATTCGAATATCGATAAATCGATTATAGATAAATCTAAAATCGATAAATCGAATATCGATAAGTCGATTATCGATAAATCAATTGTCGATAAATCGAAATATTGACTACCAATTATTCGATATATAGGGGAATCAATGCGCCACGATAATATGAGATTGATATATTCAAAAAATTATTTTTCATACGACATACCTCGCGCGAGTTACCGAAAATTGATTGTTCGATAATCAATTTATCTATAATCGAGTTACCGATAACCGATTTATCGATAGTCGAATTATCGATAATCGATTTCTCAATAATCGATTTTTCAATTATTGATTTAACGTTATTCGATTTATCGATAATCGTCTTTTCAGTAATCTATTTATCGGTAATCAATTTATCGATATCCGATTTATCGTTTATCGACTTATCGGTAATCAATTTATAGATATTCCATAAATCGATAATCGATTTACCGATTATCCATTTATCGATAATCGATTTATCGATACTCCTTTTATCGAGTACTTGAAATTCGAAATATCTATTACCTGATACTCGAATATGGGAAATTCGTAGAAAAAATGAAAATATAGAAAGTGGTGTCGCGCGAGGTATGTCGTATGAAAAATAATTTTTTGAATATATCAATTTCATATTATCGTGGCGCATTGATTCCCCTATATATCGAATAATTGATAGTCGATATTTGATTTATCGATAATCGATTTATCTATAATAGATTAATCGATATTGGACTTATCGTTAATCGATTTTTCAATTTATTGATATTCGAATCTTCAAAAAACTTTTTTCGATAATCGATATTCGATTTATCGATATTCGATTTATTGATAATCGATATATTTATATTCGATTTATCGAAAATGGATTTATCAATAATCTATTTATCGAAAATCGATATGTCGACACTAGCTTAGATTATCATTTCATTGAATATTTCAGAAAAACCCAAGAATTTTGAAAGGAATAATTCGAATTATCAGTTTATGTAAAAGCATTGTTAAGAAAATACCTTGATTTGGATGGAAATGGATAAAGAATGGTTGTCTTTAAACCTAATTAAAATGCGATAAACCGTGATTTTCCACCAAAGCAAAAACACTAGCTTAGATTGTTATTTAATTGAATATTTCGGAAAAATTCAAGAATTTTGAAAGGAATGTTTCAAAATATCAGATTATGTAAAAGCATTGTTAAAAAACTTTTGATTTGGTTGGAAATGGATAAAGAATGGTTGAATATAAATCTAATTAAAATGGGATAAACCGTGATTTTCGACCAAAACAAAAGCAAAAACACTAGCTTAGATTGTTATTTAATTGAATATTTCGGGAAAA
This sequence comes from Drosophila parthenogenetica, assembly GCA_035047505.1. Classification (NCBI taxonomy): domain Eukaryota; kingdom Metazoa; phylum Arthropoda; class Insecta; order Diptera; family Drosophilidae; genus Drosophila; species Drosophila parthenogenetica. Next base: position 1,523,276 of record JAWNPM010000224.1, on the reverse strand, counting down.
TTCAAGACTTTTGAAAGGAATGTTTTAAAATATCAGTTTATGTAAAAGCATTGTTAAAAAATGTCTTGAATGGGTTGGAAATGGAAAAAGAATGGTTGACGATAAACCTAATTAAGATGGGATAAACTGTGATTTTCGACCAAAATAAAAGCATAAACACTAGCTAACATTATCATTTCATTGAATATTTCTGAAAAACTCAAGAATTTCGAAAGGAATATTTCGGTTGTCTTTAAACCTAATTAAAATGGGATAAACCGTGATTTTCCACCAAAACAAAAGCAAAAACACTAGCTTAGATTGTTATTTAATTGAATATCTCGGAAAAAATCAAGAATTTTGAAAGGAATGTTTCAAAATATCAGTTTATGTAGGAGCATTGTTAAAAAAAACTCTTGATTTGCATGGAAATGGATAAAGAATGGTTGACTATAAATCTAATTAAAATGGGATAACCCGTGAATTTCGACCAAAATAAAAGCATAAACAATAGCTTTTATTATCATTTCATTGAATATTTCAGAAAAACTCAAGAATTTTGAAATGAATATTTCAAAATATCAGTTTATGTAAAAGCATTGTAAAAAAAATGACTTGATTTGGATGAAATAAATAATTGTTGTCTTTAAACCTAATTAAAATGGAATAAACCGTGATATTTGACCAAAATAAGAGCATAAACACTAGCTTAGATCATATTTGTCGATAATCGAATTATTGATAATCGATTTGTCGATAATTGCTTCATCAATAATCAATATATCGATAATCGATTTATCGATTACTTGATATATCGATATTCGATTTATCGATACTTGATATTCGAAATATCCGTTACTTGATACTCGAATTGGGAAATCCATAGAAGAAATTATCGATTTAGAGAAAACGTGACACAAAACCTATATGGGAAGTGGTGTCGCCCGAGGTATGTCGTATGAAAAAAAATTTAATATATCAATTTCATGCCGCATTGATTCCCGATAGTCGTAGTCGATATATCGATTTATTTATTGATAATCGATTTATCGATATTCGATTTATCAATAATCGATTTATCGATAACCGATTTATTGATAATCGATATATTTATTGTTCGATAATCAATTTATCTATAATCGATTTATCGATAATCGGTTTATCGATATTCTTTTTATCGATACTCGACACTCGAGATATCGATTAGATGATTTTAGAAATATCCGTTACTTGATACTCGACTATGGGAAATCCGTAGAAAAACTGACCGATTAAGAAAGAACGTGTCACAAAACCTATATTGGGAGATATGCCGCGCAAGGTATATCGTATGAAAATTTTTTTTTGAAAATATCAATTTCATATGGCCTTCGCCCATCGATTCCCCGATATATCGATTAATCGACAGTCGATATTTCGATTCATCGATAATTGATTATTCGATAACCGATTTATCGAAAATCGATTTATCGATATTCGATTTATCGTTAATCGACTTATTGATATTCGATTTATCGATAGTCGATTTATCGATTTTCGATTTATCGATAATCGGTTTATCGATATTCTTTTTATCGATACTCGAGACTCGAGATATCGATTAGATGATTTTAGAAATATGCGTTACTAGATACTCGAATATGGGAAATTCGTAGAAAAAATTACCGATTTAGAAAAAACGTGTCACAAAACCTATATAGGAAGTGGTGTCGCGCGAGGTATGTCGTATGAAAAATAATTTTTTGAATATATCAATTTCATATTATCGTGGCGCATTGATTCCCCTATATATCGAATAATTGGTAGTCGATATTTCGATTTATCGACAATTGATTTATCGATAATCGACTTATCGAAAATCGATTTATCGATAATCGATTTATCGTTAATCGACTTATTTATATTCGAATTATCGATAAACTTTTTTCGATAATCGATTTATCGATTCTCGATTTATTGATAATCAATTTATCCATAATCGATTTATCGATCATCGATGTGTTAATAATCGATTTATCGGTGATCGATTTATCGATAATCGGTTTATCGATAATCGATTTATCTATAATCGATTTATTGATATATTTAAATTCGATTGATAAAATATTGAATTATCGATAATCGATTTATCGATAATCGTCTTCTCAATAATCGATTTATCGGTAATCAATTTATCGATAATCGATTTATCGTTAATCGATTTATTGATATTCGATTTATCGATAGTCGATTTACCGATTTCTCAATAATCGATGTATCGGTAATCGATTTATCGATTATAGATTTACCGATAATCGTTTAATTGATAATCTTTTTATCTATATTCGATTAATCGATAATAGATTTACCGATATTCCATTTATGTTTAATCGATTTATCGATAATCAATTTCTCAAAAATCAATTTGTCGGTAATCGATTTATCGATAATCGGTTTATCGATAATCGATTTATCTATAATCGATTTATTGATATATTTAAATTCGATTGATAAAATATTGAATTATCGATAATCGATTTATCGATAATAGTCTTCTCAATAATCGATTTATCGGTAATCAATTTATCGATAATCGATTTATCGTTAATCGATTTATCGATAATCGATTTATCGATAGTCGATTTATCGATATATTGATATTCGATTGAACAAATATTGAATTATCGATAATCGATTTATCTATATCCGATTAATCGATAATCGATTTACCGATTATCCATTTATCAATAATCGATTTATCGATACTCCTTTTATCGATTACTTGACATTCGAAATATTTATTACCTGATACTCGAATATGTGAAATTCGTAGAAAAAAGACCGATTTAGAGAAAACGTGTCACAAAACCTACATATATAGGAAGTGGTGTCGCGCAAGGTATGTCGTATGAAAAATAATTTTTTGAATATATCAATTTCATATTATCGTGGCGCATTGATTCCCCTATATATCGAATAAATGGTAGTCGATATTTCGATTTATCGACAATCGATTTATCGATAATCGTTTAATCGATATTCGATTTATCGATACTCGACACTCGAGATATTGATAACTTGATATTCGAAATATCCATTACTTGATACTCGAATATGGAAAATCCGTAGAAAAAATTACCGATTTAGAGAAAACGTGTCACAAAACCTATATAGCGAGGTATGTCGTATGAAAAATAATTTTTTCAATACATCAATTTCATATTATCGTGGCGCATTGATACCACTATATATCGAATAACTGAGAGTCGATATTTGATTTATCGATAATCGATTCATCTATAATAGATTTATCGATATTGGACTTATCGTTAATCGATTTTTATACTCTCTCAATACAAGAATCTTTTTCTTTCGATGCCACGCCCCAAAAAAAAAACTTTTTAAACTTGCATGCCGTTTTAAAGGCATTTGTTGTTATCGTAGAGAATTGTTATTTATGATTCCTTTGAAGACAAATTATATCAAATTATGGGGCGTGGCATCGAAAAAAAAAAGATTCTTGTATTGACTGACTAAATATCGAACTTGTAGCTCTTACCATCTCTGAAATCTGTTTGTTCATACGGACGGACAGACGGACAGACAGACGGACACACGGACATTGCTATATCGACTCGGCTTGTGATGCTGATCAAGAATATATATACTTTATGGGGTCTGCCACTCCTCCTTCTGCCTGTTACATACATTTGCACAAACCCAATATACTCTTGCAGAGAGTATAAAAAAATGCCTTGATTTGGATGAAAATGGATAAATAATTGTTGTCTTTAGACCTAATTAAAATGGAATAAACTGTTATATTTGACCAAAATAAGAGCATAAACACTAGCTTAGATTGTTATTTCATTGAATATTTAAGAAAAAGTCAAGAATTTTGAAAGGAATTTTTTGAAATATCAGTTCACGTAAAAGCATAAAGAATGGTTGACTTTAAATATAATTAAAATGGGATGTAGAAAGTTGTGTCGCGCGAGGTATATCGTATAAAAAAAAAAATTTAATATGTCACTTTCATATGATCATATTTGTATTTTTATATAATCAATATATCGATAATCGATTAATCGATAATCGATTTATCGATAATCGATTAATCGATAATCGATTTATCGATAATCGATTTATCGATAATCGGTTTATTGATTTATCGATTACTTGATATATCGATATTCGATTTATCGATACTCGACACTCGAGATATCGATTACTTGATATTCGAAATATCCGTTACTTGATACTCGAATTGGGAAATCCGTAGAAGAAATTATCGATTTAGAGAAAACGTGACACAAAACCTATATGGGAAGTGGTGTCGCCCGAGGTATATGTTATGAAAAAAAAAAATTTAATATATCAATTTCATATGATCATGCCGCATTGATTCCCGATAGTCGTATTCGATATATCGATTTATTTATTGATAATCGATTTATCGATATTCGATTTATCAATAATCGATTTATCAATAACCGATTTATTGATAATCGATATATTTATATTCGAGTAACCGAAAATTGATTGTTCGATAATCAATTTATCTATAATCGATTTACCGATAACCGATTTATCGATAGTCGAATTATCGATAATCGATTTCTCAATAATCGATATATCGATAATCGATTTATCAATTATCGATTTAACGTTATTCGATTTATCGATAATCGATTTCTCTATAATCGATTTATCGGTGATCGATTTATCGATAATAGGAAGTCATGTCGCGAGAGGTATGTCGTATGAAAAAAAAAAAACTGTAATATATCAATTTCATATGATCATGCCGCATTGATCCCCGATAGTCGATATATCGATTTATCGATAATTGATGTATCGATGATCGATTTATCGATATTCGATTTATTTATAATCGATTTACCGATATTCGATTTATCAATAATCGATTTAGCGATAATCGACTTATTGATAATAGATTTCTCAATAATCGATTTCTCAATAATCCATTTCTAAATAATCGATTTATTGATATTCCATTTATCGATAATCGGTTTATCGATATTCGATTTATCTACAATCGATTTATCGATGATCGTTTTATCTATAATCGATTTATCGATGCTGGACACTCGAGAAATTGATTACTTGAGATTTAAAATATCCATTACTTAAAACTCGAATAGGGGAAATGCGTAGAAAAAATGGCCGATTAAGAGAGAACGTGTCACAAAACTTATATAGGAAGCCATGTCGCGAGAGATATGTCGTATGAAAAAAAAAATTTTTAATATATCAATTTCATATGATCGTGCCGCATTGATTCCCCGATAAATCAATTAATCGATTTATCGATAATCGATTTATTGATTTATTGATTTATTGATTTATACTCGACACTCAAGATATAGATTAGATGATTTTAGAAATATCCTTTACTTGATACTCGACTATGGGAAATCCGTAGAAAAAATGACCGATTAAGAGAGAACGTGTCACAAAACCTATATTGGGAGTTATGCCGCGCAAGGTATGTCGCATGAAAATTTTTTTTTGAAAATATCAATTTCATATGGTCTTGGCCCATCGATTCCCCGATATATCGATTAATCGATAGTCGATATTTCGATTTATCGATAATTGATTATTCGACAATCGATTTATCGAAAATCGATTTATCGATATTTGATTTATCGATAATCGATTTATAGATAATCGATTTATCAATAATCGATATATCGATAATCGATTCTCGATTTATTGATAATCGATTTATCCATAGTCGATTTATCGATAATCGATTTATTGATATTCGATTTATCGATAGTCGATTTATCGATTATTCATTTACGTTTTCTCAATAATCGATGTATCGGTAATCGATAATAGATTTACCGATATGCAATTTATCGTTAATCGATTTATCGATAATCAATTTCCCAAAAATCGATTTATCGGTAATCGATTTATCGATAATCGGTTTATCGATAATCGATTTATCGATAATCGATTTATCTATAATCGATTTATTGATATATTTAAATTCGATTGATAAAATATTGAATTATCGATAATCGATTTATCGATAATCGTCTTCTCAATAATCGATTTATCGGTAATCAATTTATCGATAATCGATTTATCGATAATCGATTTATCGATAATCGATTTATCGATAATCGATTTATCGATAATCGATTTATCGATAATCGATTTATCGATAATCGATTTATCGATACTCCTTTTATCGATTACTTGGCATTCGAAATATCTATTACCTGATACTCGAATATGGGAAATTCGTAAAAAAAATGACCGATTCAGAGAAAACGTGTCACAATCGATTTATCTATAATCGATTCATCGATATTCGAATTATGGATCAACTTCGACATATCGATAATAGATTTACCGATATGCAATTTATCGTTAATCGATTTATCGATAATCAATTTCCCAAAAATCGATTTATCGATAATCGATTTATCGATAATCGTTTAACCGATATTCGATTTATCGATATTCGATTTATCGATACTCGACACTCGAGATATCGATTACTTGATACTCGAAAATCCGTAGAAAAAATTACCGATTTAGAGAAAACGTGTCACAAAACACTTTGACAGAAAAAACGAAAACAGCTAAAAACGAAATTAATTAAAACAAATTTCAATGTGTTTTAGCATTACTCAATGTTTGGGAGTAGCTTACTAAATTATATTAGACTGGATCTACAATGAGCTCACGCAGAACAAGATCCGGGCCGACGCTCAACTTTAAAGCGGTGCTGCTGGGTGAAGGCTGTGTGGGCAAAACATCGTTGGTGCTGCGCTACATGGAGGACAAGTTTAATACACAGCACTTGAGCACACTGCAGGCATCGTTTGTTACCAAAAAGGTGACGCTGCCCGACGAGCGGCGAGCACAGTTAAACATATGGGATACAGCTGGACAGGAGCGTTTCCATGCATTGGGACCGATCTACTACCGGGGTTCGGATGGTGCACTCTTGGTGTACGATATAACCGATCAGGATTCGTTTCAAAAGGTCAAATCATGGGTGCGCGAATTAAAACAAATGCGTGGCAGCGAAATTGCGCTTATCATTGTGGGCAATAAGACTGATCTGGAAGAGCAGCGAGCAATTGTCTATGATACGGCATTGCGTTATGCCCAAACCGTTGGCGCCCAATATGTGGAAACGTCGGCGAAGGAGAATGAAGGTGTCACCGAGCTCTTTGAGCTGCTCACTCAACTGATGGTCGACCATCATGGGAATAAGCAACAGAATGACAACAATACGAATGCATTGCGTTTGCAGAGCAGCGGTGGTATGGCATCCAATGCGGGATCCATAAGCATTTCCGATGATACAGATGCTGAACAGACTAACGGGAATGCTGCAAGTGCTCAACGCTCCTGCTGCGGCATCTAGGCTGCCAGACAGCCGTCCATTGTGATAATACATATGTACTAGTAGATCTGTAACCGATGTGTGTGTATTTGTATATAATACGTGTATTTATGTATCTCCTTCTACTGACAACACCTACAGCAAACGAACACCAACCGATCACATACTAATCCCCCCGATCTCCCAAATCCCCTTAACTATATCCAGCCCTCATCCCGATGTTTATCGGTCTTGTTCATACGTTTCCAGTCAATTTTCCTTTCGGTACTCAAACGTATTTAGCTACTTTTCCCCCAACTTTAATGCTTTGCACATTGTTTTTTTTGTTTTCCACTTTTCTTTGTCTGTTTTTTTGTGCGTTCTGGCAAAAACGCTAATTAAATTTCGTTTGTATGCGTCATCGAAAATCTGTGAATTTGTGAAATTTCTTATCTAAAGCGCGATAAGCGCATTCCATCTCTGCGGAAATGCTCATGAAAGTGAGTGAAAGCGATAGAGAGTAAGAGTGAGTGAGTGAGAAAGAAGATAAGTGCCAACGCTTTAAACCCATTAATATTAAAAGTTTTCTTTTTTTTATAAATCGCTTTATTAAAGCTGCTCTTTATCCCAAAAAAAAAAAAAAAAACCTATATAGGAAGTGGTGTCGCGCGGGGTATGTCGATAATCGATTTATCTATAATAGATTTATCGATATTGGACTTATCGTTAATCGATTTTTCAATTTATTGATATTCGAATCTTCAAAAAACTTTTTTCGATAATCGATATTCGATTTATCGATATTCGATTTATTGATAATCGATATATTTATATTCGATTTATCGAAAATTGATTTATAAATAATCGATTTATCGAAAATCGATATGTCGACACTAGCTTAGATTATCATTTCATTGAATATTTCAGAAAAACCCAAGAATTTTGAAAGGAATATTTCGAAATATCAGTTTGTGTAAAAACATAAAGAATGGTTGACTTTAAACTCAATTAAAATTAGATATACCGTGATTTTCCAACAAAATAAAACATAAACACTAGCTAAATTATTAATTGATTGAATATTTCAGAGAAAATCAAGAATTTTGAAAGGAATATTTCGAAATATCAGTTTATTGGATTGGATGGAAATGGATAAAGAATGGTTGACTGTAAACCTTATTAAAATGGGATAAACCGTGATTTTCCAACATAAACACTAGCTTAGATTATTATTTGATTGAATATTTCAGAGAAACTCAAGAATTTTAAAGGGAATATTTCGAAATATCAGTGTATGTAAAAGCATTGTTATAAAAAAAATGCCTTGATTTGGATGGATATGGATAAAGAATGGTTGACCATAAACCCAATTAAAATAAGATAAACCGTGATTTTCGACTAAAGTAAAAGCACAAAAACTGGCTTAGATTATCATTTCACTGAATATTGCAGAAAAACCCAAGAATTTTGAAAGGAATATTTCGAAATATCAGTTTGTGTAAAAACATAAAGAATGGTTGACTTTAAACTCAATTAAAATTAGATATACCGTGATTTTCCACCAAAATAAAAGCATAAACACTAGCTTAGATCATTACTTCATTGAATATTTCAGAAAAATTCAAGAATTTTGAAAGGAATATTTCGAAATATCAGTTTATGTAAAAGCATTGTTATAAAAAAAATGCCTTGATTTGGATGGATATGGATAAAGAATGGTTGACCATAAACCCAATTAAAATAAGATAAACCGTGATTTTCGACTAAAGTAAAAGCACAAAAACTGGCTTAGATTATCATTTCACTGAATATTGCAGAAAAACTCAAGAATTTTCAAAGAAATATTTCGAAATATCAGTTTATGTAAAAGCATTGTTAAAAAATGCCTTGATTTGGATGGGAATGGATAAAGAATGGTTGACTTTAAACCTAATTCAAATGGGATAAACCGTGATTTTCGACCAAAATAAAAGCATAAATACTAGCTTAGATTATCATTTCATTGAATATTTCAGAAAAATTCAAGAATTTTGAAAGGAATATTTCAAAATATCAGTTTATGTAAAAGCATTGTTAAAAAAAAATGCCTTGATTTGGATGGATATGGATAAAGAATGGTTGACCATAAACCCAACTAAAATAAGATAAACCGTGATTTTCGACTAAAATAAAAGCTTAAAAACTAGCTTAGATTATCATTTCACTGAATATTGCAGAAAAACTCAAGAATTTTCAAAGAAATATTTCGAAATATCAGTTTATGTAAAAGCATTGTTAAAACAAGTAAGAAAAGTACAGTCGAACCAGCCCGACCGTATAATACTCTCTGCTTTTATTCCCAATTATAATGTCAACATCAGTATCTGGATATTACAATAGACAGTTCTTGTATTAGAACACGTTACAACAAAAAAAGGCAATTTATAATCGAACATACATGTTTGTCTGTATGCACATACAAAATGACGTTATATGTATGCACATATATATGTATATATGTGTGCATGTATACTATTGCCGCCACACATGCATCAAAAGAGTTCGAATATATGCTTTTATGTTTCTGTCGTACTCGCACTCACGCATTGACTTAAATATTATATTTATAATCGGTAGCTCTGTTGTTTACTGTTGGATTTTTATGCAACTTTCAGGATAGTTTGATATGATTTGTCTTCAAACGAATCATAAATAACAATACTGTACAATAAGAAGAAACGGCATGCAAGTTTAAAAAGTTTTTTTTTCCTACGGAAAAAGGGGGCGTGGCCGCCAACAATTTTTAATGGCAATGCATTTACACTGTCTCTAGGAACCTGCATACCAAAATTGGTGTTCCTAAGTGCCGTAGTTACTGAGATATTCGCTTTAAACATCTATTTTTTTCGAGGTATGTTCAGTTTTTTGCTCATTGTGGGCGAATGGGGCGTGGCATCGAAAAAAAAAAGATTCTTGTATTGACTGACTAAATATCGAGTCGATTGAGACCAAACTCGAATTTGTAGCTCTTACCATCTCTGAAATCTGTGTGTTCATACGGACAGACAGACGGACAGACAGACAGACAGACAGACAGACAGACAGACAGACAGACAGACGGACAGACGGACATGGCTATATCGACTCGGCTTGTGATGCTGATCAAGAATATATATACTTTATGGGGTCTGCCACGCCTCCTTCTGCATGTTACATACATTTGCACAAACCCAATATACTCTTGCAGAGAGTATAAAAATGCCTTGATTTGGATGGGAATGGATAAAGAATGGTTGACTTTAAACCTAATTCAAATGGGATAAACCGTGATTTTCGAACAAAATAAAAGCATAAACACTAGCTTAGATTATCATTTCATTTAATATTTCAGAAAAACTCAAGAATTTTGAAAGGAATATTTCGAAATATCAGTTTATGTAAAAGCATTGTAAAAAAAATATCTTGATTTGGATGAAAATGGGTAAATAATTGTTGTCTTTAAACCTAATTAAAATGAAATAAACCGTGATATTTGACTAAAATAAGAGCATAAACACTAGCTTAGATTGTTATTTCATTGAATATTTAAGAAATAGTCAAGAATTTTGAAGGGATTTTTTGAAATATCAGTGTATGTAAAAGCATATGGAATGGTTGACTTTAAATCTAATTAAAATGGGATGTAGAAAGTTGTGTCGCGCGAGGTATGTCGTATAAAAAAAAAAAATTTAATATGTCAATTTCATATGATCATGTTTGTCGATAATCGAATTATTGATAATCGATTTGTCAATAATTGCTTCATCAATAATCAATATATCGATAATTGCTTCATCAATATCATACTTGATATATCGATAATCGATTTATCGATAATCGATTTATCGATTTATCGATACTCCTTTTATCGATTACTTGGCATTCGAAATATCTATTACCTGATACTCGAATATGGGAAATTCGTAAAAAAAATGACCGATTCAGAGAAAACGTGTCACAATCGATTTATCTATAATCGATTCATCGATATTCGAATTATGGATCAACTTCGACATATCGATAATAGATTTACCGATATGCAATTTATCGTTAATCGATTTATCGATAATCAATTTCCCAAAAATCGATTTATCGATAATCGATTTATCGATAATCGTTTAACCGATATTCGATTTATCGATATTCGATTTATCGATACTCGACACTCGAGATATCGATTACTTGATACTCGAAAATCCGTAGAAAAAATTACCGATTTAGAGAAAACGTGTCACAAAACCTATATAGGAAAAACTTTTTTCGATAATCGATATTCGATTTATCGATATTCGATTTATTGATAATCGATATATTTATATTCGATTTATCGAAAATTGATTTATAAATAATCGATTTATCGAAAATCGATATGTCGACACTAGCTTAGATTATCATTTCATTGAATATTTCAGAAAAACCCAAGAATTTTGAAAGGAATATTTCGAAATATCAGTTTGTGTAAAAACATAAAGAATGGTTGACTTTAAACTCAATTAAAATTAGATATACCGTGATTTTCCAACAAAATAAAACATAAACACTAGCTAAATTATTAATTGATTGAATATTTCAGAGAAAATCAAGAATTTTGAAAGGAATATTTCGAAATATCAGTTTATTGGATTGGATGGAAATGGATAAAGAATGGTTGACTGTAAACCTTATTAAAATGGGATAAACCGTGATTTTCCAACATAAACACTAGCTTAGATTATTATTTGATTGAATATTTCAGAGAAACTCAAGAATTTTAAAGGGAATATTTCGAAATATCAGTGTATGTAAAAGCATAAAGAATGGTTGACTTTAAACTCAATTAAAATTAGATATACCGTGATTTTCCACCAAAATAAAAGCATAAACACTAGCTTAGATCATTACTTCATTGAATATTTCAGAAAAATTCAAGAATTTTGAAAGGAATATTTCGAAATATCAGTTTATGTAAAAGCATTGTTATAAAAAAAATGCCTTGATTTGGATGGATATGGATAAAGAATGGTTGACCATAAACCCAATTAAAATAAGATAAACCGTGATTTTCGACTAAAGTAAAAGCACAAAAACTGGCTTAGATTATCATTTCACTGAATATTGCAGAAAAACTCAAGAATTTTCAAAGAAATATTTCGAAATATCAGTTTATGTAAAAGCATTGTTAAAAAATGCCTTGATTTGGATGGGAATGGATAAAGAATGGTTGACTTTAAACCTAATTCAAATGGGATAAACCGTGATTTTCGACCAAAATAAAAGCATAAATACTAGCTTAGATTATCATTTCATTGAATATTTCAGAAAAATTCAAGAATTTTGAAAGGAATATTTCAAAATATCAGTTTATGTAAAAGCATTGTTAAAAAAAAATGCCTTGATTTGGATGTATATGGATAAAGAATGGTTGACCATAAACCCAACTAAAATAAGATAAACCGTGATTTTCGACTAAAATAAAAGCTTAAAAACTAGCTTAGATTATCATTTCACTGAATATTGCAGAAAAACTCAAGAATTTTCAAAGAAATATTTCGAAATATCAGTTTATGTAAAAGCATTGTAAAAAAAATATCTTGATTTGGATGAAAATGGGTAAATAATTGTTGTCTTTAAACCTAATTAAAATGAAATAAACCGTGATATTTGACTAAAATAAGAGCATAAACACTAGCTTAGATTGTTATTTCATTGAATATTTAAGAAATAGTCAAGAATTTTGAAGGGATTTTTTGAAATATCAGTGTATGTAAAAGCATATGGAATGGTTGACTTTAAATCTAATTAAAATGGGATGTAGAAAGTTGTGTCGCGCGAGGTATGTCGTATAAAAAAAAAAAATTTAATATGTCAATTTCATATGATCATGTTTGTCGATAATCGAATTATTGATAATCGATTTGTCAATAATTGCTTCATCAATAATCAATATATCGATAATTGCTTCATCAATATCATACTTGATATATCGATAATCGATTTATCGATACTCGACACTCGAGATATCGATTACTTGATATTCGAAATATCCGTTACTTGATACTCGACTTGGGAAATCCGTAGAAGAAATTACATCAATTTCATATGTTCATGCCGCATTGATTCCCGATAGTCGATAGTCGATATATCGATTTATTTATTGATAATCGATTTATCGACATTCGATTTATCGATACTCGAGATATCGATTACTTGATATTCGAAATATCCGTTACTTGATACTCGAATTGGGAAATCCGTAGAAGAAATTATCGATTTAGAGAAAACGTGACACAAAACCTATATGGGAAGTGGTGTCGCCCGAGGTATTTAATATATCAATTTCATATGATCATGCCGCATTGATTCCCGATAGTCGTAGTCGATATATCGATTTATTTATTTTTATTTATTGATAATCGATTTATCGATATTCGATTTATTGATAATCGATATATTTATACTCGAGTTACCGAAAATTGATTGTTCGATAATCAATTTATCTATAATCGATTTCTCAATAATCGATTTATCGATAATCGATTTATCAATTATCGATTTTACGTTATTCGATTAATCGATAATCGATTTCTCTATAATCGTTTTATCGGTGATCGATTTATCGATAATAGGAAGTCATGTCGCGCAAGGTATGTCGTATGAAAATTTTTTTTTGAAAATATCAATTTCATATGGTCTTGTCCCATCTATTCCCCGATATATCGATAGTCGATATTTCGATTTATCGATAATTGATTTTTTGATAACCGATTTATCGAAAATCGATTTATCGAAAATCGATTTATCGATATTGGATTTATCGATATTCGATTTATCGTTAATCGACTTATTTATATTCGAACTATCGATAAACTTTTTTCGATAATCGATTTATCGATATTCGGTTTATTGATAATCGAGTTATCAAAAATCGATTTATCGATAATCGATATATAATCACGGTTTATCCCATTTTAATTAGGTTTAAAGACAACTATTCTTTATCCATTTCCATCCAAATCAATGCTTTTACATAAACTGATATTTCGAAATATTCCTTTCAAAATTCTTGAGTTTTTCTCAAATATTCAATGAAATGATAATGTAAGCTAGTGTTTATGCTTTTATTTTGGTCGAAAATCACGGTTTATCCCATCTTTATTAGGTTTATCGTCAACCATTCTTTTTCCATTTCCAACCCATTCAAGACATTTTTATAACAATGCTTTTACATAAACTGATATTTTGATATTTTGATATTTTGCTTTTGTTTTAGTCGAAAATCACGGTTTATCCCATTTTAATTAGATTTATAGTCAACCATTCTTTATCCATTTCCAACCAAATCAAGAGTTTTTTTTAACAATGCTTTTACATAAACTGATATTTTGAAACATTCCTTTCAAAATTCTTGAATTTTTCCGAAATATTCAATTAAATAACAATCCAAGCTAGTGTTTTTGCTTTTGTTTTAGTGGAAAATCACGGTTTATCCCATTTTAATTAGGTTTAAAGACAACTATTCTTTATCCATTTCCATCCAAATTAAGGTATTTTCTTAACAATGCTTTTACATAAAATGATAATTCGAAATATTCCTTTCAAAATTCTTGTGTTTTTCTGAAATATTCAATGAAATGATAATCTAAGCTACTGTCGACATATCGATTTTCGATGAATCGATTATTGATAAATCAATTTTCGATAAATCGAATATAAATATATCGATTATCAATAAATCGAATATCGATTATCGAAAAAAGTTTTTTGAAGATTCGAATATCAATAAATTGAAAAATCGATTAACGATAAGTCCAATATCGATAAATCTATTATAGATAAATCGATTATCGATAAATCAAATATCGACTATTAATTATTCGATATATCGGGGTATCAATGCGCCACGATAATATGAAATTGATTTATTCAAAAAATTGTTTTTCATACGACATACCTCGCGCGACACCACTTCCAATATAGGTTTTGTGACACGTTTTCTCTAAATCGGTCATTTTTTCTACGAATTTCCCATATTCGAGTATCAAGTAATAGATATTTCGAATATAAAGTAATCGATATCTCGAGTGTCGAGTATCGATAATTCGAATATCGATAAATCGATTATAGATAAATCTAATATCGATAAATCGAATATCGATAAGTCGATTATCGATGAATCAATTGTCGATAAATCGAAATATTGACTACCAATTATTCGATATATAGTGGAATCAATGCGCAACGATAATATGGAATTGATATATTCAAAAAATTATTTTTCATACGACATACCTCGCGCGACACCACTTCCTATATAGGTTTTGTGACACGTTTTCTCTAAATCGGTAATTTTTTCTACGAATTTCCCATATTCGAGTATCAAGTAATAAATGAAATATTTATTGAATGTTAAGTAATCGATAAAAGGAGTATCGATAAATCGATTATCGATAAATGGATAATCGGTAAATCGATTACCGATAAATCGATTTTTGAGAAATTGATGATCGATAAATCGATTAACGATAAATGGAATATCGGTAAATCTATTATCGATTAATCGAATATAGATAAAAAGATTATCAATTAAACGATTATCGGTAAATCTATAATCGATAAATCGTTTACCGATACATCGATTATTAAAAAATGGATTATCGATAAATCGATTAGCAATAAATCGAGAATCGATGCATCGATTATCCATATATCGATTATCGATATATCGATTATCGATAAATCGATTATCTATAAATCGATTTTTGATAAATCGATTATCTATAAATCGATTTTTGATAAATCGAATATCGATATATCGATTTTCGATATATCGATCATCGATGCATCGATTCTCGATTTATTGATAATCGATTTATCTATAATAGATTTATCGATATTGGACTTATCGTTAATCGATTTTTCAATTTATTGATATTCGAATCTTCAAAAAACTTTTTTCGATAATCGATATTCGATTTATTGATAATCGATATATTTATATTCGATTTATCGAAAATTGATTTATCAATAATCGATTCATCGAAAATCGATATGTCGACAGTAGCTTAGATTATCATTTCATTGAATATTTCAGAAAAACACAAGAATTTTGAAAGGAATATTTCGAATTATCATTTTATGTAAAAGCATTGTTAAGAAAATACCTTAATTTGGATGGAAATGGATAAAGAATAGTTGTCTTTAAACCTAATTAAAATGGGATAAACCGTGATTTTCCACTAAAACAAAAGCAAAAACACTAGCTTGGATTGTTATTTAATTGAATATTTCGGAAAAATTCAAGAATTTTGAAAGGAATGTTTCAAAATATCAGTTTATGTAAAAGCATTGTTAAAAAAAACTCTTGATTTGGTTGGAAATGGATAAAGAATGGTTGACTATAAATCTAATTAAAATGGGATAAACCGTGATTTTCGACTAAAACAAAAGCAAAATATCAAAATATCAAAATATCAGTTTATGTAAAAGCATTGTTATAAAAATGTCTTGAATGGGTTGGAAATGGAAAAAGAATGGTTGACGATAAACCTAATAAAGATGGGATAAACCGTGATTTTCGACCAAAATAAAAGCATAAACACTAGCTTACATTATCATTTCATTGAATATTTGAGAAAAACTCAAGAATTTTGAAAGGAATATTTCGAAATATCAGTTTATGTAAAAGCATTGATTTGGATGGAAATGGATAAAGAATAGTTGTCTTTAAACCTAATTAAAATGGGATAAACCGTGATTTTCCACCAAAACAAAAGCAAAAACACTAGCTTAGATTGTTATTTAATTGAATATTTCGGAAAAAATCAAGAATTTTGAAAGGAATGTTTCAAAATATCAGTTTATGTAAAAGCATTGTTAAAAAAAACTCTTGATTTGGTTGGAAATGGATA
Organism: Drosophila parthenogenetica; assembly: GCA_035047505.1. Lineage (NCBI taxonomy): Eukaryota > Metazoa > Arthropoda > Insecta > Diptera > Drosophilidae > Drosophila > Drosophila parthenogenetica. Next base: position 1,506,038 of record JAWNPM010000224.1, on the reverse strand, counting down.
AAGAATGGTTGACTATAAATCTAATTAAAATGGGATAAACCGTGATTTTCGACCAAAATAAAAGCATAAACACTAGCTTTCATTATCATTTCATTGAATATTTCAGAAAAACTCAAGAATTTTGAAAGGAATGTTTCGAAATATCAGTTCATGTAAAAACATTGCTAAATAAATACCTTGATTTGCATGGAAATGGATAAAGAATGGTTGACTATAAATCTAATTAAAATGGGATAAACCGTGATTTTCGACCAAAATAAAAGCATAAACAATAGCTTTCATTATCATTTCATTGAATATTTCAGAAAAACTCAAGAATTTTGAAAGGAATATTTCGAAATATCAGTTTATGTAAAAGCATTGTAAAAAAAATGCCTTGATTGGATGAAAATGGGTAAATAATTGTTGTCTTTAAACCTAATTAAAATGGAATAAACCGTGATATTTGACCAAAATAAGAGCATAAACACTAGCTTAGATTGTTATTTCATTGAATATTTAAGAAAAAGTCAAGAATTTTGAAAGGAATGTTTCAAAATATCAGTTTATGTAAAAGCATTGTTAAAAAAACTCTTGATTTGGTTGGAAATGGATAAAGAATGGTTGACTATAAATCTAATTAAAATGGGATAAACCGTGATTTTCGACTAAAACAAAAGCAAAATATCAAAATATCAGTTTATGTAAAAGCATTGTTATAAAAATGTCTTGAATGGGTTGGAAATGGAAAAAGAATGGTTGACGATAAACCTAATAAAGATGGGATAAACCGTGATTTTCGACCAAAATAAAAGCATAAACACTAGCTTACATTATCATTTCATTGAATATTTGAGAAAAACTCAAGAATTTTGAAAGGAATATTTCGAAATATCAGTTTATGTAAAAGCATTGTTAAGAAAATACCTTGATTTGGATGGAAATGGATAAAGAATAGTTGTCTTTAAACCTAATTAAAATGGGATAAGCCGTGATTTTCGACCAAAATAAAAACATAAACAATAGCTTTCATTATCATTTCATTGAATATTTCAGAAAAACTCAAGAATTTTGAAAGGAATATTTCGAAATATCAGTTTATGTAAAAGCATTGTTAAGAAAATACCTTGATTTGGATGGAAATGGATAAAGAATAGTTGTCTTTAAACCTAATTAAAATGGGATAAACCGTGATTTTCGACTAAAACAAAAGCAAAATATCAAAATATCAAAATATCAGTTTATGTAAAAGCATTGTTATAAAAATGTCTTGAATGGGTTGGAAATGGAAAAAGAATGGTTGACGATAAACCTAATAAAGATGGGATAAACCGTGATTTTCGACCAAAATAAAAGCATAAACACTAGCTTACATTATCATTTCATTGAATATTTGAGAAAAACTCAAGAATTTTGAAAGGAATATTTCGAAATATCAGTTTATGTAAAAGCATTGTTAAGAAAATACCTTGATTTGGATGGAAATGGATAAAGAATAGTTGTCTTTAAACCTAATTAAAATGGGATAAGCCGTGATTTTCGACCAAAATAAAAACATAAACAATAGCTTTCATTATCATTTCATTGAATATTTGAGAAAAACTCAAGAATTTTGAAAGGAATTTTTTGAAATATCAGTTCATGTAAAAGCATAAAGAATGGTTGACTTTAAATCTAATTAAAATGGGATGTAGAAAGTTGTGTCGCGCGAGGTATGTAGTTTAAAAAAAAATTTAATATGTCAATTTCATATGATCACATTTGTCGATAATCGACTTATTGATAATCGATTTGTCGATAAATTCTTCATCAATAATCAATATATCGATAATCGATTTATCGATTTATTGATTACTTGATATATCGATATTCGATTTATCGATACTCGACACTCGAGATATCGATTACTTGATATTCGAAATATCCGTTACTTGATACTCGAATTGGGAAATCCGTAGAAGAAATTATCGATTTAGAGAAAACGTGACACAAAACCTATATGGGAAGTGGTGTCGCCCGAGGTATTTAATATATCAATTTCATATGATCATGCCGCATTGATTCCCGATAGTCGTAGTCGATATATCGATTTATTTATTGATAATCGATTTATCGATATTCGATTTATTGATAATCGATATATTTACACTCGAGTTACCGAAAATTGATTGTTCGATAATCAATTTATCTATAATCGATTTCTCAATAATCGATTTATCGATAATCGATTTATCAATTATCGATTTAACGTTATTCGATTAATCGATAATCGATTTCTCTATAATCGTTTTATCGGTGATCGATTTATCGATAATAGGAAGTCATGTCGCGCAAGGTATGTCGTATGAAAATTTTTTTTTGAAAATATCAATTTCATATGGTCTTGTCCCATCTATTCCCCGATATATCGATAGTCGATATTTCGATTTATCGATAATTGATTTTTTGATAACCGATTTATCGAAAATCGATTTATCGAAAATCGATTTATCGATATTGGATTTATCGATATTCGATTTATCGTTAATCGACTTATTTATATTCGAACTATCGATAAACTTTTTTCGATAATCGATTTATCGATATTCGGTTTATTGATAATCGAGTTATCAAAAATCGATTTATCGATAATCGATATATCGATAATCGATGCATCGATTCTCGATTTATTGATAATCGATTTATCTTTAATCGATTTATCGATAATCGATTTTTTTAATATCGATTTATCGGTGATCGGTTCATCGATAATCGATATATCGAAAATCGATATATCGATATTCGATTTATCAAAAATCGATTTATAGATAATCGATTTATCAAAAATCGATTTATAGATAATCGATTTATCGATAATCGATATATCGATAATCGATATATGGATAATCGATGCATCGATTCTCGATTTATTGCTAATCGATTTATCGATAATCCACTTTTTAATAATCGATGTATCGGTAAACGATTTATCGATTATAGATTTACCGATAATCGTTTAATTGATAATCTTTTTATCTATATTCGATTAATCGATAATAGATTTACCGATATTCCATTTATCGTTAATCGATTTATCGATCATCAATTTCTCAAAAATCGATTTATCGGTAATCGATTTACCGATTATCCATTTATCGATAATCGATTTATCGATACTCCTTTTATCGATTACTTAACATTCAATAAATATTTCATTTATTACTTGATACTCGAATATGGGAAATTCGTAGAAAAAACTACCGATTTAGAAAAAACGTGTCACAAAACCTATATAGGAAGTGGTGTCGCGCGAGGTATGTCGTATGAAAAATAATTTTTTGAATATATCAATTCCATATTATCGTTGCGCATTGATTCCACTATATATCGAATAATTGGTAGTCAATATTTCGATTTATCGACAATTGATTCATCGATAATCGACTTATCGATATTCGATTTATCGATATTAGATTTATCTATAATCGATTTATCGATATTCGAATTATCGATACTCGACACTCGAGATATCGATTACTTTATATTCGAAATATCTATTACGTGATACTCGAATATGGGAAATTCGTAGAAAAAATGACCGATTTAGAGAAAACGTGTCACAAAACCTATATTGGAAGTGGTGTCGCGCGAGGTATGTCGTATGAAAAACAATTTTTTGAATAAATCAATTTCATATTATCGTGGCGCATTGATACCCCGATATATCGAATAATTAATAGTCGATATTTGATTTATCGATAATCGATTTATCTATAATAGATTTATCGATATTGGACTTATCGTTAATCGATTTTTCAATTTATTGATATTCGAATCTTCAAAAAACTTTTTTCGATAATCGATATTCGATTTATTGATAATCGATATATTTATATTCGATTTATCGAAAATTGATTTATCAATAATCGATTCATCGAAAATCGATATGTCGACAGTAGCTTAGATTATCATTTCATTGAATATTTCAGAAAAACACAAGAATTTTGAAAGGAATATTTCGAATTATCATTTTATGTAAAAGCATTGTTAAGAAAATACCTTAATTTGGATGGAAATGGATAAAGAATAGTTGTCTTTAAACCTAATTAAAATGGGATAAACCGTGATTTTCCACTAAAACAAAAGCAAAAACACTAGCTTGGATTGTTATTTAATTGAATATTTCGGAAAAATTCAAGAATTTTGAAAGGAATGTTTCAAAATATCAGTTTATGTAAAAGCATTGTTAAAAAAACTCTTGATTTGGTTGGAAATGGATAAGGATGGTTGACTATAAATCTAATTAAAATGGGATAAACCGTGATTTTCGACTAAAACAAAAGCAAAATATCAAAATATCAGTTTATGTAAAAGCATTGTTATAAAAATGTCTTGAATGGGTTGGAAATGGAAAAAGAATGGTTGACGATAAACCTAATAAAGATGGGATAAACCGTGATTTTCGACCAAAATAAAAGCATAAACACTAGCTTACATTATCATTTCATTGAATATTTGAGAAAAACTCAAGAATTTTGAAAGGAATATTTCGAAATATCAGTTTATGTAAAAGCATTGTTAAGAAAATACCTTGATTTGGATGGAAATGGATAAAGAATAGTTGTCTTTAAACCTAATTAAAATGGGATAAGCCGTGATTTTCGACCAAAATAAAAACATAAACAATAGCTTTCATTATCATTTCATTGAATATTTCAGAAAAACTCAAGAATTTTGAAAGGAATATTTCGAAATATCAGTTTATGTAAAAGCATTGTTAAGAAAATACCTTGATTTGGATGGAAATGGATAAAGAATAGTTGTCTTTAAACCTAATTAAAATGGGATAAACCGTGATTTTCGACTAAAACAAAAGCAAAATATCAAAATATCAAAATATCAGTTTATGTAAAAGCATTGTTATAAAAATGTCTTGAATGGGTTGGAAATGGAAAAAGAATGGTTGACGATAAACCTAATAAAGATGGGATAAACCGTGATTTTCGACCAAAATAAAAGCATAAACACTAGCTTACATTATCATTTCATTGAATATTTGAGAAAAACTCAAGAATTTTGAAAGGAATATTTCGAAATATCAGTTTATGTAAAAGCATTGTTAAGAAAATACCTTGATTTGGATGGAAATGGATAAAGAATAGTTGTCTTTAAACCTAATTAAAATGGGATAAGCCGTGATTTTCGACCAAAATAAAAACATAAACAATAGCTTTCATTATCATTTCATTGAATATTTGAGAAAAACTCAAGAATTTTGAAAGGAATTTTTTGAAATATCAGTTCATGTAAAAGCATAAAGAATGGTTGACTTTAAATCTAATTAAAATGGGATGTAGAAAGTTGTGTCGCGCGAGGTATGTCGTTTAAAAAAAAATTTAATATGTCAATTTCATATGATCACATTTGTCGATAATCGACTTATTGATAATCGATTTGTCGATAAATTCTTCATCAATAATCAATATATCGATAATCGATTTATCGATTTATTGATTACTTGATATATCGATATTCGATTTATCGATACTCGACACTCGAGATATCGATTACTTGATATTCGAAATATCCGTTACTTGATACTCGAATTGGGAAATCCGTAGAAGAAATTATCGATTTAGAGAAAACGTGACACAAAACCTATATGGGAAGTGGTGTCGCCCGAGGTATGACGTATGAAAAAAAAAAAAAAATGTAATATATCAATTTCATATGATCATGCCTCATTGATTCCCGATAGTCGTAGTCGATATATCGATTTATTTATTGATAATCGATTTATCGATATTCGATTTATCAATAATCGATTTATCGATAACCGATTTATTGATAATCGATATATTTATATTCGAGTTACCGAAAATTGATTGTTCGTTAATCAATTTATCTATAATCGATTTACTGATAACCGATTTATCGATAGTCGAATTATCGATATTCGATTTCTCAATAATCGTTTTTGTATTAGAACACGTTAAAGCAAAAAAAAAAGCTAAGCATAATCGAACATACATGTGTTTGTCTGTATGTACATACAAATTCGTTTAACTTTAAATGTATGCACATACATATTTGTGAATTAATACTATTGGTCGGCACGACTAGCGCTGTCTCTCTCGCACTCATTGCTCTCGAATAAAATCTTTGTTGCTTCATTTCTTTCTTGTTTATGGTCGGATTCTTACAAAACTTTCAGTGAAGTTTGACATGACACGTCTTCAAACGAATCATAAATAACAACACTGTACTATAAGAATAAATGCTTTAAAAATGGCATGCAAGTTTGAAATTTTCTATTATTTCTTGCGGAAAAAGGGGGCGTGGCAGACCAAAACTTTTGATGTCATTGCATTTATGCGATCCAAAATTGGTATTCCTAGGTGCTTTATCGATATTCGTTTTATTTATAATCGATTTATCGATATTCGATTTATTTATAATCGATTTATCGATATTCGATTTATCAATAATCGATTTATCGATATTCGATTTATCAATAATCGATTTAGCGATAATCGATTTATTGATAATCGATTTCTCAATAATCGATTCCTCAATAATCGACTTATCTATATTCGATTAATCGACAATCGATTTATTGATATTGATGATACTCGAATATGGAAAATCCGTAGAAAAAATTACCGATTTAGAGAAAACGTGTCACAAAACCTATATAGGAAGTGGTGTCGCGCGAGGTATGTCGTATGAAAAATAATTTTTTGAATATATCAATTTCATATTATCGTGGTGCATTGATTCCCCGATATATCGAATAATTAACAGTCGATATTTGATTTATCGATAATCGATTTATCTATAATAGATTTATCGATATTGGACTTATCGTTAATCGATTTTTCAATTTATTGATATTCGAATCTTAAAAAAACTTTTTTCGATAATCGATATTCGATTTATCGATATTCGATTTATTGATAATCGATATGTTTATATTCGATTTATCGAAAATTGATTTATCAATAATCGATTTATCGAAAATCGATATGTCGACACTTGCTTAGATTATCATTTCATTGAATATTTCAGAAAAACCCAAGAATTTTGAAAGGAATATTTCGAATTATCAGTTTATGTAAAAGCATTGTTAAGAAAATACCTTGATTTGGATGGAAATGGATAAAGAATGGTTGTCTTTAAACCTAATTAAAATGGGATAAACCGTGATTTTCCACCAAAACAAAAGCAACAAGTAAGAAAAGTACAGTCGAGCGCGCCCGACCGTATAATACTCTCTGCATTTTATTTCCGATTATATAACTATAATATTAAAATCGGTATTTGGGTCTTGCAAAAAAACAAATTATAATCGAACAAGTCCGATTAATAGTATAGTACGCCGCTCGAGTTCGTTCCCGATTTAAAAAATAATGAATAACTTAAATCGGTATCCAGGGAACACCACGTGGAGGTCATTGCAATGCAATTAGATCTTTTAAGTAGATCTTCGAGTCGACTTGAAGTATGTAATTTTTAGAAAATTACGTACTTCCATGTTCCCCGCGCGGAAAAAAAAAGAAAAAAATTTCCCGACCTATTAACTTACAGACTACCTGAAATGCTAACGGAAATCGCGTCGTGAATACTGTGCACTGTCTCATAAGTTTTTGCGCTGGCTTGGCCAAGCGACACATTTGAAAATGCCCAATCAATGTGTGTGTCGTCACGTGTTGTGGACATTTTCAAATCTAAAAGGGATCTAAATCCTTTCCCAACCAAACTATCATAAGTTTCCCTAGCCTGAGTGAGAGCGCTTAAACACAAATTAAAATCTCCTAAAATGACTGCTTCCCTACCTAGAATGTCGCTATGTTCTACAAATAAATCCTCAAACTCTAGGTAACGAGTAATGGGGGTTCTTGTAAACTACTAAAATTCCTGTAGATTTAAACTTTAAAACTGAGTATTCGAATACATGCGAACCATCCATATTGCGACCTGTGGAACAAAGACTAACATTCTCAAGAAGTTCGTTCCTAACAAAGACAAGAATGCCTCTTTGTGATCTAGTCCTACCTCCACCTAAACAATCTAAACGTACAGCAATTCTAAACCCTGGGACTTCATAAGTCTCATTTGGGAAGGTCGAGCCTTCAACAAAGCAAAGTATTGATGTCTGATGCATCAGCTTATCTAACTGGACACTTTTAATATGACAGTGCAGACTTTGGACATTGTGGAAAATAATCTCGAAATTAGAACTGTTAACTAAATAGTCGAAATGTGTACTAAGCAACTTAATGGAGCGTAATTTTTCTAATTCTTCCTGAACTACATTTCGACCTAGGATGGGCCTCGGAGGGTTGAAGTTGCCTACTAGAAACAGTCCAGCTGCACTTGTCGCTCTACTACAGCCTACATATAAAGCTGCTCTATCTAAACTATCGAAAATGTGGACTGCCACCTTAGTAAAGGTTGCTCCCTGACTTTTATGGATGGTAATACCTTCTGCAGGTACGATCGGAAAGTGCTTTCGATCTATTGTAACATTTTCATTTTTCCTAAACTGAAAACTTCGAACAGTTTTGACTACTGGGGTCCACAATGGATTGGGTAGATTTCTATACTTTAAACGTAATTCTTTTCCTACTCTTTCCTCAAGGAAATCTACCCATAGAAGAATTGGATGACTGTTTGAATCTAAATCTATCTGTCTAAGTATTCCTGTTGCTCCATTAACTAAACCATCTGAAGTATCTATGTTAACAGTCATATATTTTGCTGTAGTCTTTAAAATAAGAGAACAACACAAACCCTGGGTTTCTTAAGTTTTGAATCCTTTAACGGAATCAAGAATACGGGCCTTGTTGGCCTCATCTAAATTGCTACCCTTTACAAAATCGTCAGCACTAGAACAATATTAGATGGTCGCAATTCGATTTACTTTTGAAGAGTTGTATGAATTTGTTGCGGCGTTGGAATGGAAAAGATGAATAGCATCTTCTGGTATCATGTCTTCCCTTACTACTCTGGACCTAAGAAGCTCAATATCACTGTCAGTCATATGAGCGGATGCCATATTATTAAGGGCTACAGCAAATGGTTGGTCATCCCGTTGACGCATTATTTCTGTCAACTCGAAAAATTCAAATCTAATAAGATTATTTTCCCACAGTGTGCCATGTAGTTCACTGTAATCGTCCCTAGAGGATTGTTGAAAAATCCACCTGTCGCCCACAGGCCTCAGTTGTCTGAGATCGCCAAACACGATGACAAAAGTGATTACTTTTGAAAATTTGCTGTAGCCTCAAGTTTATAAAGCCAAACATTTTGGCTCCTACCATTGAAATTTCGTCAATAATAAGAAGTTTGAGATCGATCAATCTCGAATGTAGCGTATTAAGTAAGTCAGCGGATAAGGCCCCAATTCGATCGGACTGATTTACAGGAAGACTAAACATTGAATGGAGTGTACAACCTCCTATTCCGAATGCTGCCTTCCCTGTTGGAGCGGACAAAAGAACTTTAATTGACTCAGGATTTGAGCCTCTTCTATTATTAAACCTAGCTGTAAGGGCTTGATATAATACCGAAATTAGTCGGCTTTTGCCGACACCTGCTCCACCACCTACAAATTCATAAAACTTTTTGCCTATCTTAAAATTATGCAACACGTGGTTTAGATAAGTTCTCTGTTTTAAGTTTAGGGAACATACTATCTCCTCTAAACATGACGATGTCATTAAAACAGGCAACTTAACAGTGTTGCTATTTGGCCCATCTGCATTCTCGTCGTTTCCTATATTTAAAATGTTTACTTGAGGATCTATTTCTACTACACCTAAAACTCTGAATCTATTATCTAAATTTTCCTGATCATCTGCATTATCTAACTCATCTACCTGATTATCATCTACTACACTTCTGAGAGCATCGACTAACTCATCATCGTCTAAAACATTGAATCTACTACGGTTTGCTTCAATTAAATCATTATCTCTGCAAATGTCTTCGCAATTCCTACTAACTAGCTCCTCCTGTTCATTTCTCCACGGATAATACAACATTACTACATCTCTAAAATAATTCTCCCTATCGTGACTAACGTTAAATCTCCTATATCGTATTACCCGTGGACTAAGTCTTTTCCTGATATATCCACTACCATTGCGAAGAGGATAAACTTCGGTTGCACCGAATTCTGCATTTTCTACCTCATTCTGTGATTATTGGCGAGTTCTACCTGCAGTTTTAGAGAAAGAATAAAATGCCGCAAAATCTGCTAATCATAAACTATTTAGACCATCTGGACGGTTAATGTAATGATCTAATAGGCCTACTTCGAAAATATCCTCTGAGTCTTCGGGCAAACTTCTGAGTTGTGCCCTCGACTTGAGCATTCTAACTCGTTTGTCAGGCAATCCAGTGTTTATGAAGACTTCTGCACTGCTGCTCTCTGACAACGACATCCCTAAACAGCAATATGCTGCCTCCTGAGCAGATATTTCTGAGCCATTCATAAACTTATGACCTATGTGCTGCAGTTTTTGCTTAATGGTAAAATTTCCTGAACGCGCTTCTTCTACAGCTTCTCGCATAAGCTTGGACATACCTCTTTGCGACTTATTTATATAATTTATTACATAACTGCAGCACGCATATGGATCTAATATAAACTAGATATCTATGTTGGCTCTCTGCATTGACAAAATATGCGGGTTATACGCATTCATCATTATGGCGTCGAAACTTCTCTTTAAAAATATTTTTGGTCTGTTTACACTAGATCTAATTGCTAAAATATAATCCTCATAACTAAGACCAATTTGAGGTTGCTAGAGAAAATTATTGAAATCATTAAGGGATTCCCTAACTTCACTATCCATGGGAGAACTCAAGAAACTGTTTATTTTCTCAAAGTTCTGTTGATGAATTGAATTACTCGGACTATCTTCAGGAAGAGGAAAGAGAATTTCTGTACTAGGCATAGGAGGATATGGTATACCAAAACGACAGATTTGCCTATTTCTGATGCTACGCTGGCATGACGGAGTATGCTTATGCGTTTGGTATAAAATGAAAGGTTTCAATTCATCGTTTGTTGGATTCTTTTCCGTCGTTATAAATTGATCAACAAACTCTACAACTCGTGGACAAGTGGAAAGATCTTTAGGATCAAATAAAGGCGCATCCTTTAACCAAAACATTCCATGAATGTGTGGTGAACCCCTGTATAAACAAAATGTTGGCCGAAAATGCCTCCATCCTTTTTCATAACCTTAAGAAGCTGCCTATACCTATAATCAAAGTACCTAGCACAAGTAACTGGGTCTGACCTAATCAGTTCTACAACTTCAGACCTTTCTATACTAGCTGCCTCTTCTTCGGTTAGAACTTGCTTCCTAACCGTTTTCTTCAAAATAACTATAAGTTCTAACCACCTACTTTCTGCAGCAGAGAGCGTAATGAAGAAAGAAGGAATGCCGAATTGTCTAATCATGGCCATTACCTTCTTCTTTTCTGCTTCCCAATGAGCAGGAGACGAGCGAATGCCTTTCAAAACCTTAAATCCCTCATCAAACTGAATTAACCAATCCATTTCTTCTTCGTTAAGGGCTGTCCTAGCGGTAACGCCGCGGGAAGCGCTGTGCTTTCTCAAGCAAATGGAATAATTATTCCGCATATTAATAAGCAAATAATTTTTGTGTAGCTTTCTACACAGTTCCTTTTCACTCCTGCATAAATCGTAGGAAAGGACAACTCCTCTGAATCAGAATCTGGACATGAGGCCGTTGTCCTTCCCCAGGTGCCATAGCTAACCTATTACCATCTAAATTCTCTATTGGAATATTCTCTATTAAGGTTTCCTCACCTCCAGGATTAAGTTCTTGCTCTTCTACTGGAGCATTCTCTTCTACACTTGGGTTTGCAGCTCTATCACGCATTTCTCTAAGTCTATATCTTCTGTTGATGCAATAAATGGAACGACTTCAGATGTATGTGAAGTCAACCATTCCTCATTAATACTAATCTCATGCTTTCTATAAAGCTCAGTACCTACTAAATACCTAATTGCATCAACAACACGAGATGGAGATAGTTTCCACCATAAAGCTGTGACGATACTCTAATCTACGTTTGAGGTGGAGCTGAACAACCTCTGCGTCACTGAAAGCCCTTGGAAGGGAAGTTACGATATTCGCAACAGGAATTGGCACGTTAACTACTGCTCCTTTTATACTATTTTGCCGATCATAATCTAAAGATTTTATGATCATAAATGGAATTTTTGGAGAAACTAATCTTTATTCTAAGCTCTGTAAGTCTTTAAGACATTCTGGAAGTTTTGGGAAGTCTAAGCCATTGGTAATGGAATTCTTTGGTTTTTTTCCATCCTTTATTAAACGGCTGCAAGATTTGCAAAATGATTGCATGCCGTTCACAGATGGAAACTGATCGGACAAAAACAGAATGTCTGCGCTAAACTCATTATTTTCTAAAACATATTCCCTACTTATCCTATCTATTTGGTGAGGAAACCACAAACCTTTACAACAAATGCATACATGGTCAGGGCCTTTTTTAATGTTTTTGTTGTAAGTGGCAATAAGACTTTCTAAACTATTCCTAATGGGTCGTGCCTCTCCTTCAATGGCATTCGCTCGCTCCTGCACATTACGAGCAGCATTACGCTCGTTTTCTGCTGCCCTATTCTGAGAAATACTCCTATACTGACTAACTCTTTGACTAAGACCTCTAGCTAAATCTACTGCATTCTGACGTTCTTTTATCCTAGCACTTCTTCTTTGAACTGTATTGCGAGCTCTTTCAACTAACCTACGAACAGGGTCATTTCGAACCTGTGGCCTAGCTATTCTATCTACTTCTCTTTCTAAAATTCTAATCTCTACATTCTGCCTCCTCTCAAAGTGTTCCTGGCTGTTGCGCACTTGCTCTATTCGCCTGCTTGCTCTCTTTGTCTAACCTCTGGATTTCGTCTCCTTATTGTCATACGTGAAGTATCGGCTGCCTGTTCGCGATCCCTTTCTTCACGATTCTCCCTACGAATTCGTCTGCTGTTTTCATCTGATGCCCGCTCGCTCTGCCTAATCTGAGGATCCCGTCTCCTAATTGCCCTATGCGAAGTATCGGCTGCCTGCTCGCGATTCCTTTCTTCAGGATTTTCCCTACGAACTCGTCTTCTGTTGACATCTGATGCCCGCTCGCTCCGCCTAACTTGTGGATCCTGTCTTCTAATTCTTCTACGCGACGTATTCGCTGCCTGTTCGCGATCTCTTTCCCCAGAATTTTCCCTACGACTTTGTCTATTTAGGGCATCTGAAGCTCTCTCGATCTCCCTAACCTCTGCATCTTGTCTCCTAATTGTCCAACTCGAAGTATCGGCTTCCTGTTCTCTTTCTCTTAAACGCGCACTTCTCCTACGTCGTGAACGCTGCTGTGAATTCCCAATCTGTTCTGCTACTCGATTTTCCCTGACTGCCCTACGGATTCTTTGAGATTGGGAATTCAACTCTCGCTCTCTATCTGCATAGTGTTCGTCTTCTCTATTTATCCTATTTCTGTTCCTACAACTTTGAGATAGTGCAGCAGCACATTTTAAAAAAATTATAAAATATTTAAATAAAAATATTTAAAATATTTAAATTATTGAATATTATTAATTGTATTTATATAAAATGTACAAAAATATAATATATTATATTTTTATATAATTTATATAAATATATAAAAAAAATTATTAAATAAATAAAATTGTAAATTAAATTAAATACGTAATAATTATTGCATATTAATAGAAATACTGTTATAATTAATTCAATAAAATTAAATAATATGATTTTGTAAAATAAGTCGGACAATACTTAACACTTACTATAGTAAGCGAAACGCGACAATTAACACGCGAAAACCTCCTCCGAACAAAAAGTCACGCGCGATTTTGCACAAGTAGACACAAAACGCTAGAAACCGAACGCGATTCTTTATTTAGCAAGCACTCACAAAAAATCGCGCGCAGTTTCTACGATTAAACTACCTACGTCACAAACTGCGCGCCAAACACAAAGAAAATCGAATGTTCGCGATATCTAACACACAGACGTAAATCGATTGACACACACACTCACGAACTAACACACTTATCGGAAACTTAATTATTTAACTAATATATTAATATTAACTTTATTAATATATGCTATTATAGCGATCGTAATTAAAATCACGTTTTGTTTCGGTTTCTTCGTAATGGAAATCACGTTTTCGGTAATGTTTCTATCGTAATCGACGAAATAAAAGTATCGATGCACGATAGCAACTGCTCAATCGAAATGTTCGCAACGAATTAAAACAAAACGAGCTAAAACGACACTGATGGGAGAATGGGAGAGGATTTCTCTCTCACAGAAATGAGATAAACATAGTGCGAGTCTAGGAGTGAGAGAGATGGGCTAGAAGAAGTAACTGTAAGCTTTAAGTAAAATTTGTCAAAAAAGCGAAATCAATAACAGTTTTTTATTATTCATTTTTTAAAAGAAAAACAAAATTAAAATTAATAACACTTAATTTTAAAAAAAATTAATACATATTAGATGAATTCAGTATCACAAAATAAAGAGAAAATAAAAATATTTAAATAATTGTAATTTCACTGTTTTCATTTTTATTTACAATAAATGAATGATTATAATGCTGAGTAGATCACCAGCTTTAGTAATATTGACTTATTGTTAGATTTGACAGCTAAATAGCTAAACTGCCAGTACTGATGTTAAGCGTTGTCTGTTTTGCTTAGCCGCGGCCAAAAGTAACGACTGTTTCGCTACTCCTAACTACTTGTCTCTGTCAATCATTCACGTATGCGTGAAGAACAAAAACAATAACGAAAGAAAGCGAAATGAGAATATTTCGCTTATTATTGTTTTTGTCTTCTTCGCCAATGTTATTGTTTTGATCTGGTTGACAATCAGCTGATTAATTTGATTTGTTGGGTTTCTTCATATCAGAAGCTGTCAAAACAAAGAGGCAATAAAAGAATAAAAAAAAAGTTTGTAATGTTGACTTTCGAACTTTATTTAATGCATGTAAAAGCATTAGTTAAAGTAAAAGGCAAAGGTTATAAACGCAAGTAATTGCGTTACTATACATATATATATGTATATATATATATATATATATATATATATATATATATATATATATATATATATATATATATATATAAATTATGTATGTAACACATATGTGTTTATATAAATATGTATATGTATATATGTATATATATATATATATATATACATACGTAATAAGTATTACGTACACACATACATATGTACGTGTATTTGCTTTTGCAAATGCATGCTTACGAAAACGTTCGACTGCCAAAATGACTTTTCGCTATTCCTAACTACTTGTCTCTCTCAATCCTGCATACATTTGCATGTGTGAGAGGCAATGCATAGAAACGAAGAAATAGAACAAAAACAATAACAACAACAAAAACGAGAGAGAGAGAGCGAATTGAGAATATTTCGCTTATTATTGTTTTTGTCTTCTATGTCAATGTTATTGTTTTAATCTGGTTGATAATCAGCTGATTAATTTGATTTGTTGGTATTCTTCAAATAAGAAGTAGACAAAACAAAGAGGCAATAACAGAATACAAAAAAAAAACAAAATTCGTAATATTATACTCATTATTACTTATGAACTTTAATAAATGTTTTAGCATGTGAAAGCATTAGATGAAGTTAAGGGCGAAGGTCATAAACGCAATTGCGTATATGTATGCCTATATATATAGAGATAGAAATATACACACATGTGATCGAACGATGCCTGTATGTGTGCATACGTATATCGACTCGGCTTGTGATGCTGATCAAGAATATGGGGTCTGCCACGCCTCCTTCTGCCTGTTACATACATTTGCACAAACCCAATATACTCTTGCAGAGAGTATAAAAAGTGACAAATTAAAACATATATGTATATAAAACAAGAAAGAACGCTATAGTCGCCTCGCGACTTTAGGATACCCGTTACTCAGTTTCAATATGTAGTTAAGAATGGGTAATGATAGTAATATTAGTGCAATAGTTTAGGGGATGACTAAGATAGCTTGGAAAACACAGAAAATTTTGACACAATTTTATGATCAGGGCATATTTTTGACAGATTGTTTCTATGGGAGCTATACGATATAGTAGTCCGATTTGGATCAAACTTGGTCAGTATTTGTATGTTATTGATAAATATATTCTGTGTCAGTTTCATTGAGATAGCTTGGTAAATACAAAAAATGTTCATACAAATTCATTCTGTTAAAATACTTATGTAAACACCGCTGTATGTCCATCGCTTTATTAACATTATTCGTATGTTCCGTTCTGTGAATTATAACGGACACTTTTCATTTCTGCTTTACACTCTTTTTCGGCTGCCTGCGCTGCAGCGTATAATCGTATGTATACTTTTAGTCTTTAATAAACCTCTGAATCAAATAGGTTATGGGCCCAGGCAGCAGTAAAGTAAAACTGTGCGGGTTAGTCGGAAAGACTTGTATGGGATTAATTTATTGATAAAGTTCGAGATTAATCAATTTGTGCAAAATGATTTCCCAATTTGCAATCGACAAACTAGATTGTGAAAACTATAGTGCGTGGTCAGTGCAGATGAAAAGTCTGTTGATTCACTCAGATTTGTGGTCGGTGACTTGTGGACGGTTAATAAAAAATGACGCTGATACGGCAGAACAGAAGGCGTCGTTTGACAGTAAAGACGAGAAGGCACTCGCAAGTATAATGTTGTGTTTAAAGTCGTCGCAGTTTAACTGTGTAAAGCACTGTAAAACCGCGAGTGAAGCATGGACAAAGTTATCCGCAATCCATATGCCTTCTGGTCCAGCGCGAAAAATACAATTGTTCAAGCAGTTGCTGTATACTAAAATGTCGGCTACAGAAAGTATTCGTGAGCATTTGAATAATTTTTCTAATGTTGTAGAAAAGTAAAATGAAATACATGAACAAGTGCCTGATGAAATGCTTGTGATCATTTTGCTAGCAAGCTTAAGTGATGATCTGGAAAATTTTGTTGTTGCCATAGAAACGCGTGACTCATTGCCATCGCTTAGCGCTCCAAAATTAAATTGCTCGAAGAAGGAGAGAGACGCAAAATAGGAGAAGTTGCCGAGAAAAGTGAGAATAAAATGTATTCGTCCCGTCCAGAAAACGGTAAAAAGAACAAAGTAAAGAGAGACCCAAAAGATATTGAACGTTGGTCGTGTGGTCGTCGCGGACATTTTGCGTCGAAGTGCAGATCAAAAGAGAAGAAGCATGACAAAAATAATGCAAGCGAAAAAACGGGTGAAAAGAACAATAAAATGTCACTTTCTGTGTTCTCTTCTTCTGGAAATAAAAGCGAATTGGCAAAAAATGCGTGGTGTGTAGACAGTGGTGCTACAGCTCATTTGTGTGCAGACAAATCAATGTTTACAAATATGCGTGAGCACAGAGAGAAAATAAAGCTAGCAGGCAATAGCTAGATAGAAGCCGAAGGTTGCGGAACAGTACAGTTGAAGTGGAAAAACAATACGATCAAATTGATTGCCGTTCTATTCGTAAAAGACTTACAATGCAATTTTATATCGGTATCAAAAGCAACAGAAAGTGGTCTGAAAGTAATTTTTGTGAAAAAACAAAGCGTATTTTAAAAACAGTAACAATGACAGAGAAACACAGCGATTTGTTTTTGTTTAAAAGTAGCACGAATACTGCATTTGCTGGAAATGCAAATTTGAATCAGTTGGTCAAGTGGCATGATCGGTTCGGACACCTAAGTTTCGATAGCTTGAATAAAATGATTAGACAGGACATGGTCTATGGTCTTAAAGCTAGCGTGTGTAATACAACCGACTTTGTATGTGAAACGTGTGCAGCTACATGATGACGTTTATATGCGACAGCCTGAAGGTTTCATCGATGGTGATCATCCCAAGCGTGTACTAAAGCTGAAGAAATCGTTGTACGGTTTGAAGCAGAGTGGCCGTGAGTGGAATTAAAAGCTGGAGAGTGTCCTTTTGGAGATTGGTTTTGTCCCGTGTGCAAGCGAGCCGTGTATATACACGAGCAAAACTAATGGGTATTTAAATATTATCATTGTGTATGTTGACGATTTATGCTTGCATGTACCAGAGAAGACGACGTGGCCCACATAAAGCAGCACATATCAAACAAATTTGATGTGGTCGACGGCGGTGAACTGCATCATTTCTTGGGGATGGAAATCGAGCGAGATGGCAAGACTGGCACCGTCTCCATAGGCCATAAGCAGTACATCGAAGGCTTGTTGCATGACTTTGGTATGCAAGACTGCAGACGGTTTCCAGACGAAGTGCGATAATGTTAACTGCAGCCAGGTGGACAAGACAAACTATCAATCACTCATTGGTTTACTACTATATTTGGCGTTGACCACACGGCCAGATATAATACACTCTGTGGTTAAGCTAGCGCAGAGAAATGTAGATCCGCACAAGGAGCATGAAGTTGCAACCAAGCGGATATTGAGATATCTAACAGGTACCTCAGATATGAGACTACACTATAGCAAAACTGGTGTGCCTATTCATTGTTTTGTTGATGCGGACTGGGCTGGCGATAACAACGATCGGAAGTCCTTTACGGGTTGGTCATTCTTCATAGCTGGAGCGGCGGTCTCATGGGAATCAAAGAAACAGAATCTGGTCGCCCTCAGCAGTACAGAGGCTGAGTATGTGGCACTTTCTACAGCATCTAAAGAGGCGGTGTACATTAGAAAACTGATCGACGAGATGGGATTCGGGCCGATAGAAAAGCTGCTGATATATAGCGACAATCAGAGTGCGCAATGCCTTGCTAAATTGCTTCATTTACGTAGCAAGCATATTGAAATAAAATATCATTTTGTAAGGGAAATGTATAAAAATAATGTAATAGATATTAAGTATATTCCCACAGATAGTATGACCTCAGATATATTAACAAAGAACTTAAGTAAAGTCAAACATGTAAAGTTTACTGAAATGTTAGAATTAAAATGATTATTTTTTGTGAGATAGACATCGCGTTGAGAAGGAGTGTTAAAATACTTATGTAAACACCGCTGTATGTCTATCGCTTTATTAACATTATTCGTATGTTCCGTTCTGTGAATTATAACGGACACTTTTCATTTCTGCTTTACACTCTTTTTCGGCTGCCTGCGCTGCAGCGTATAATCGTATGTATACTTTTAGTCTTTAATAAACCTCTGAATCAAATACATTCTAAGAGCGAATTTACGACCGATTGTTTCTATGGGAGCTATACGATATAATAGTGCGATTTTGATCAAACTTGGTCAGCTTATGTATGCCATAGATATGTACATCCTATGTGAATTTGGTTCGGATAACGTAACTAACAAAAAAGTTTTCTGTACTAAAACATGCTATTTTTACCTGCTTTGACCTTTATATGAACATAGAACGCCCTAAAGTAGGCGTGTCCAGAAACAAAAACAAACTTGTACTGCTTGCAAATTGTATCTTTCATTTGCGACCTCTCGGGGACGGACGGACAGACAGACGGACGGACGGACAGACAGACGGACGTACGGACGGACAGACGGACATAGCTATATCGACTCGGCTGTTGATGCTGATCAAGAATATATATACTTTATGGGGTCTGCCACGCCTCCTTCTGCCTGTTACATACATTCCAACGACTACAATATACCCTTGTACTCTACGAGTAACGGGTATAAATATTGCGGAAATCATTTGTACCAATCAATCAACAGCCCATCACCATATCATAAAAAAACAAGAAAGAAAAGTACAGTCGAACACGCCCGACTGTATAATACTCTCTGCTTTTATTCCCAATTATAATGCTTAAATCGGTATCCGGATATTACAATAGATAGTTCTTGTATTAGAACACGTCAAAACAAAAAAAAACAAGAAAAAAAGGTTATCTTCGGCTAGCCGAAGATTAAATACCCTTGCAGACACGCATATATTATTTTAATCGCTAATTGTTCCAACAGTAGCTATATGATATAGTAGTCCGATTTGAATGAACTTTTTCGAGCATATAGGGAATGATAATAAATGCACATTGTGCGAATTTGCTTAAAATCGGTCAATAGATATAGAAAATTTTCATACTAAGCATTTCAACCGATTGTTCCTATGGCAGCTATATGATATAGTAGTCCGATTTGAATGAAATTTGGTCAACACATTGGGAATGATACCAAATGCATATTGCGTGAATTTGGATGAAATCGCTCAATAGACATAGAAAATTTTCATACTAAGCATTTCAACCGATTGTTCCTATGGCAGCTATATGATATAGTTGTCCGATCTGGATAAAATTTGGTCAGCTGATGGAAAATGGTAAAGAATGCATATTGCGAGAATTTGGTTCAAATCATTCAAGAGACACTGAAAATTTTCATACTAAGCATTTTCGGCATTTTTAGCCGATTGTTCCTATGACAGCTATATGATATAGTGGTCCGATCTGGATGAAATTTGGTTTGCACGTGGGATTTAGTACTAAATGCATATAGGCTGAGTTTGGTGGAGCTAGTTCAAAAAAAATTTTTGTTTGAACCGATTGTTCCTATGGGAGCTATATGATATAGTGATCCGATCTGGCCGATTTTAACATATGAACTGCGTGCAGAGAGAATACACATGTGTACCAAGTTTCATCACGATAGCTTTAAAACTGAGAGACTAGTTCGCATAGAAACAGACGGACAGACGGACATGGCTATATCGACTCGGCTGTTGATGCTGATCAAGAATATATATACTTTATGGGGTCTGCCACGCCTCCTTCAATGCGTTACAAACATCGTGACAAAAACAATATACCCTCTGCAAGGGTATAAAAAGCTAAGCATAATCGAACATACATGTGTTTGTCTGCATGTACATACAAATTCGTTTGAAGTTAAATGTATGCACATACATATGTGTGTATGAATACTATTGGTCGGCACGACTAGCGCTGTCTCTTTCGCACTCATTGCTTTCGAATAAAATCTTGGTTGCTTCATTTCTTTCTTGTTTATGGTCGGATTCTTATGAAACTTTCTGGAGAGTTTGACATGATACGTCTTCCAACGAATCATTAATAACAACACTGTACAATAAGAATAAATGCTGTAAAAACGGCATGCAAGTTTAAAATTTTCCTTTATTTATTGCGGAAAAAGGATGCGTGGCAGCCCAAATCTTTTGATGTCATTGCATTTATGCGGTCTCTAGGAACACGTGTACCAAAATTGGTATTCCTAGGTGCCATAGTTACTGAGATATTAGCCGAAAACATCGATTTTTTCCGAGGTGTGACGGGTTTTTTACTCAATGTGGGCGAATGGGGCGTGGCATCGAAAAAAAAAGATTCTTGTATTGACTAACTAAATATCGAGTCGATAGAGACCATTTGTAGCTCTTACCATCTCTGAAATCTGTGTGTTCATACGGACGGACAGACGGTCAGACGGACAGACGGACATGGCTATAACGAAAAGAAAACTAAGCTGGAAAATATGCCGTACAAAAATTATTTGGGATTATGAAACTATTTTTAAAGAGAGAAATATTGAATATCGTCAGATGTACACCCTAGGTATGTACATCCTGTGTGAAATTGGTTCAGATAGCGCAGCTAACAATAAAACTTTCTGTATATATAAGTTGAGCTTATCTGTACCGGGCTGGGTACAGACGGCGATATTACCTAAGATATAACATCGGATGAGTAGATGTTACAGCTTCAGATATCCCTTGGATACGGTTGACCTTGTGTTCTCCAAGTATACAAAATAATAATTCAAGAAATTTTTTCAATTAACGCAAGCTTAGGTTGTTATCACAGAAAAGACAATTCCCAAAACGTTTTTTTCTACTCCGGTGAAACGAGTTCTGCCCAAGCCGGCCGCCTTGGGTTCACATCAGACCTCTTGACCACTGGCGTCGCCTTCGGCGTTGCACTTGCGGTCGGAGTCAGCAATTTGATTCCACACGTTGTTGTTGTTGCGTTGCGCCAGTACCGGATATCTGACTCCGCACCTTGCGATTGTTGCTGGCCAGCTCCTGGCCGAAAAGTGTCGATGCAGCAATAGTGTGTACGATACTGGGTCATCGACGGCGCGTGTGTCGCTGGCTCTGCACGGGGTGTGGGTAACGACGGAAGTGGTTACACGGCGTTGCCCGCGTAAACTCATTTACTCAGCGCGGGGAGCGCCGAGATAGGAGCGGGTTTTGCTGGTGTTAACTTATATAAGTTAAGGTAGCGAGTCGCCACTAGGATCATTTCTCAGAGGCGGGCGTTCCTTATTCCATACTTACAAGATATTATTCAATAAAAGAGAACGCATGCTATTTAATTAATCGTTATAAGTTTTATTTATTTTATGGTAAAGATATTCAGCTGGTTTATTCTTGGTGCTAAATGCAACTAACTGCTCCGTTTGTGCCCAGCGGCCCTACTCGCCGTATTTGCCCACGACGTTGGCGTCGCAGCGGCAGAGTGGTCGCTGCAGCGGCAGAGCGGTCGCGGCAGCGGCAACGACGTCAGCGGTGTCAGCGTGTTATTGCTGCTGAATACGCGGATCGGTTTCCGGTGTCAACTCCGCATTCTTAGCTTGAAAGTGTCAGCAGAATTGCAACTGTGTTGCAATAGCTAACCGTTCAACAAGAGTTGGAGGTTGGGATGCAAGAGCGGGGGGAGAGTTGTTGTGTTGTTGTTGAGTTCTTGTTGTGTTGTCGTTGTGATCAGAGCCCGGCGGTATTCGTGCGGGGTAGGGGAAAAAGAAGGCGTTCGTTGATAGCTGGTGTTAACTTATATATACTTTATTGTGTATGTGCCACCCCTTCTTCTGCCTGTTACATTCGTTGCGCCAACCCAATATTCTCTTGCAGTGAGTTATACTTATAGAGAAAACAAGTAAGAAAGGCTAAAGTCGACCGACTGTAAAAGACCCCGTACGCTCCTCGTGTTCGAAATTAATATTTGAATACGACTGTAATTTAAAATTTAAGTTTTAAAATTAAATTTTAAAAAAAATTTTAAATCAAGTCACAGATGGGATTCGAACCCGCGCTTACTGACGCAAGTTCCATATCATGCTGCAATCCTACTAGTTCCTACTAGTTTATACTTTATGGTGTATGTGCCACCCCTTCTTCTGCCTGTTACATTCGTTGCGCCAACCCAATATTCTCTTGCAGTGAGTTATACTTATAAAGAAAACAAGTAAGAAAGGCTAAAGTCGACCGACTGTAGAAGACCCCGTACGCTCCTCGTGTTCGAAATTAATATTTGAATACGACTGTAATTTAAAATTTAAGTTTTAAAATTAAATTTAAAAAAAAAATTTTAAATCAAGTCACAGATGGGATTCGAACCCGCGCTTACTGACGCAAGTTCCATATCATGTTGCAATCCTACTAGTTTCACCACACCAATCATTTGGCAGAAATCTGATTATTTTCATTTATATATAATAATGTAGTTATTTAAAAAATAAAAAAAAATTAAATTTCTGGGTCTGTGCAGGGTTCGCAGACCATTGGTTTAAAAACAAATACAAAATGTGATTGCTGATATCTCTACCACCTAGGCCACATTCCGTTTGACATTTGTGGTGACTAATATATAAGTAAAGTATAAGTTATATAAGTAAACATAGAGTTATCTCTTTTCTTTCAACCACGTGCACATAAATTACATTTATACAATTTTACAATTTATACGGCAAACGACTAAGCGCAACCCTACCCTGGCTGTTTCACCAGTTAAAATTCTTTATTTACATTTTTGTTTGAAATTTAAAAAAGTATATTAATAAATTTCACTGTCGGGGATTGAACCTGCGAACTTATACGCAAGTTGCATAACACGCCGCAACCCTATCAGTAGCACCGCGCCCCACATTTGACAGAGATCCGATTATTTTCATTTACATATCATAATGTTATTTTATAACAATTGCTCAGTTGTTTATAGTTGGATTTTTATGCAACTTTCAGGATAGTTTAATATGATTTGTCTTTAAACAAATTTTGAATTACAATACTGTACTATATTAGCAAATACTTTAAAAACGGCATGTAAGTTTTGAAAAGTTTTTTAGCTCTTGTGGGAAAAGGGGGCGTTGCAGACCAAAATTTTTAATGACGTTGCATTTGTGCTGTTTCTAGGAAGCTACGTACCAGAATTGGTGTTCCTAAGTGATATAGCTACGGAGATATTCGCAAAAAACATTAAATTTTTCCGAGGTAGGTCTAGTTTTTTGCTTATTGCGGGGGCGGTGGGGACCATGACACCGATTTAAAATAAACTTGATCTGCTCGAGAAATTTATGGAATTTTTATTACAAATTTGGTGTCTCTAGCTCTTATAGTCTCTGAGATCCAGGTGTTCATACGGACGGACGGACAGACAGACAGGCAGACGGACATTGCTTTATCGACTCGGTGTAGATGCTAATCAAGAATATATATACTTTATGGGGTGGAAAAGCTAATAGACCCCTATACTCTTTTTATACTCTCTGCAAGAGTACCATATTTATATTGGGTTTTTGCAAATGTATGTAACAGGCCGAAGAAGGTGTAGCAGACCCCATAAAGTATATATATTCTTGATCAGCATCACAAGCCGAGTCGATATAGCCAGGTCCGTCTGTCCGTTTGACTGTTTGTCCGTCTGACCGTCTGTCCGTCTGTATGAACACACAGATTTCAGAGATGGTAAGAGCTACAAGTTCGAATTTGGTCTCTATCGACTCGATATTTCGTCAGTCAATAGAAGAATCTTTTTTTTTCGATGCCACGGCCCATTCGCCCACAATGAGCAAAAAACTAGACTTACCTCGGAAAAAATAGATGTTTAAAGAAAATATCTTAGTAACTATGGCACTTAGGAATACCAATTCTGGTACACCGGTTCCCAGAGACAGCATAAATGCATTGCCATTTAAAATCTGGACTGCCACGCCTCCTTTTTCCGTAAGAAGTAAAAAAAGTTTTCAAATTTGCATGCCATTTTAAAAGCATTTTTATACCCGTTACTTGTAGAGTACAAGGGTATCTTGTAGTCGTTGGAATGTATGTAACAGGCAGAAGAAGGCGTGGCAGACCCCATAAAGTATATATATTCTTGATCAGCATCAACAGCCGAGTCGATATAGCCGTGTCCGTCTGTCCGTCCGTCTGTCCGTCTGTATGAACAAAAGGGTCTCAGCAACTATAAGAGCTAGAAAGACCCAAGAGGTCACAAATGTTTTTGGACACGCCCACTTTGGCGCGTTCTATGTTCATATAAAGGTAAAAGCTGGTAAAAATAGCATGTTTTAGTACAGAAAACTTTTTTGTTAGTTACGTTATCTGAACCAAATTCACATAGGATGTACATATCTATGGCATACATAAGCTGACCAAGTTTGATCAAAATCGCACTATTATATCGTATAGCTCCCATAGGAACAATCGGTCAAAAATTCGCTCTTAGAATAAATTTGTATGAACATTTTTAGACCCGTACTCTTAAAAAGAGTATAGGGGTCTATTAGGTTTGTCAGAAGCCAAATGTGCGTAACAGGCAGAAGGAAGCTTTTCCGACCCTATAAAGTATATATATTCTTGATCAGCATCAACAGCCGAGTCGATATAGCAATGTCCGTCTGTCCGTCCGTCTGTATGAACACCTGGATCTTTTAAACTACAAGAGCTAGAGACACCAAATTTTTTAATGAAAGTCCGTCTATGATGTACGCAGATCAAGTTTATTTCAAATCGGCGCCACGCCCCCCACCGCCCCCGCAATAAGCAAAAAACTAGACACACCTCGGAAAAAATTTATGTTTTCTGCGAATATCTTTGTAACTATAGCATTTAGGAACACCAATTGTGGTACGCAGGTTCCTAGAGACAACACAAATGCAACGTCATTCAAAATTTTGGTCTGCCACGCCACCTCTTCCCACAAGAACTAAGCAAATTTTTCAAACTTACATGCCGTTTTTAAAGCATTTAGTAATATAGTACGGTATTGTAGTTTAAAATTTGTTTAAAGACAAATTATATTAAACTAACCTGAAAGTTGCATAAAAATCCAACTATAAACAACTGAGCAATTAGACAACAAAGTAGCCCATAAAGCGCGTAATGAATGTAGTGGTGCAACTAGTAGGGCAGCATGATATGGAACTTGCGTCAGTAAGCGCGGGTTCAAATCCCGTCAGTGACTGATTTAAATTTTTTTTTTAAATTTAATTTTAAAACTTAAATTTTAAATTACAGTCGTATTCAAATATTAATTTCGAATACAAGGAGAGTACGGGGTCTTTTACAGTCGGCGCGCTCGACTGTAGCCTTTCTTACTTGTTTGTATTTACCAAGCTATCTTAATGAAACTGACACAGAATATATTTATCAATAACATAAATATAATGACCAACTTTGATCCAAATCGGACTACTATATCGTATAGCTCCCATAGAAACAATCTGTCAAAAAATATGCCCTGATCATAAAATTGTGTGAAAATTTTCTGTGTTTTCCAAGCTATCTTAGTCATCCCCTAAAAAATTGCACTAATATTATTATCATTACCCATTCTTAGTGGGAGGGAGGGAGAGTGAACACAAGGTAAAACTTCTGATTGCGCTCAACTTGGTGGGCGCCAGAGTGATCCTTGTCCCTTCACTCTTCAAGTCGACACACTACCTCCACGTGGTCCCTCCTGGATTGTAACTCAGCACCCGCTGAGTTATAAACCAAAGTGCGCGACGGGATCCTAATCCTTAAATTAGGTTTTGGCGTAGGACTTGATATTCACCCATAGAAAAATCAACATCAGTGAAGGATGCAAGAGGAGCCTCGGATAAGAACCCAAACAACGTTGACGACCAATGCAAACGTAAAAAGGACAATGATTTGAGAGTATGCACTTGGAATGTACGGACATTGTACAGAACTGGTGCTGCTCAACAACTAGCAGATACCCTCAATAAGTTGAAGGCTGATATCACAGCTCTTCAGGAAATGCGATGGACTGGACAGGGTTGCATGAGGAAAAAAGGATGTGACATATACTACAGCTGCCATGATAGTAGGCATGAGTTTGGTTGCGGCTTCGTCGTAGGAGCCAAGTTGCGGCACCGTGTCTCGCAGTTTACACCGTACAGCGAGAGAATGGCGACGATCCGAATTGCTGCCAAATTCTTTAACATCTGCCTCATTTGTGTGCACGCTCCAACGGAGGACAAGGACGATGCTACCAAGGATGCCTTCTATGCAGAACTCGATCGAGTGTATAGCCGATGCCCGTCACACGACGTTAAAATTCTCTTGGGAGATTTTAATGCCAAAATCGGACGGGAGGGTGTCTTTGGAGCAACCGTTGGGAGGCATAGTCTGCACGAGTCTATCTCGCCCAACGGGCTTAGACTAATAGGATTTGCTGCTGCACACAACATGATAGTACGTAGTACTGCATTTCGTCATCTCGACATCCATAAGGCATCCTGGCTCTCCCCTGATCGTCTGACTAGCAATCAGATTGATCATGTTGTGATCGATGCAAGGCACGCGTCTAGCATCCTTGATGTGAGATCCTGTCGGGGCCCCAATATCGACTCCGACCACTACCTTGTTGCAGCTAAGGTTCGCGCACGGCTATGTGTCGCGAAAGTCTCACATCGTGGTATGCCAAGGAAGCTTGACATCGGAAAGCTGCAGTCACAGCAACATAAGGATGCCTTCTCCACTCGACTCTCATGCCGACTGGCGGAACTCTCTCCAACACCTATAAATTCTGCGGATATGTGGTCGTACTTATCCAACGCCATAACCACTTCTGCTGTGGAAACTCTTGGATTCCAGCACCCACCGAAGAGGAATCCATGGTATGACCAGGAGTGTCGAGAAGCGACTGCTGCAAAGGACGCCGCCTACAGAAGAACGCTGCACGCAGGAGCCACTCGAGCGGTGGTGGACATTTATAGGTCACGGAGGCGAGATGAGAAGCGCCTTTTCAAGAAAAAGAAGCGGGAGATGGAAAGGCTTGAGTGTGAGATGATGGAGAGTAGCAGGGACAGGAATGATGCCCGTGACTTCTACCGGAGAGTCAAACGTATGACCCAAGGTTATAAGTCTGGATCATTAGCCTGCAGGAGCAATGACGGAAACCTTGTCACAGATGCGGAGATGGTACTGAGGTTATGGCGGGATCACTTTGAAAGTCTTTTAGCTGGAAACAGTGAAAATGAACCTGAAGAAGTTGATCCACTAACCCCAATCAGAGATGATGGTGTTGATGTTCCCATCCCTAGCCATACGGAGGTCGAAGTCGCAATGCGCCGACTTAAAAACAATAAAGCCGCGGGAGCTGATGGATTGCCGGCTGAATTGTTTAAGGCTGGAGGCGATGAGCTGGTAGGGCGCATGCACCAGCTCATTAGCAGAGTATGGCTAACGGAAAGCATGCCCGTTGATTGGAACCTCAGTATTATCTGCCCCATTCTGAAGAAGGGAGATGCCACACAGCGCACCAATTACCGTGGCATCAGCCTTCTTCCCGTCGCATACAAGGTTCTCACGAGCGTAATGTGTGAGAGGCTTAAGCTATATGCTGAAGCATTGATCGGACCGTATCAATGCGGCTTTCGTCCTGGGAGGTCCACAGTCGACCAGATATTCACATTGCGCCAGATCCTGGAGAAAGCGCATGAGAACCAAATCGACACTTACCATCTGTTTGTCGATTATAAAGCCGCTTTTGATAGCCCACGGCGAGACCGCCTATATGCTACCATGTCTGAGCTTGGTATACCTGCAAAGCTAGTACGGCTTTGTAGGATGACATTGAGCAACACCATCAGCTCTGTCAAGGTAGGAAATGACCATTCCGAAACCTTTGTTACCAAGCGAGGTCTCAGACAGGGCGACTCGCTATCTTGTTTGCTCTTCAATCTGCTAATGGAGGGCATAATAAGGAAAGCTGGAGTACATCGGATGGGCACAATACTGGGAAACAAATGTGTCCAGCTCCTTGGTTACGCCGATGATATTGATATTATTGGGCGTACCAAGCGTGATGTCACTGCAGCTTTTGGAGCTATCGAGAAGGAATCGGCGAAAGTTGGACTGGCAGTGAACGTGGGCAAAACGAAGTTTATGGTGTGCAGTAGCAGAGAGTCGCGGCGTCTTGACTCTTACCTTACTGCTGGTGACTTCAACTTCGAGTCTGTCAAGGACTTTGTCTACTTAGGAACTGCAGTGACCAGCAACAACGATGTCAGCCTGGAGATCAAGCGTAGAATCACACTTGCCAACAGGTGTTACTTCGGGCTCAGTAGGCAGTTTAGTAGTAGAGCCCTCTCTCGGATGACGAAGGTCGCACTTTACAAGACGCTCATCACTCCAGTGTTGCTGTATGGTGCGGAAGCCTGGACAATGACGCAGTCAGATGCTGCTGCTCTTGGTGTCTTCGAGAGGAAGATTCTACGCAAGATCTTCGGACCAATTTGCGATGGCGACATCTATCGCATCAGGTGGAACGACGAGCTGTATGAGCTATACGGGGATGTGGACATAGTCAAGCGAGTGAACATTCAGCGCCTTCGCTGGCTAGGTCACATTGCCCGTATGGAGGAAACAACTCCAGCTCGCTCTGTTTTTGATGCGGTAGTTGGCGGACAACGAAGGAGAGGGAGACCACGCGCACGTTGGAAGGACCAGATGGATGCTATCCTAGCAACACTTGGTGTTACCAACTGGCGAAGTCGCGCACAGGACAGAGAAGCGTGGAGGCAAATTGTGCATCAGGCTGTGCCCCGATAGGGGTGTTATGGCCAATTATTATTATTTACCCATTCTTAGTTACTGAGTAACGGGTATCCTAAAGTCGCGAGGCGACTATAGCATTTTTTCTTGTTTCTTATCGTACTGTACTGTTATTTAAAATTTGTTTGAAGAATAATTAATCAAACTACCCAGAAAGTTTTATAAGAATCCAAGCATGAACAATAAAGAAAACACGTAACAAACTAATTTGTATGTGCATACAGACAAACATATGTATTTTCGATTATAACGATTTCGATTTTAACGTTATCGATTTTAACATTATAGTTGGGAAGAAAAGCAGAGAGTATTATACGGTCGGGCGTGTTCGACTGTACTTTTCTTACTTGTCTTATAATAATAATCAGAACCAAGTGAGAGAGACTGCTTTGAGAATCTTAGTGGAAACAATTTATCATCCAGATCGTTAATAAAATTACTTTGTGTTACTTTCTATGTGTCTAAAATTGTGCTATAACAATACATACAGTTCTCGTGGTTCAGAGCCTTGACGTAATTCGAACCACCTTTTGACGGTCCGTTTTATTTTTCGCGGCCACTGGCCTGGGCATGTCACGGTTCAGCCAATACAGAAACCCTCGCAAGTAGTCTAGCGACTCAGATTCCGACTGTGATATTCGCAACAGAGTCCCGGCTACAAGACTTCTCCCTACAATTCCCCCACCATCAGGTAAAATGGATCTAGATCAGCTTAGGGAAGTAATAAGGACGGCTATCAACAATGCTTTAGCCAAACAGGCCGCTACAAACCAGGAGAGGGAGCAAGCATTGACTCAAAGAATTATTGAGTTAGCTGAACAAATAGCAGCAGCAAACGTTGCCGCCCCACAAGTAGTAGCATATGCTGCTATAGGAATTAGAAACTACATTCACTGTGAAGAGCCGCTAAAAGCCGTCAAGTGCTTACCTGAGTTTGCAGGCAGCATTAGCCGCTTACGAGATCTTGAGACCACATAATACCAATTCTCGTCATTATCAAGCTGTTATCATCATAAAAAGCAAGATTAGGTGCCCCGCAGACGCGGTGCTGGCCTCATTTGGTACTGTATTGCATTTTTATGCGATAATAAATCGCCTAGATTTCACATACAGTGACAAGAGACCAATTCATGTCATTGAACAGAAATTAGGTACCTTGGGGCAAGGTGGCCTGTCTCTGCTTCAATATTACGATGAGGTAGAGTACAAACTCACTCTTCTCAATAACAAAGTTAACATGTCATATGAGCCGGCTTTAGCAAAGTGAAAAATTCCGCGACGATGCGTTGCGTGTGTTCACTTCGGGTCTCAAGCGCAGTCTTAAAGATGTGCTTTTTGCAGCAAAGCCCAGAGATATGCCTTCAGCGCTAGCTCTCGAAGTCGAAGTCGAGTCAAATCATGAAAGCTACGGATTCGCGGCTAATTTAGCAAGAAGTCTGGAATACAAAGAGCGCAACCCGCATGCAAAAGCGCAGGGTCACCAACAGGAGAGGCATTCGCAACAAGCCGAAATACAAGCTAGCGGTACAAAGAATCCGCACTTTAGCAAGCAAAGCAAAACCACAATTCAGACTGACCAACGAAGCAGCAGACAGCACAATAATAATGGCGCACCGGTGCCCATGGAGGTCGTTCCTTCCTTCTCAAACGTTTTGCAGCCCACTCAGTCCCCTGCTTATGCGAATAGGAAGCACCCCGCATCTGAGAGAAATCAGCAGAGGTTGAATCAAGTCACGCAAGACGCGTGACAGGGGGCAGAGGCATATGCTGATGCCGCCTCCAGCGCAGCGGCACAAATCAATGACTCTGATGCCCTCAATTTTTTAGGCGCAAATCCCTGCTACCCGTTATCAGACGAAGAGTAGCAGGGACTCACATGCGATTCCTCACAGACACGGGCGCGGCCAAGAATTTCATTCGGCCATATGAAGGGTTGAAAGGCGTCCGCTCGGTAGAGTCCTCCTTCAAAATGCATCCATTCACGGCGAGACACAAATTACTCACACATGCTTTGTTTCAATGTTTGGGTTAAAGGCAACTTTTTTTATTCTGCCGGATTTCTCAACTTTTGATGAGATAATAGGCCTTGACCTGCTAAATCAGGCAGCTGCTTCGCTTTGTCTACCTTCAGGACAACTTAAGTGGGAGGTCGAACAAATCACCTTCCACAAATGCAAAAATGTAAATTTCACAAATGTGGACTGTGCAGAGGCATCACCATTAGCTAAAAGTTCTTTTTTGAAAATATTAAAGACCATACAAAAGGTCTATGCAGACAGAGACGAGGCGTTGCCGTATAACACATCAGTCGTGGCTACCATTAGGACCACAGATGAGCAACCGATCTATGCCAAGCTTTATCCATATCCAATGGGAGCAGCTGATTTAGTTAATAAAAAATCAAAGATCTGCTAAAAAATTATATAATTCAAAAGTCCGTCTCTCCCTACAATAACCCAATATGGGTAGTAGACAAGAAGGGCACTGATGAAGCGGGCAATAGGAATATGAGGTTGGTAATGGACTTTCGTAAAGTGAACGAAAGAGCCGTGCCTGACATACCCTATGCCAAATATATGAATGATATTGGGGAATTAGGCGAGCGCCAAATTCTTTTCAACTCTACCCCTGAAGTCTGGTTATCACCAGATCATACTTGCTAAACGCGACCGTGAAAAAACCTCTTTCTCTGTGAACAGGGGGAAACACGAGTTCAAAAGACTCCCCTTTGGATTAAAGAATGCAGCAAGCATCTTCCAAAGAACCATCATACTGCGAGCGCAGATTGGCAAATCCCACATTAAACACGTGGATTGGGTCCTAAAAAGCTTACTCGAAACAAACATGAGGGTCTCCGTCGCGTTTTTTTAAGAAAAGCGTGAACTTTCTTGGTTTCATAGTCAGCAGGACTGGCGCCATGACGGATCCTGAAAAGGTTAGGGCAATACAGGAGTATTCAGAACCTAAAACACTGCTCGAGGTCAAATCCTTTCTAGGCCTCGCAAGTTATTACAGATGTTTCATTAGGGACGTCGCCGCAATAACAAGACCCATCTTGAATATCTTGAAGGGTGAAAATGGAACAGTCAGTAAGCATAGGTCCAGAAATATAAAGGTTCAATTCTCTGAAGTGCAGCAAAGCGCGTTTCAGAAGTTGCGCGAAATTTTGTCATCCGAGAATGTAATGCTCAGGTACCCCAATTTTTAGAAGCCATTCGATCTAACGACCGATGCTTCGGCTCACGGCATAGGTGCAATTTTGTCTCAAGAGTGTCGTTCTATAACAATAATTTCAAGAACATTGAAGGACAGCGAGGTTAACTATGCAACAAATGAGAGAGAGTTATTGGCCATCGTATGGTCACTTGCAAAGTTAAGGCACTATTTGTATGGGGTGAAAGACATTATTTGACACACTACCTCCATGTGGTTCCTCCTGGATTGTAACTCAGCACCCCCTGAGTTAAAAAACAAAGTGTGCGGCGGGATCCTAATCCTTAAATTAGGTTTTGGCGTAGGACTTGATGTCCACCCATGAAAAAATCAACATCAGTGAAGGATGATCTGAGAGTATGCACTTGGAATGTACGGACATTGTACAGACCTAGTGCTGCTCAACAACTAGCAGATAACCTCAATAAGCTGATATCACAGCTCTTCAGGAAATGCGATGGACTGGACAGGGTTGCATGAGGAAGAAAGGCTGTGACATATACTACAGCTGTCATGATAGTAGGTATAAGTTTGGTTGCAGTTTCGTCGTAGGAGCCAGGTTGCGCCACAGTTCCTCGCAGTTTATACCGTACAGCGAGAAAATTGCGCACGCCCCAACGGAGGACAAAGACGAGGCTACCGATGCCTGTCACACGACGTTAAAATTCTCTTAGGAAATTTTAATGCCAAAATCTACACGAGTCTACCTCGCCCAACGAGGTTAGACTAATAGGATTTGCTGCTGCGCACAATATGATAGTGCGTAGTACTGGATTTCGTCATCTCGACATCCATAAGGCATCCTGGGTCTCCCCTCATCGTCTGAAATCAGATTGATCATGTTGTGATCGATGCAAGGCACGCGTCTAGCATCCTTGATTTGAAATCCTGTCGGGGTCCCAACATTGACTCCGACCACTACCTTGCTTCTGCTAAGCTTGACCTCGGAAAACTGCAGTCACAGCAACATAAGGATGCCTTCTCCACTCGACTCTCATGCCGACTGGCGGAACTCTCTCCAAAACCTATAAATCGTCATAACCACTTCTGTTGTGGAAACTCTCGGATTCCAGCACCCACCGAAGAGGAATCCATGGTATGACCAGGAGTGTCGTGAAGCGACTGCTGCGGGATCACTTTAAAAGTCTTTTGGCTGGAAACAGTGAAAATGAACCTGAAGAAGTTGATCCATTAAGCCCAATCAGAGATGATGGTATTAATGTTCCAATCCCTAGCCATACGGAGGTCGAAGTCGCAATGCGCCGACGGGAGCTGATGGATTGCCGGCTGAATTGTTTAAGGCTGGAGGCGATGAGTTGGTAGGGCGCATGCACCAGCTCATTAGCAGCCTATGGCTAACGGAAAGCATGCCCGTTGATTGGAACCTCAGTATTATCTGCCCCATTCTGAAGAAGGGTGATGCCGCACAGCGCACCAATTACCGTGAGCTTGGTATACCTGCAAAGCTAGTACGTCTTTGTAGAATGACATTGAGCAACACCATCAGCTCTGTCAAGGTAGGAAAAGACCATTCCGAAACCTTCGTTACCAAGCGGAGTCTCAGACAGGGCGACTCGCTATCTTGTTTGATTTTCAATCTGCTAATGGAGAGCATAATAAGAAAAGCTGGAGTACACCGGACGGGCACAATACTGGAAAAGAAATGTGTCCAGCTCGTTGGTTACGCCGATGATATTGATATTGTTGGTCGTACCAAGCATGATGTCACTGCAGCTTTTGGAGCTATCGAGAAGGATTCAAGAGAGAGTCGCGGCGTCTTGACCTTTACCTTACTGCTGGTGACTTTAACTTTGAGTCTCTGAAGGACTTTGTCTACTTGGAAACTGCAGTTACTTCGGGCTCAGTAGGCAAGACAAGACGCTTATCACTCCAGTGTTGCTGTATGGTGCGGAAGCCTGGACAATGACGCAGTCAGATGCAGGTGCTCTTGGTGTATTCGAGAGGAAGATTCTACTCAAGATCTTCGGACCAATTTGGAATATCTATCGTATCAGGTGGAACGAAGAGCTGTATGAGCTATACGGGGATGTGGACATAGTCAAGCGAGTGAACATTCAGCGCCTTCGCTGGCTAGGTCACATTGCCCGTATAAAGGAAACAACTCCAGCTCACTCTGTTTTTGATGCGGTAGTTGGCGGACAACGGAGGAGAGGGAGACCACGCGCACTTTGGAAGGACCAGATGGATGCTATCCTAACAACAATTGGTGTTACTAACTGGCGAAGTCGCGCACAGGACAGAGAAACGTGGAGGCGAATTGTGCATCAGGCTGTGCCCGGTTAGGGGTGCTATGGCTAATTATTGTTATTATTATTATGAAAGACATTAATATCTTCACT
This sequence comes from Drosophila parthenogenetica, assembly GCA_035047505.1. Lineage (NCBI taxonomy): Eukaryota > Metazoa > Arthropoda > Insecta > Diptera > Drosophilidae > Drosophila > Drosophila parthenogenetica. The sequence goes on along the minus strand of JAWNPM010000224.1, from coordinate 1,470,614 downwards.
GACCATCAACCCTTAACCTTCGCATTTTCGGAATCCAATTCAAATGCGAAGATCAAGTGGTGGAAAGCGCACATTAACGATTCTTATGTACGTATCTTCTATAAGCATAGCATGGATAATCTGGTTGCGGATGCCTTGTCAAGACAGCAGCTCAACGCTGTAAATGAACAAGAAATTGAGTCGTGCGCAGCAATGATCCACAGTGAGGTATCTCTCACCAACACCATTGAGACAACAGATAAGCCCATGAATTGTTTTCAAAACCAAATAGTGCTAGAAGAGACGCGTTTCCCCTTAAAACGAAGTTTTATTCTTTTTATACTCTCTGCAAGAGTATATTGGGTTTGTGCAAATGTATGTAACAGGCAGAAGGAGGCGTGGCAGACCCCATAGAGATAAATATGTATCTCAGTAACTATGGAACTTAGGAATACCAATTTTGGCACGCAGGTTCCTACAGACAGCATAAATGCATTGCCATTTAAAATTTTGGACAGCCACGCCCCCTTTTTCCGTAAAAAAAAAAAAAGAATTTGTATCTGCATACAAACTCATGTATATGCGATTATGCTTAGTATTATTATACTCTCTGCAAGAGTATATTGGGTTTGTGCAAATTCATGTAAACGGCAGAAGGAGGCGTGGCAGACCCCATAAAGTATATATATTCTCGATCAGCGTTACAATTCGAGTTGATATAGCCATGTCCGTCTGTCCGTCTGTCTGTCTGTCCGTATGAACACACAGATTTCAGAGATGGTAAGAGCTACAAATTCGAATTTGGTCTCAATTGACTGGATATTTAGTCAGTCAATACAAGATTCTTTTTTTTTTTTGATGCCACGCCCCAATCGCCCACAAAGAGTTATAAACCCGACACACCTCTGAAAAAATCAATGTTTTCGGCGAATATCTCAGTAACTATGGCACTTAAGAATACCAATAAATGCAATGTTATCAAAAGTTTTGGGCTGCCACGCCCCCTTTTTCAGCAAGAAATAAACAAAATTTTCAAACTTGCATGCCGTTTTTAAGGCATTTGTTCTTATCGTACAGTGTTGTTATTTATGATTCGTTTGAAGACGTATCATGTCAAAGTCTACTGAAAGTTTCATAAGAATCCTACCATAAACAAGAAAGAAATGAAGCAACAAAGATTTTATTGGAGAGCAATGAGTGCGAGTAAGACAGCGTTAGTTGTGCCGACCAATAGTATTCATACACACATATGTATGTGCATACATTTAACGACAAACGAATTTTTATGTACATACAGACAAACACATGTATGTTCGATTATACTTAGCTTTTTATACTCTCTGCAAGGGTATATTGGGTTTGTGCAAATGTATGTAACAGGCAGAAGGAGGCGTGGAAGACCCCATAAAGTATATATATTCTTGATCAGCATCACAAGCCGAGTCGATATAGCCATGTCCGTCTGTCCGTCTGACCGTCTGTCTGTCCGTATGAACACACAGATTTCAGAGATGGTAAGAGCTGCAAGTTCGAGTTTGGTCTCAATCGACTCGATATTTAGTCAGTCAATACAAAAATCTTTTTTTTTCGATGCCACGCCCCAATCGCCCACAATGAGTAAAAAACTAGACATACCTCAGAAAAAATCTAGGTTTTCGGCTAATATCTCAGTAACTATGGCACCTAGGAATACCAATTTTGGTACACGTGTTCCTAGAGACCGCATAAATGTAATGGCATCAAAAGTTTTGGGCTGCCACGCCCCCTTTTTCCGCAAGAAATAAAAGAAAATTTTAAACTTGCATGCCGTTTTTAAAGCATTTATTCTTATTGTACAGTGTTGATATTTATGATTCGTTTGAAGACGTATCATGTCAAACTCTCCTGAAAGTTTCATAAGAATCCGACCATAAAGAAGAAAGAAATGAAGCAACAAAGATTTTATTCGAGAGCAATGAGTGCGAGAGAGACAGCGCTAGTCGTGCCGACCAATAGAGCTCATACACACATATGAATGTGCATACATTTAACGTCAAACAAATTTTTATGTACATACAGAGATACACATATTGTTTTAACGTGTTCTAATACAAGAACTATCTATTGTAATATCTGGATACCGATTTTAACATTATAATTGGGAATAAAAGCAGAGAGTATTATACGGTCGGGCTCGTTCGACTGTACTTTTCTTACTTGTTTTGTTTTAACGTGTTTTAATACCAGAACTATCTATTGTAATATAATATGTGTAATACCGATTTTGACATTATAATTAGGAATAAAAGCAGAGAATATTATACAGTCGGGCATGTTCGACTGTACTTTTCATACTTGTTTTTGTTTTAATGTTTTCTAATACAAGAACTATTTATTGTTATATGCGGATACCGATTTTAACATTATAATTGGGAATAAAAGCAGAGAGTATCATACGGTCGGGCGCGTTCGACTGTACTTTACTTACTTGTTGGAAATTAGAAACGCTACTTGATCAGCTATACTTGCGTCGAATCACTGCTAGACGAGCTCGGAGATGTAATTTCGCCCAAATGCGTAAACGCTCTTCACTGTAATTTACACACGCTTGCAATGATACAAGATGAATTGGATCGAAGATACCCGGCCACAAAGTTCTGGCACTGCAAAAATCGTCTAGTGGACGTATTTGCGGTTGGAGAAAGAAGCGAAATCCTCACAGACGAGCATAATAGGGCCCATATATTTGCACAGAAAAATGTTAAGCAAGTACTTTCGGAGTACTACTTTCCAAAGATGGCAAAAATAGTACAAAATTGCAAAGCATGTGCTACGGCTAAATATGACAGACACCCCAAAAAACAAGAGCTTGGAGAGACACCGATCCCCTCACAACAATGCAACGATGTTGCATCTGGGGCTGAGCGGAATCGAAATATCGATAAGTGTTGCGAAACTATCGCACGCTTACTCGCTCAGCTGGGAGTGGTCATGGAAAGAGAGTGAGAGAGGGTAGGCTGAAGAGAAGGAATAGAAGAGTATAGAAGAGTAATAGAAGAAGGGTATAAGAGTAGGGGTTAGAAAAGAGAGGGAAGATAAGAGGGAGACATTAGAGGCCAAGGGCAAACGGCCGTTGACTCCAAGGAACCGTTGCATGGAATAGGAAAAGGAATATGAAGATTTGAAACTATGCATAGCAACAGGTGGCCTTAGAGTCAACGGGGGAGTTGGTTTTTGGGATCGGCGCGAGATAGTTGCGTGGCCGGATGAGTGTGGAGTTTTTTTTTTTGATATCGTGTTGGAAAAGTCCGTCGGTGTCGTTTTTTTTTGTGTCCAGTGTGACGTTTAAAAAATTTAAAATTAAACAAATAACAGCCAAAACGGCACATGAACTTATACATATATGTATGTAGTTAAAATAAGATCTAAACCAATAGAGAAACATTACGTTGACACCACTGTGCGACACAAAACGGCTTACGATATTAAACAAACAATATTAAAATATACATTAAATTGTGACACCACCATTCCGACCAGAAAATTAAAACTAGACAAAATATAAAAGTTAAAATTGAATAAAGGTCGAGAAACAAATAACATTTAGATGACACCACAGTGAAAAACAAGTACAAGTAATGCGACGTGAATTTATAAAAACTTACTTAAACGTTACCAACAAAACCCACAACAACCACAGAAACAGTGCAAGTGACACATATATAAGTGCACTCAATCGCAGACAGAATCAAAGACAGTCAAAATAAAGCGAATAACTCAAATCCACCAAAAACCTAAACCAACAACAACAATAACGATTACTCCACTAACGACATCTATAACAACAACAACACGAGAAACTATAGCCTCTGCAACAATAACAGCTGTACAGCAGCGACGCCGGACAACGACCTCGAGGGTGACGTCACGCAGCATCAGCTGGGCGCGCAAGCGCAGTTAGACGGAGACGTGGTGAGCTGTGTCGCCCCCAGACAGCTGTAGTTTGTTTTGTTTAGCTCAAGTTTTTGTGTTGTTTTGTTTTGTTCGAACTTTATGTATTTTGTATGTAATATTAAATATCTATTTATATTTATTTATTTAATGGTCCATTTATTTATTTAAATAATTGTTTGAATTTTTTCTGTCATATTTCTGGTTGGCCCTTTATCTATTGTGTGTTTTGTTTTTTTTTGATTCGCCAATAATCCGTTGGTAATCATTTGGTACCGGCCAATCTATAAATTGTTTTGGCACTGTCCGGCCCCTATTCCCCTCTGAGCTCATAGGTTGTTTAGGCACCCCCCGAGACGCCCCTCTATTCAAATGTAAAAGGCGACAACACATAAGAAAAAGGAAAGACAGAATTGAATAGACAAGGATATTAGAGCCAAATTTATAAGTCGTATAAAAGAAAATAATAATGAAATGAAGATAAGATCCTATACACATGTACATATGTTGGGTGGCGCAACAGAACAATTCAAATGTTGCCGCCACAGGTAGGGTGGGAGCGTTGCGGCTAAAACATCGGTGCCGCCGATAGAGATGACCGATAGGTGTTTAGTGTTGTTAGTGTTAATGTGGTGAAGTAGTGGTAATGTCGAGGTTCCCCAATCGATGATTGTGGATTGTACGCTCGGTGGGCATTGGTTAACAACCCCGCCCTGAAGCGAATGAGCTAGCCGCGGTCGCCCCTGGAAAGGCAGGCCGAGTCGTAACAATATGGCGCCCAATTTTTAAAATGGAGCTCGACGAGGTGCGCCTCGTCGTAGCATACGACCTAGAATGAATATAAATAACACATAAGATTGTCGAATCTCACGTGTTAGTATGTCTTGGTGTGCAGATCGGTCTTGAATGGAGTCTTGTTGGGAGCGTATACGCTCGCCTTCAATTGCACATGAAGGATACGATCTGCAAATCAAACATGATTGTCGTTTTGTTTCAAATGTTTAATGTAAAGTAACGTAAAGCGTCTTTTTGTGTTTTCTGGCACTGGTCGCCCGGCCAAAACTATCGGCTGATCATGGTGGCCCGTGCGGGGCCAGCACGCGATGCATTTTGACGACGATGGTTGGCTAGGTGGTGTTTAGTGGCCAATGGTGACCCGTACAGGGAAGAACTCTGGTACGCGCTGCATCATTGGACACTGTCCCACCGTGGACGGCCAGAACCAAAAGAAAATTCAATAAAGAGTAAGACTCTCCCACGAAGATTCCTTGACTGTCGGTCGTCAGCTCAGCTGACGATCTGACATGTCGACGGATTTCTCGTGTTTTGTTTTTTTTTCTTGTACATTAAATGTCTGGTCATTTCTATTGAACCATACGGTTAACGTAGGTTTAGTCAACTCGAGCCGGCAGGATGCAATCCCCTTCTTATTCGTGATGTGATAGAATAAATCTGTTTGTCTTTTTTTTGGGTACGATATTTTTGTAACGATAGTTATCTTTATGTTCGTTTTCTTTGTTATAAAACATAAGTTGGTATTTAGTACGTATTTATAATTAGTTGGTGATATGTGAGCGTTTGTGTATATTCGTCACCAACTATTTATTTATGTATAATTATTACCTGCGATTTATGAATTTATAGCTGTTATTTATTACATAGATTTATTATATTAGTTATTTATAATTTTTGTGATTTATTATTGAGTCGTTCGTATAGGTGGTTTATGATTTAATTAATTATATATTTATTTGGGTAGAAGTTAGTTTTTTGGATATTTTTTTTCGTGATCATGGCAGAAGGAGAGGGGGCGCCTGGGTATAGCACCCAAACGAAAGACGTACAGTGGGAGAGCTCGTTGGAGAGCGATCTTCTGCAAGGGGCGTATGGCGCATCGACACGAACACCGCCGCCAGAGACTTTTAGGGCGTAAGTGCAGGACCCGAAGCCAGATTTGCGATCGGAGGATGCATCAGCAGTGAACGCTATGCTGGCCCAGGCTCATCTCACTCTCCTGAAGTCCCAAGCCGATGGCATATGTCAGACCATCCAACAAGAGATACGGCTGGGGTTCATGGAGATGATAAAGGCGATCAATGACGTCCTGAGGCCGATCGCAAATCAGCTTCCTCGCGAACGTCAGGAGCCGACGGTTGTCGAGGATTTGCCCCGGTTCCATGAAAGCACCAACGAGGAGGAACTAAAGGCGTTCGACGATAGGGTAATGTCGGAAGTCGTGGTATGTCAGGGGGTGCGAGGAAGCGGAGTGTCGGTGCATGTGCCACCAAATCCGCTGTCGAAGCCACCACGACTTGTGACGCCAGATGAGTCGGTCCGTTTTAGGCCAGCCGATTCTCAAACGCGGACTTGGTGGTCCGATGAATACTTGGGTGACAGTAGGAATGTGCGTTCAGACGAGGGTGTTGTAGGCCGGCAGATATGGGCCAAATTCGGAAGATGGGACGCGTCTGTCGATGGAGACGCGAACAAGTTTTCCGCGGAAGATTTTGTATGTCGCGGGGAATTTCTTCAGCGCCAACACAGAGGCCTGTGGTCGAAGGAGTGCGATGAAGATGGGAGGCTAGTGCCGCCAGGAGAGTCCCGAAAGGAAAAAGGGGTAGGTTTGGTCGCTAATGAGGGTAGGCCTGGGATTGAATCAGACGAAGCCCGAGGAAGAACAGTTGGTAAGGGCGAAAGAGCAAAGAAGCTTAGCCCGGCTAGTTCAGTCGCTAGAGCATGGGCCCGTGATCTCAGGGTTTGGGGGATGGCCTACGTTGGGCGCGGCATACCCAAAGCGGACAGCCCCGTGCGCTCGAATATTGACACCACTTCCCTCGCAGGCGAAACACCAGCGAGCCGGGTGCAAATCTTCGAGTGATGTTGCATCTGGAGCTGAGCGGAATCGAAATATCGATAAGTGTTGCGAAACTATCGCACGCTTACTCGCTCAGCTGGGAGTGGTCATGGAAAGAGAGTGAGAGAGGGTAGGCTGAAGAGAGGGAATAGAAGAGTGAGGGTATAAGAGTAGGGGTTAGAAAAGAGAGGGAAGATAAGAGGGAGACATTAGAGGCCAAGGGCAAACGGCCGTTGACCCAAGGAACCGTTGCATGGAATAGGAAAAGGAATATGAAGATTTGAAATTATGCATAGCAACAGGTGGCCTTAGAGTCAACAGGGGAGTTGGTTTTTGGGATCGGCGCGAGATAGTTGCGTGGCCGGATGAGTGTGGAGTTTTTTTTTGATATCGTGTTGGAAAAGTCCGTCGGTGTCGTTTTTTTTGTGTCCAGTGTGACGTTTAAAAAATTTAAAATTTAACAAATAACAGCCAAAACGGCACATGAACTTATACATATATGTATGTAGTTAAAATAAGATCTAAACCAATAGAGAAACATTACGTTGACACCACTGTGCGACACAAAACGGCTTACGATATTAAACAAACAATATTAAAATATACATTAAAATGTGACACCACCATTCCGACCAGAAAATTAAAACTAGACAAAATATAAAAGTTAAAATTGAATAAAGGTCGAGAAACAAATAACATTTAGATGACACCACAGTGAAAAACAAGTACAAGTAACGCGACGTGAATTTATAAAAACTTACTTAAACGTTACCAACAAAACCCACAACAACCACAGAAACAGTGCAAGTGACACATATATAAGTGCACTCAATCAAAGACAGTCAAAATAAAGCGAATAACTCAAATCCACCAAAAACCTAAACCAACAACAACAATAACGATTACTCAACTAACGACATCTATAACAACAACAACACGAGAAACTATAGCCTCTGCAACAATAACAGCTGTACAGCAGCGACGCCGGACAACGACCTCGAGGGTGACGTCACGCAGCATCAGCTGGGCGCGCAAGCGCAGTTAGACGGAGACGTGGTGAGCTGTGTCGCCCCCAGACAGCTGTAGTTTGTTTTGTTTAGCTCAAGTTTTTGTGTTGTTTTGTTTTGTTCGAACTTTATGTATTTTGTATGTAATATTAAATATCTATTTATATTTATTTATTTAATGGTCCATTTATTTATTTAAATAATTGTTTGAATTTTTTCTGTCATATTTCTGGTTGGCCCTTTATCTATTGTGTGTTTTGTTTTTTTTTGATTTGCCAATAATCCGTTGGTACATTTGGTACCGGCCAATCTATAAATTGTTTTGGCACTGTCCGGCCCCTATTCCCCTCTGAGCTCATGCTCATGTTAAATATTAAGATAAATAAATATGTGTAATTGAATGCTAAAAGAATGAATATTTGTGAGTAGATCGCTTTGGGAGGGGGATTGTATAGCATGGAATGAGCGAGCTGGCATAGACGATTGTCAATGGGTGGCGCAACAGAACAATTCAAATGTTGCCGCCACAGGTAGGGTGGGAGCGTTGCGGCTAAAACATCGGTGCCGCCGATAGAGATGACCGATAGGTGTTTAGTGTTGTTAGTGTTAATGTGGTGAAGTAGTGGTAATGTCGAGGTTCCCCAATCGATGATTGTGGATTGTACGCTCTTTGGGCATTGGTTAACAACCCCGCCCTGAGGCGAATGAGCCCCTGGAAAGGCAAGCCGAGTCGTAACATAGACATTTTCGGCACTGACAGGAAATACTTTCTTACTTGCATCGACAAGTTCTCTAAGTTTGTTACTGTCCAACCGGTCCCTTCAAGAACCATTGTAGATCTGAAGCCAGCTTTAATGCAACTGATGAATTTTTTTCCAAAAGCCAGTTCCATTTACTGTGACAATAAACCGTCATTGAATTCAGAGACCATCGTGAATATGCTCGCAAACAACTATGGGGTAATCATTTCAAAAGCACCACCATTGCATTGCATCCCGAAGGCATAAGTGACACCATAGAAATCATTTTACTGGCTACAACTGAGTACAATAAGTCGATCCGTTCGGTCATCGACCAGAGACCAGTTGATGTGGTTCAGTCGCACCCACGGCTCGGAAACAAACTCACACCTTTATGTGATGAGAAGGCCGTGGAAGCAGACCTGGGGACCGAGGTCCTCATTAGAGGGAGGGTGGTCCACAAGGACAACCTAAGGTGACTCCCTTGTTTTTTACACCTTTACATCACTGTCAATAAAATTCTCAAGATAGCAAAAAACTCACAAGTTGACACTAGCCATTTATTCGAAACACACGACGGGTCCGCAAGGATTCAGGTGGACAACGGCACTGAGATCCAGGTACAAGGCACGCATCTCATCACGTTCGGAGACCGAGTCGCAATTAACAGGACTCTGTTCTACAATCACAACAGCGTACGCAATAGAGTCCTGGGTATTGCCAATTCTCCCTTGCTGAACATCACTGCCAGCCAAGATGTCCCCAGCCTCCCCTACCTTCATCGTTTGAATGAACGTAATTTGGAGGTGATACAGCAATTCAAGAAAGACGCATGAACTGATCAAGCTTATCGTGTGGCATTCATTATTGGAGCCATATGCTGTGCCTTAATCTGCATTGGCCTCACTCTTTGGCGGATCATCGACGCAAAGAAGTTGCGAGAGTCGTCGCCGGGATTGGGTAGGCCGTGGACGGACTTATACTTGAGGGGGGAGTAGTTAACACATAAGTATTGCACACAATAGTTTGTATTTTAACCGTAACCGACCAAGGACCGTACTCTAAAAAAGAGTAGAGGGCTCTATTAGGTTTGTCAGAAGCGAAATGTGCGTAACAGGTAGAAGGAGGCTATCCGACCCTATAAATTATAATAATAATAAACAACTGAACTACCTGATAACAAAATTCACTCTTAAACTCTGTGTCAATGCACGTGGTTGAAAGAAAAGAGACTACTCTATGTTTATACATACATTATGTGGCGCCAGTAGCAGAGGGTATATTGTTTTTGTCACGCATTGTATTCTTGATCAACATCAACAGCCGAGTCGATATAGCCATGTCCGTCTGTCCGTCTGTTTGTATGCGAACTAGTCTCTCAGTTTTAAAGCTATCGTGATGAAGCTTAGTACACATGTGTATTCTCTCTGCACGCATTTCATATATGTATTAGAATCGGCCAAATCGGATCACTATATCATATAGCTCCCATAGGAAAAATCGGTTAAAAATGCTGAAAATGCTTAGTATGAAAACGTTCAGCGTCTCTTAAAGGATTTGAACCAAATCGCACTATGCATTCTTTACCATTTTCCATCAGCTGTCCAATATCCAGATCGGTTGAGATGCTTATTATGAATATTTTCTGTCTGTTGATCGATTTTAAACGGACTACTATATCATATATTATTTATTTTATTTAGTATAAATACTTTTTGTGAGTTAATTAAACAAACTTAAATCAGTTAAACATATATGATTTTACTAGATAATTCCATATTCATGCATTAATAGACTTTGTATATTAAGCCAATAAAAATATTGGAGGGACGACCATTTTTAAAATTTACGACCAGGTATAAGGTATAAGTAAATACCGATCCAACTCCACGAATTTGTATAAATTTTCCAATATTATTTTTTACGCTGCAAGGGTATTTAATCTTCGGCGTGCCGAAGATAACCTTTTTTTCTTGTTTTTTCTTATTTTTTATTTAACATAACATTATTATATGTAAATCAAAATAATCTGAGCTGTCTAAAATGCAGAGCGTGGTGCAACTGGTAGAGTTGCGACGTTTTATGCAACTTGTGTATAAGTTCGCAGGTTCAATACCTGACAATAAAATTAATTAATATACTTTTTTAAATTTCAAACAAAAATTTAAATATAGAATTTTAACTGGTGCAACAGGATAGGGTTGCGGCTAATCGTTTGGCGTATAAATTGTAAAATTGTACAAATGTATTGTATGTACACGTGGTTGAAAGAAAAGAGTTAACTCTATGTTTACTTGTATTAGTCACGAGAATTAGTAAACGGAGTGTGGCCTAAGTGGTAGAGATGCCAGTTATCATATTTTGTATTTGTTTCTAAACCAATAGTCGTCGGCTCGATCCCGGCACAGACTGGCATTGACCTTTTTTTTTGTTATATAAAATAATAAAATTATATGTAAAAGAAAATAATCGGATGGTGTATGTAAATGTGTATGTAAATGGTGTATGTAAATGTATGGTGTGGTGCATCTAGTAGGATTGCAGCACGTTCCAGAACCTGCATCTGAAAGCGTAGGTTCGAATCCCTTTCAGTCACTTGACTTTTATGTTTTTTTTATTTAAATTTCATTTTAAAACTTTAATTTTAAATTACAGTTATATTCAAACATTAGTTTCGAATTAGAATTCAAGGACAGTACTCAATCTTTTACAGTCGGCGCGCTCGACTGTATTTTTTCTTACTTGTTTATATATTTTTTCGATCCTAAGAAAAGTGCATCCGGGAATTTGGCTTATTTTTCCCTAGACGGTTAGTGATTTTTTTTTTTTTTTTTTTTACTAAAGGCCATTTGGGAACTTGGTTAATTTTTCCCTGCATGACTAGTGACTTTCTTGTTTGAGTAAACTGTTTATTTCGAATTAGATACATGAAAATACAATGAAAGTGAGTGGGGTAAACTTAAATGTCAGCGCAGAGATGTGGAATGAAAGAGATGAGAACCAATGAGAAATTAACTTAAAAGTAATTGAAAGCAAATCAACTGTAAATCATAAAGTGAGTGTTGACTGAGTGTGTTTGTGTCAGTGTCTGTGTGCGTGGTGTGATTAAACAAGATTGAAGAACGAGTGTCTGTGTGTATAGGTATGGGTGTGTTTGTGTGTCAGCAGCAGCAGATGCCACTGCAGACAGATCAAATAAATGCTTTTGATCCGCTACCGCAGCAGCCAGAGACTCCAATGGACAGGCATGAACTGCTGAGGACGTCTGATCTCCGAGCAGCAGTTGTTGTTGTTGCTCTAGCGTTTCAGGTGATAGCGATGGTCGCTGTGTTTGCTGCTGGGGGGAGCGAATGCGATTGTCGCACATTAGAGCATTTCTCCTGACGCGTCACAATTCATCGCGTTTTTCTTGAACAATTTTTTTCAATTAAACATTTATTCTACATGATCTAATCTTGAACTTGTGCGAAGGTTTTAGTTTTCTTTTTTAACTTTAAGTTTATTTAAGGACGTTTTATGCTCAAATTCTTGCCAACAAAACGAAATTTTGAGTTAAAAAATCTATCAAAAATCCAAATTTCAATAATTTATTATAAATATTTTTATATATATTTTATTATACATTTTTTTATTTTGAATTTGATCGCAAAATTGCTTGTCAAACGCGAATGTCCTTTTTTTAAGAGTCAGCCTCTGCACCCCACTTAACCTCTCAAATTAATTTGCTTTTAAGTGTCTAGACAGAGTTACTCGGTCAAAATCAGTGATAGGTAAAAATATGAAAAAAAACAAACAAAAAAAAAAAAACATTACAGTAATCTATACGTACGGTGTCTTTTACAGTAGACTTACTAGACTACTTTTACTAATTTAGTAGTCTTTCATAAAAGAGGATAACTATTAATATCTAGGTTTTCGGAAACCAGGACATTCCACTAAAAAGAACACTGTACAATTAAAGTAAACTTACGAGTCACCAAACTCTTTCGAGTTCCCCTATAACTAGGTGTCTTGTAAAGCAAATAGAACAAAACACAGCGATTTACAAGAGATACATTATGGTTAATCATAATCGTCTTATTTTATTTCAACATTTACTTTATGTGGGCGTACATTCTGTGCAACAAGACAGCATATTACTGATTTAATCATCGAAAGTAGATGAAAGCAGGAAATTTGCAGCCAACTGCTCATTTTTTTCGCATGCGAAATACGCTTGCAGTACCAGGGCTTCCGAAAATCCAAGAGCCTTAAGCTGTGAAATAAAAATTACAAGGATGTTTGCCAGCTTAGTGTGATACTAACAAGATCTTAACTAAATCAATTAAATTTATAGCTTTATGGCGAACGGCGCAATAAAATGTTTAGCTTACCCGCTCTATGGCATCTTGATCCTGCGGTGTCAGGCGAATCGTAGCCATACTTTCCGACTGTGGAACATTCATCTCAGAGCTTATTGTTCTAGCATCGTCGTCCGGCGACGCAAGGTTAACTGGAACATCCTCAGCTCCAGCAACAGACCTTCGGCCAACCTCAGCTGCTGTTGCTGCAGAATCAGCAGCTACTGTAGCTGTAGCAGAAGCAGACTCATTCTGAAGTGTTAGCGATGAAAGGTTTTCAGTACGGATTGTATTCGACTGAGTACGACCAAATGGTTGAGCGTTGCCTCCAGTGACCTCACCTTCAAGTGGCTGGTTCAGCATATTTAAAAAAGCATCCTGATTTTCCGAAATCAATTGCAATAGAGCTGGATTTGTTTGTCCAATCTAAAAGCATAAATTAAACAGTCTTCAAAGCGTTTTATTTGATTATGACCCCTAAACATACCTGCTGCAAAACAGCATGTAAAAGATGTGGATTTTGATATATCAGAGAGCGCATTTGTAGAAACTGTGGTTGACTACGTAAAAACTCGAATGGATCTGAAATATAATTAGCATTAAATACATATGCCCATTGAGAAAATGCCAAAACTAAAATTTACCAGATGCCGATTCGGTTTGCAGATCACTCAGAGATTCCTGACGCAAATTTGACGCTCTTGTTTGATCTTCATCATCTACGGTGTTAAAGAGATTGCTTTCCTGAGGAATACCCGTTATCAAATATTCCACAGCGCGCTCAGGGTTATTAAAGCTGGCTGCCATTGCCCGCTCAACCTGGTCTCGAGCATAACCCATTTCAACCATTGAGGCAACAGTACGACTATATTCTTCACCCATTAGTAAGTTTGATTCTGCACGCGTTTGTAAGGATGCATTGGCAAGCTCACCAACTAAATCGATACTCGAATAGTCTGTTGCCGCGGCAGCTAATGCAGCTGGTATGGACGTCGTCGCCGGTTCGGTGTTCAAAGCGTCCGATCTTTCTCTGTCGGAAGTCTCAGCAGTCTTTTTGCTCGTACTTGGTTCCTTTACAGGCTCCGTTTGCTTATTTTCCGACGGCGACTCATCAACAGAGGATACTTTTGCTGCTGTCACTTTCGGTACATCCCGTTCTTGTTGTGCGCCAACTGTAGTAGTTGCTGCTGTTCCTGTGTTACTGCTTCCACTAATGTCTCGTGTTAGCATTACCACTATGAACTTCTTTTCATCCACTTTGTATGAGCTTATTGTTCGCTCATCTGTTAATATGACCCCTTTACCAAAAAGAATGTATTTTAACTCATAATTTAATTACGAACATAGTTTTAAAAATTTTGATTTGGTTATTTAAGGCAATATCAAAGCTAATCGAAAACATACCAGCATAAATTAATTTTTGTTTTTCCACAACGTACTCTACACCGCGATCGTTGAATATTTGTTTTTTGAGTTCTAAAACCTATAATAGATATATAAATTAAACGCTTGCTTATGTGTATGTACATACATGTTATATGCGTGTAAATACACACATGCGTACATTAATTCATATGGACGAACTTAACGACACACACATTTGTATACGTAAGATAATATCAAACTTACCGTCTTTTCAGAATCAAAATCAATAGTAAATGTTTGTTGTTGTAGATTCTTTACGGTTATAATCATTTTGAAATGTAAATTTAATAAGTATTCTGCGCTATTCTTTAAATTTTCTGCTTTGCTCCCAGCCTTACAAAAATGTTTGTCATCGACACTAGGGATGGTCAATAGTTTGCAAATATCGAACGTAATGAATATCAACTTTTGTATTGCAATATATCGATATGTATATTCATATCGATATCTCTACATTTGTTGCACATTTTCAATGAATAGGGTAAAACAATTTTGTCAATTTTCGATCAAAATTATACCTGGAATAAAATTACTTAATAAAACTAATTGCGCCACATAGACACTAAATTCTTAATTTTTAATTCATATTTAAGATTTGAAATATTTATATCGACCACATTCGCGCTAACTAACTTAAGAATATTAACACTTCATTAAACTAACATTAAACAAAACCGTTTATTACCTTATACAGTTTCCCGTTGAATTTTCATTTTCAACTGTACTTTACACAGCGCTGAAAAAAAAATTCCGCCCTGCATCTCCAGCTACATAGAAAGCGGAACATGCAGCAATGACATTCAATGTTTTCATTTCCAATTCGTTCATCGAATACGCTCTTTTTCATAATTCTATGGATAATGTTTTTATAAATATGTCCCTAAAACGATTTTTCGAAATACGAATAATTTTGGTAGTTACAACTGTTTTGGTGACGTTGATGCTATGGCGCAGTGATCGGATGTAAAACCACTTATTTTGATACCGTCGTCACGATGTCTTAAGTATCAGTCGACCGATTTATTTGAAGATTGTCATGAATGTTCATAAAACATACCAACAAAAACTGAACATTTCAATTTTTAACATGTTTAAAAATTAAAAATATAATAACATGTTTAAAAAATTCGTAAAGTTGAAAAAGTATTGAAGAAACCGAACTAATATTTACGAAAGCCACCATTTTATAAAAAAAAAAAATTCGTTTTCAGTTTTGTTGGTTCATGCCATAGAGACATTCAATATCTTTAAGAATTTGTACACTTTTTTTTCTGATGGCCACACGGGTTGCAATCGTAGCGACGAGGACACTGCCTTTTGTTTTCTTTTTTCATTTTTATAATCAATTCAAATAATATTAAGTACATGATAAAAAAGTGGATGGTAAAAATATCAAATTTGTTTTTTACAGGCCGAAAAAAACACTCCAAATAATATGCTATTTATGCTCAAGATAAAACATATAATCCTCTACTACCCAAGACCAGCTGCAGCGGTCAATTTTATTTGGCTTCCCAATATGGTTCTAAAAACGACATTGTTAGATTTTTTTTTTTTTTGGTTTTATCTGCAATAAAAATGCCAAATTTTCATTTTTCATGAATTTTAAATTTATTTAAAAAAAGAAGAAAATTTAATAAGCGTCAAAAAATATGGTTTTAAAAATTATGTCTTGACACGAAAAATCAAGATGTAGCAGTGTGATCCACTTCATATTTTGTACCTTTCCCGTTCGTTCCTCAAGTATGCACTCAGTGTGAATATCAAATATATTAATGAATACATACATGCACGTGTGGTAAACTTGACGATTTGGAACCAAAACTGACTCTTTTTTTTTCGTTTGGCTCCCTGGCTCTTTTTTTATGAAATTGGCTCCCTATCTTCACGATTAATTGATTTCAATATAACTAAGCCCTGAATTATCATATCGATGTTTTTCACAACTAAATTTTACTATGTATCCACTATCGGTATTTAAGCGTTGTGTGAGTGCGCTATTAACATTCAAAGCATGTGCGATAGATCAAAATAAAACAACTCAACTTAAAAATAAGCTAGTATTTAAGTCTGTAAATAACATAATGTTATGTTAGGAGTTGCAAAGCAATAGTGATTCACACTGTTTGGTCAGCAAAAGACATATAATGTCAAATATTGTCTTTCAACATGATTTAAAAAATTTATAATGGAATCGTTTTTTTTTTTCTTTGTTTAAAAAAACAAGAAAAAAAGGTTATCTTCGGCTAGCCGAAGATAAATAACCTTGCAGATTTACAATAAGACACTTAGCACTAAGACACTTCATTTTTAGCACTGTTTTGAAAAAAACAATTGTGCACTGTTTTCAATAAAACAATTGTGTTGTACAATCAAGTACTCCTTGAATAGTTTGCCAAAAAAACATTATTAATCTAGTATTCATGGCATTGCACGTCAAAAAAAAGTACAAATTAATCTAGTATTCATAGCATTACACGTCAAAAAAAAAAAAAAAAATTGAAAAAAAAAATTAAAAAATGAATTATACTAAGCAATTTTCAGCATTGTTCCTATGGGAGCTATATGATATAGTGATCCGATCTGGCCGATTTTAACATATGTTCTGCGTGCAGAGAGAATACACATGTGTACCAAGTTTCACCACGGTAGCTTTAAAACTGAGAGACTAGTTCGCATTGCAACAGACGGACAGACGGACATGGCTATATCGACTCGGCTGTTGATGCTGATCAAGAATATATATACTTTATGGGGTCTGCCACGCCTCCTTCAATGCGTTACAAACATCGTGACAAAAACAATATACCCTCTGCAAGGGTATAAAAAGTAAGTTAAGAAATAAAATTAAGTGTTCTGTTCTCATAAAACAAAAATTTGTATTTTAGTAAAATATGAATTGCTAAAAAACCAGTATTTTTGGATCCTTTTTATTGAAATTGGTTTTTTTTAACACTTTTTTTTTTGGCAATTTTTAAAAAAATTAAGTGGCAAAAGTGCATACATGCGTTTTTTCATACAAGAATATAAAAAACAAGTATGTCACTGATATATAATGATTTGTTTTATAATAAACTCTTTGATAATCAAAAAGTGGGCATATCATGCAAAATGCGAAGCCTGAACCCGAATTTTGCGTGTCAGGAGCAGCAAAGAGAATTCCAGGCCATTAACTCCGATAAGTCAATGGTTCGCACCTTAAAAAAAAATTGCCGACAATGATCGTAAAAATTAACAATTTACTTAGGCTGAATCCGAAAGCAGCTGCAATTGGAGAAATCGAAAGAATTGCAAATGTATATGATTATTCTGGGCACAGCCCATGTTTTGCCTCATTTATGTAGATAGTTTTTTGCTTACAAATGCTAAAAAAATTTTACGTTAGAGGTATAAGCTTATTGCGTATAAGATTAGTGAACGATTATTTGTAACCAAGTCGAAAGTCGCTCCATACTTGAAATAATATTTATTAAATTGCTTATGAAATTTCATTCAGTTTCGTTTTTCAGTAATTTTGTGGCTTGACTTAAAGAATCCCACACACCAGAGCGAATAATTCCCAGCGGCAACGGCGCGAATATCTAATTATACAAATATCTTCTGAACGGGTGCAAACCAAAGCGGGTCGAATTCGTTTTGACGGCGTATTGGCAGCGATTTTTCCGTTGAACATTGAAAACCGAGCATGAAATGTTTTTTTCGTTTGCCGCCAAAAACGATAAAACTCAGATTTATTTTTGAATTTAACATATTAAATTACTTTGTTTTGGCTTTAAATACAATATATTAATAATAATATAATGAGAGAAGCTTTAAACTCATTATCATTCGCTTTTATTAAAAAATTATTTATAAACAAGTAAGAAAGGCTACAGTCGATCGCGCCGACTGTAAAAGACCTCGTACTCTCCTTGTTTTCGAAATTAATATTTGAATACGGTTGTAATTTAAAATTCGGTCACTGATGCGATTCGAACACCCGCGCTTACTGACGCAAGTTCCATATCATGCTGCAACCCTACTAGTTACACCACACCATTCATTTGGCAGAAATTTGATTATTTTCATTTATATATAATAATGTAGTTATTTAAAAAACAAGAAAGAAAAGTACAGTCGAACACGCCCGACCGTATAATACTCTCTGCGTTTATTCCCAATTATAATACTTAAATCGGTATTCAGACATTACAATAGATAGTTCTTGTATTAGAATACGTTAAAACAAAAAAAAGATAAGCATAATCAAGCATACATGTGTTTGTCTGTATGTACATACAAATTCGTTTGACGTTAAATGTATGCACATACATATGTGTGTATGAATACTATTGGTCGGCACGACTAGCGCTGTCTCTCTCGCGCTCATTGCTTTAGAATAAAATCTTTGTTGCTGCATTGCTTTCTTGTTTATGGTCGGATTCTTATGAAACTTTCTGGAGAGTTTGACATGATACGTCTTCAAACGAATCATAAATAACAACACTGTACGATAAGAATAAATGCTTTAAAAACGGCATGCAAGTTTGAAATTTACTTTTATTTCTTGCGGAAAAAGGGGGCGTGGCAGCCCAAAACTTTTGATGTCATTGGATTTATGCGGCCTTTAGGAACACGTGTACCAAAATTGGTATTCCTAAGTGCCATAGTTACTGAGATATTAACCGAAAACATCTATTTTTTCCGAGGTATGTCTAGTTTTTTGCTCATTGTGGGCGAATGGGGCGTGGCATCGAAAAAAAAAAAGATTCTTGTATTGACTGACTAAATATCGAGTCGATAGAGACCAAATTCGAACTTGTAGCTCTTACCATCTCCGAAATCTGTTTGTTCATACGGACAGACAGACGGACAGACAGACAGACAGACAGACGGACAGACGGACAGACGGACAGACGGACATGGCTATATCGACTCGGCTTGTGACGCTGATCAAGAATATATATACTTTATGGGGTCTGCCACGCCTCCTTCTGCCTGTTACATACATTTGCACAAACCCAATATACTCTTGCAGAGAGTATAATAAAAAATAATTAAATTTCTGGGTCTGTGCCGGGTTCGAACCGCAGACCATTGGCGGTTGCACCAGTTAAAATTCTTTATTTACATTTTTGTTTGAAATTTAAAAAAGTATATTAATAAATTCCACTGTCGGGAATTGAACCTGCGAACTTATACGCAAGTTGCAGAACACGCCGCAACACTACTAATTGCACCAACACCTCCTTGTGAGACGGCTCCGATTATTTTCATTAAGATATAATAGTGCTAAATTATAAAATTTAAAAAAAAAATTTAATCTGAGTCTGTGCCGGGGTTCGAACCGCAGGTCTTGTGTTTACAAACAAGTGCGTGGCCCACCCGGACCACGCTCTCTTTGCAAACTACTGCGGTTAATGTACATATAAACATACAGTTATCTCTTTTCTTTCAACCACGTGCATTGACAATGCGCTTCAAGGGACACTTTGTTACCTAATTGCTCAGTTGTTTATAGTTAGATTTTTATGCAACTTTCAGGGTAGTTTGATATAATTTGTCTTTAAAGGAATCTTAAATTACAACACTGTACGATGAGGACAAATGCCTTAAAAACGGCATCGAAATTGAAAATTTTATTTTTTTTCTTGTGGAAAAAGGGGGCATGGCAGCAAAAAAATTTTAATGGCACTCCATTTATGCTGTCCCTAGGAACCTGCGTACCCAAATTGGTGGTCGTAAGTGCCATAGTTACAGAGATATTCGCGGAAAACATCAATTTTTTTCGAGGTGTCTTTGGTTTTTTGCTCATTGCGGGGGCGGTAGGGGGCGTGGCACTGATTTGAAATAAACTTGATCTGCTCGCGAAAGTTATTGAATTTTTATAACAAATTTGGTGGTTCTGTCACAAGTGTTGAATTTTTAGACCCCGTATTCTAAAAAAGAGTATAGGGGTCTATTAGGTTTGTCAGAAGCCACTGATGGGATTGGAACCCGCGCTTACTGACGCAAGTTCCATATCATGCTGCCCTACTAGCTGCACCACTACATTCATTATTTTCATTTATATATAATAATGTAGTTATTTATAAAATAAAAAAAAAATAAATTAATTTGAAAAAGGGGGCGTGGCAGACCAAAATTTTGAATGACGTTGCATTTGTGTTGTCTCTAGGAACCTGCGTACCAGAATTGGTGTTCCTAAGTGCTGTAGTTACAAAGATATTCGCAGAAAACATCAATTTTTTTCGAGGTGTGAAAAAATTGATGTTTTCCGCGAATATCTCTGTAACTATGGCACTTACGACCACCAATTTGGGTACGCAGGTTCCTAGGGACAGCATAAATGGAGTGCCATTAAAATTTTTTTGCTGCCATGCCCCCTTTTTCCACAAGAAAAAAAATAAAATTTTCAATTTCGATGCCGTTTTTAAGGCATTTGTCCTCATCGTACAGTGTTGTAATTTAAGATTCCTTTAAAGACAAATTATATCAAACTACCCTGAAAGTTGCATAAAAATCTAACTATAAACAACTGAGCAATTAGGTAACAAAGTGTCCCTTGAAGCGCATTGTCAATGCACGTGGTTGAAAGAAAAGAGATAACTGTATGTTTATATGTACATTAACCGCAGTAGTTTGCAAAGAGAGCGTGGTCCGGGTGGGCCACGCACTTGTTTGTAAACACAAGACCTGCGGTTCGAACCCCGGCACAGACTCAGATTAAATTTTTTTTTTTAAATTTTATAATTTAGCACTATTATATCTTAATGAAAATAATCGGAGCCGTCTCACAAGGAGGTGTTGGTGCAATTAGTAGTGTTGCGGCGTGTTCTGCAACTTGCGTATAAGTTCGCAGGTTCAATTCCCGACAGTGGAATTTATTAATATACTTTTTTAAATTTCAAACAAAAATGTAAATAAAGAATTTTAACTGGTGCAACCGCCAATGGTCTGCGGTTCGAACCCGGCACAGACCCAGAAATTTAATTATTTTTATATATAAATGAAAATAATGAATGTAGTGGTGCAGCTAGTAGGGCAGCATGATATGGAACTTGCGTCAGTAAGCGCGGGTTCCAATCCCATCAGTGGCTTCTGACAAACCTAATAGACCCCTATACTCTTTTTTAGAATACGGGGTCTAAAAATTCAACACTTGTGACAGAACCACCAAATTTGTTATAAAAATTCAATAACTTTCGCGAGCAGATCAAGTTTATTTCAAATCAGTGCCACGCCCCCTACCGCCCCCGCAATGAGCAAAAAACCAAAGACACCTCGAAAAAAATTGATGTTTTCCGCGAATATCTCTGTAACTATGGCACTTACGACCACCAATTTGGGTACGCAGGTTCCTAGGGACAGCATAAATGGAGTGCCATTAAAATTTTTTTGCTGCCATGCCCCCTTTTTCCACAAGAAAAAAAATAAAATTTTCAATTTCGATGCCGTTTTTAAGGCATTTGTCCTCATCGTACAGTGTTGTAATTTAAGATTCCTTTAAAGACAAATTATATCAAACTACCCTGAAAGTTGCATAAAAATCTAACTATAAACAACTGAGCAATTAGGTAACAAAGTGTCCCTTGAAGCGCATTGTCAATGCACGTGGTTGAAAGAAAAGAGATAACTGTATGTTTATATGTACATTAACCGCAGTAGTTTGCAAAGAGAGCGTGGTCCGGGTGGGCCACGCACTTGTTTGTAAACACAAGACCTGCGGTTCGAACCCCGGCACAGACTCAGATTAATATACTCGTAAATGGAGTGCCATTAAAATTTTTTTGCTGCCATGCCCCCTTTTTCCACAAGAAAAAAAATAAAATTTTCAATTTCGATGCCGTTTTTAAGGCATTTGTCCTCATCGTACAGTGTTGTAATTTAAGATTCCTTTAAAGACAAATTATATCAAACTACCCTGAAAGTTGCATAAAAATCTAACTATAAACAACTGAGCAATTAGGTAACAAAGTGTCCCTTGAAGCGCATTGTCAATGCACGTGGTTGAAAGAAAAGAGATAACTGTATGTTTATATGTACATTAACCGCAGTAGTTTGCAAAGAGAGCGTGGTCCGGGTGGGCCACGCACTTGTTTGTAAACACAAGACCTGCGGTTCGAACCCCGGCACAGACTCAGATTAAATTTTTTTTTTTAAATTTTATAATTTAGCACTATTATATCTTAATGAAAATAATCGGAGCCGTCTCACAAGGAGGTGTTGGTGCAATTAGTAGTGTTGCGGCGTGTTCTGCAACTTGCGTATAAGTTCGCAGGTTCAATTCCCGACAGTGGAATTTATTAATATACTTTTTTAAATTTCAAACAAAAATGTAAATAAAGAATTTTAACTGGTGCAACCGCCAATGGTCTGCGGTTCGAACCCGGCACAGACCCAGAAATTTAATTATTTTTATATATAAATGAAAATAATGAATGTAGTGGTGCAGCTAGTAGGGCAGCATGATATGGAACTTGCGTCAGTAAGCGCGGGTTCCAATCCCATCAGTGACTGATTTAAAATCTTTTTTAAAATTTAATTTTAAAACTTAAATTTTAAATTACAGTCGTATTCAAATATTATTTTCGAAAACAAGAAGAGTACGGGGTCTTTTACAGTCGGCGCTCTCGACTGTAGCCTTTCTTACTTGTTTCTTATCGTATTGTTATTTAAATAATTATATAAAACTACTCTGAAAGTTTTATAACAATCCGACCATAAACAATAAAGAAAACACCCAACAAATTCTATATATTTGCGGCCAATACCAATGCATGAGTGCGAGAGAGACAGCGCTGGCAGTGCCGACGAAAAGTATACATACGCACATATGTATGTGCATATATATAACGTCAAACGAATAAGTATGTGCATACGGACAAACAGATGAATTTTTGATTATACTTAGTTTTTTTTTTAGACTTCGTACTCTTAAAAAGAGTATAGGGGGCTATTAGGTTTGTCAGAAGCCAAATGTGCGTAACAGGCAGAAGGAAGCTTTTCCGACCCCATAAAGTATATATATTCTTGATTAGCATCAACAGCCGAGTCGATATAGCCATGTCCATCTGTCCGTCCGTCTGTATGAACACCTGGATCTTTTAAACTACAAGAGCTAGAACCACCAAATTTGTAATAAAAATTCAGTAACTTTCGCGAGCAGATCAAGTTTATTTCAAATCAGTGCCACGCCCCCTACTTAGGATCTGCGGTTCAAACCCGGCACAGACTCAGAAATTAAAATTTTTTTTTTTATATTTTATATATTTTTTTTTATATGTAAATGAAAATAATCGGGTTGATGTCAAATGAATGGAGTGGCGCAACTAGCAGGGTTGCAGCATGTTCTGGAACCTGAGTCTGATAGCGCGGGTTCGATTCCCATCAGTGACTTGATATAAAATATAGCCTTTCTTACTTGTTTTGTTTTAACGTTACCGATTTTAACATTACAGCAGAGAGTATTATACGGTCGGGCGTGTTCGACTGTACTTTTCTTACTTGTTTAGTTTTATAAAATGTCACAGAGATTTAAATTAAAATTTGGTCATTATTTTAAATTAAATTTTGGACATTACCAATATTATGACACACTTATATTTTCTGTTTTTAAGAAGAAGAACGAGTTTTGGATTTTTACCAGTATTTTTGCCACCTTTTTCATGAAATTGACTCTTTTTTAAAATGCCAAAGACCGTTATGCTATATCTTTGTGAGTATTTTCTGATATCACTTAAATCAAAATATGTAAACATACAGTTTAACTCTCCTGAAAGGCTATAGTTGAAGAAGCCGAATGTAAAAGACGCCATAATCGTTTTTTATACTCTCTGCAAGAGTATATTGGGTTTGTGCAAATGTATGTAAAAGGCAGAAGGAGGCGTGGCAGACCCAATAAAGTGTATATATTCTTGATCATCGTCACAAGCCGAGTTGATATTGCCATGTCTGTCTGTCCGTATGAACACACAGATTTCAGAGATGGTAAGATCTGCAAGTTCGAATTTAGTCTCTATCGACTCGATATTTAGTCAGTCAATACAAGAATCTTTTTTTTTCTCGATGCCAAGCCCCATTCGCCCACAATGAGCAAAAAACTAGACTTACCTCGGAAAAAATAGATGTTTTAAGCGAGTATCTCAGTAACTACGGTACTTAGGAACACCAATTTTGGAATGCATTTTCCTAGAGACAGTATAAATACATTGCCATTTACCGATACCGATAACGATACCGGATACCGATTTTAACATTATAATTGGGAATAAATGCAGAGAGTACTATACGGTCGGGCGCGCTTGCCACGCCCCCTTTATCCGTAAGAAGCAAACTAAACTTTTCAAACTTGCATGCTGTTTTAACCGATACCGATAACGATACCGGATACCGATTTTAACATTATAATTGGGAATTAATGCAGAGAGTACTATACGGTCGGGCGCGCTTGACTGTAGTTTTCTTTCTTGTTTTTATTTGTGTTGCTATTTTTACAACAAAAGTTTCGTAAAGTTATATTATTATTCTTTACAAATTGTCGTTTTCAGGGCTATTTCCAAGCCAGAGCACACGACCTTTGCAACTTGTACCGTTTCACACTGAAATAAAAAGTTATAAAGAATTATAATGAATATAAGAAATGAAAGATGCTGAAACTGTTGATCTCTATATATACACATATACATTTTAATCACTTTAATAATAAATATAATCCAATTTTAATCAAATTTGCATTGAATATGGGATTTGGTCCTAAAGCATATCGACTGAATTTGGTTGAGATTGCTCGATTCGATTGTTTGCACGGGATTTAGTCATGGGGTATAGATATACATATAGCGATAATCATCCGATTAGAGCTTTAGCTTTAGAACAAAAAGATATTTTTGAATAGAAACTGGCGAACATGGCTATATCGGTTCACGTACCTATTGATGTCGACCTCACCTCCTTTAATGCGTAACAAACTTCGTGATAAAATATCAAACGCCTACAGAAGTAAGCGCTTAAAAATGTACTAAAAACTAATAAATGTAAAGGAGAAAGCTACCATAGTTTGAAAGAGGCTTCTTCGAAATGCGAACATTACTCCTTTTTGACAGTCTGGCAACCACTGTTTACTGTCATTCAAAGATTAAACTTGCTAAAAACTGAATTGCGCAATGCGCATGCCCCAATTTTTGTTCCCAAATGGCACGAATTATACAATACAAAATAACATTTTTTCATTCACTGGTAACAAGTGCATAAAAAAGTGTGAACTTATTGTAGAAATGATTAAATGAGTTAAAATTAACAAAGGTTTCCGTTGACGACATAAAGTATACAAAACATTGTACAGAATTTCATTAAGAACTGTAAGTTTGCCAAATAAGCAAATAAATTACAATCTATTTAACTGTCATACAAATATATATCAACAAATTGCCAAAGTTTATAAATGATGTAAACAGATCAACCGATACAGTCGAATAAACGGGGGAAATAATATTAAAACAATCAAATATAATCTGTTCCGTTTAGTTAAAATAATTTACGTAGCCCTACTTTGTTGTCTTTAAAATACAATAAAGTTCCGCTATTAGTTTTATTTTTTAGATATTTGCATGTGTGTGCTTGCGCGCGTGTGTGTGTAAATATACAAGAATGGAAATTACAAATAAACGGGTGTACTTACAGATGTGTGTGTATAAAGTTGTGTGTATGTGTGCAGAGTGTATTGGATGCATCGAAGTCGTATGCATATACATACGAATGTACATATGCGTATGTGTGGTTATTTAAAAAACAAGGCTTCGCCCTTTGCAAATGGTATTATAATTTCGTGATATATATATATATATATATATATATATATATATATATATATATATATATATATATATATATATATATATATATATATATACATTTTTAACAACCAAACACAAACCTTCCAGTCAAATTTAAGAAAAAATAATATAATTATTGAAATATACAAAGCAAAATCCCTTGGACGTGTATGTCATGTGAGCGACTAAATTTCAATTATATCACGATTATTTTAGTGACTTTATTACTATAATTGCATATTCAAATATACCTGCTAGTTTGAGATCTCGGTGCATTAAAAACATGTCAAACTTATGATTTAAGCGTTTTGATACTTGCAGTGAATATGTTTTGATATTACGGGGACAAGGCTAAAAAATGTCAAACTCTTTCAACAATTTCAATTGTAATCTGAAGCAGCAGAATACAGGGCAAGAATACAGCAGGGAAAAGCATATCTTAGAAGACTTCAATGCGAGCGAAGCTTCCGCAGCGTTGGCCTGAAGGTGGTGATACCCTGTAAAATATGACGGTATGTCGCATTTGAATGTTCAACGATAATTTCCAGACATCTCAAACAATTGTTTCATAATTATTTTAGCACTATGGACGGGATGATGTCGATGCTTTATCCACTGTCGGAGGACCAATTGACAATAGCATCATTTATAAATATGATGGAGCTGGCGACGCAGGCGTTGTGGATTGGGGACGGTGTGAAATACTGGACAGCGGATGTTACAATCAGAATCAAAACTACCCCCATTTGGAGGAGGATTATGTACCCGACTCTGAAATCGGCGATAGTGATACGGGTATTGCCCCGAGTGCCTACTGGGATCATAGTATTGCTGCACCGAATGAATTTAATTACGATTATGGCTATGGAACCGGTTATGGATATGAGGCTAAATCGGCACAAAGTAAATCTGAGTCAGCGGAGAGGGCTGAGATAGAAGCAAGGAGACAACAACAACACGAAGAAGAAGCAGCAGGTATGTTCGTGAGAAGAGACAATAGTTTTGGAGTCCGCTTGCCTGCCGCACCTGCCACATCAACATGCAATGCAAAGTATCGAATGTTGCCACAAGCAGTTGCCTACCAGAATGCTCACAATGCTCAATACAATATGAATGGGGGCGTGGCGGGGCATACTGGCTATGCAACAAATGCTGGCTTAATTGACGAGCGCATTGGCAGTTTCATTAGCTTGTCAACAGCGGCGCCAATGCGAATGTTGCCCCATTCAACACAGCATCAGCAACAGCGGCAGCAGCAGCAGCAGCGACCACATTCCTCACAACAATTATTTCAAGATGGCAACAATGTGATCACCACTGACGCCTCCGGCAATCAAAATATGCCCTACTATGATCACACAACCGATCTTGCAACTGGGACCAGTAACTATGATGTCTTCTGCCAAATGGCCAGACCGTATACCTCGATGCTACCGCTTGATTATGCCGACTACTCCGACTACGGCTTCCAAACAGCAGATAATTGGTCAACGTATAGCGATACACCGCCAATGAGCAATGCTCAACATAAGCTTCAGCAGCAACGCAAGATATCCCTCATGATGGCAATGACAACAGCCTCTGTGATAGCCTCTGGGGAAACCAGAGTGCCATCTCAGCAACACTCTCATTCGCTGTCGCAGCAACGCATCAGTAATTATCCAGTCTCTGCCTCTAAATCAGTCGATGTAGCATCAGTAGCTGCTGCCCCACTTGTGCACGCCATCTCGACATCATCCTGTTTTGAAAGAAATATTAACAGCAGTTATTTATCAAGTGTACCATCAGTGACGTCATCAGCCATAAGGTCATCGACTGCTACCACAACTAGGAAATTGCCAAAACTATTACCATCACCACAGTACAACAAACAAACAACATATACACCTTCATCGATATGTACGACTCAGAATGCTAAAGGTTTAACCACAGATCCATCATCACCACTTACGTTCACCAATGCCGCCTTAATCCTGCCACTGTCTGAGAAAAACCATCGGCCAAAGCAGTTACCAAAGTTGCCAGAAACCAAAAACAGTTTCACAGCAAATGCCAATTCAGTTCCTATAACTATTTCAAAATCATCAGAGGACCCATTAATTTCATCTGCAACTGAAAAGCATTACGATTGTGGCATGAAACCAACTAATGTAGTTCGTTTAAAGGAAGACCAAGAAGAGCAGAAGGAGGACAAAACATATTCAATATTTTCTTATGGCCAGTCTAAAGCTGTCCACTCATCATCAGATTTCCATAATGTAGACTCACCCTTGTTATTTGATGCCAGAGAATATGCAGATGCTAAAAGTAGGCAGAATTCATTAATATCGACATCAAACGCTCCTGAATCGTCAATCAAAATGGGAGAAATGGAATTCGAACCCGCATCTGAATGCGAATCGAAATTCGCATACAAATCTAAGCTCGAATCCGAAATTCGATCTAAAACAAAGGCAACCTCATCATCATCAGCATTTGACATGTCGGAGTATCTAAAGCCTTATACATTAGACCCAATTAAATATTGTAGCGTTAGTGAAAATGATTACATTTTTAGCAAAACCACCGTCATTAATACCACCAGCACTACCACCACAATCACCACCGCAAGTGATCCATCCTTGGGCTCATTGAAATATTCAATGCCATCATCATTGGAATCGCATTTGACATATTCAATTACAACCTGGACCACTAGTTCAAACAATACTGAAACGACATTGTCCAGTTATCGAGGTGCTACTGTTGCCGTTGTGTCCACACCAGCACACAGCCCAACGGCATCGAGATCTGAATTGGTCATAACGCCGTTGAGTGACACTTCGTCCAACTTGTCGGGTGTGTTAAGTAAGACGACATTGGATGAGTCGAAAAAGAGCTCTCAAATAGTATCGATAAGTGTTGATCACGATAAAGTCACAACTCCAGTACTGAGTAGCGTTGATAACATGTTCACAACAATTGTTCTTGCTTCAGATTCAAAGCCCGATAACGTTTCAGCATTAAGTACTGATCACCATCACGATAATACAAAATTGTCAACGGATTCTGATTCAACACAAACTTACGTTGATTATATGAAAAGATTTGAACTTCCGGAGCTGCCGCCTATACTTGATATCTGTAGTGATTTTATCGATCAAAAAACTGAAATAAAATCAGAAACATGTGCGTCAGATACAGATACTACCACCTTGATGATTTCCAAATTAAACAACAATACTGCAATAAATACGAATACAATTGCCACGTCTTCCTACACAATAGTTAGTGACCTTGATGAATTTAAAACAACAGCCTCTAACTTTATTCAGAGCAACTATGATGAAAAAATTGTTAGCGAAAACACGCCCTTATTGCCATTCATAGTACCCATTATAAACGACCTGAAATCAAACCATGAGCCAACATTAGGTTTTGAGCAAACGTCAGATTCCTCCCTGCCTGTGGTAACAGCTGAAGCTGAAGCTTTGCCAGTATCAGAATTTCCAGAATACCTATCAGCAGCTCAAAATGTGGAGAATTCGGTGTGTGGTTCTGCCTTCGATGATAGTTTCTACGACAGCTTTAATGTTGACTTGTCAGCTTTGACAGCCACAATTTCTCAAATCGAGACCGAAACATGTCCAATAACAACAGCAACAACAACAACAGCTACTGTCAATGCAAACGCCAATGATTTAATGAAGTTGAATTTAAATCAAACACTCATAAATACTCAAATGAAGCAGAGCTCAGATACATCTGCAGGGCTAAGTGGGTATTACAAACCACAAAATCAACAGCAGTCCTCAGGGGTTCAGTCATTAGGTGCTGAGGTAACACCGATCAATCAAAAAGCAAAAGTCACCTCTGCGGCGAGCAGTGTTTTGGGTGGTTTATCCAAAGGTATTAAAGGTGGCTTGGATGGTGTCCTCAGTGGTGTTAGTTCAACAAAAGAGTCAAATGAGAACAAGAAAAGTTTCGGTTTCGGTTTGGCATCAAAACTTGTGCCAAATGTGGGAAATTTGCTCTCTAGCTCCACTAAAACTGGTCACGAAGAGAGCATTTCGACAGAAAGTAATTTATTGGCTGAAGCACCACCAAAGGATACAACAGTTTCTGGCTACGAATACGAAACCATTGACTATCTAGCTGAATCGCCGATCAAGCACAGCCGAGGTTCAACGGATTTTGGACCATTTTCAGAAATACAAGCAAATTCCGACTATGATTACCAAAACTTCCCCGACGAGGCCTTAGGATTAAACGATGAATGTGATTACAGTGACTATCCTGGCTACCAAATGTCGAGTCAGGAGTACTTTTACAGTGATCCCAATAAGCTGAAAGACCCTGAAGCGCTTAATGTGGCCATGACTCTAACCATGACCCTACCAAATCAAAATTGCTTCAGCGTTACTCCCACAGAAAATAACACCGAAAAAGCACGGACTACGGGCTGCAAAAAGACAACAACCGGCAGTGGAGCCTCGGGGGGTATGTTTGGCAGTATTTTCGGAAAGGCGGCCGCAGCGGTTCAGTCGGCCACGCAGGCGGTTAATCAAAGTGCCTCCTCGGTGGCTTCGGCAGTGGTACAAAAGGCATCCGGGCCAACAACCATAAAGCCAGCTGGATCAGCCGATCTATCTGTCGCTCCCACACTTAACCCTATGAACCAGTCTTTAGCAAGTAGGGTAGCAGGGGCAGAGTATGAGCATGAGGATTATGAGAATCATTTATTGATGGCCCATCAGGACCAGGAATCATTATTATCGCATCAATATGTCACCTCAAGAGATGATTATGCAAATTGTAATACGCATGCAGAGCTTGAATATGATCTGCCAAGGAACGAAAATATATATTATTCAGATGGTAATTATGGACAAAAAATGCTTCCGACGGTGCCGTCAGCAGGATCCACCGGCAAAAAACTGCCCACGATTAATGGTAAATCAGGACTGCTGATAAAACAACAGCCAACAGAAATTATTGATGAAGAGTCCGATGATGATATCATTAACGATGCATTTATTATGCATCGTCAATCGGAAATCGAAAGTGAGCAGAATGATTACTATCAGGATCAGCAGCAGACGACACCGTCCAGTCGCCGAGCGAATAATTATTATGAGCACGTTAATACGAGTTATGATTATCGGGAAGACTTTTTCAATGAGGAGGACGAGTTTAAGTATCTGGAGCAACAGCGGCAACAACAGCAACAACAACAACCCTCATTAGACTATATCGACGATAGACAGAACGATAACGAAGACGATGACGATGACTTCTTGGACGAGCATTATCGAAGTGATGAAGACGATTTGGGCAATTACCTAGACGAGAGCTCGAGCGGTAGTGTTGGTGTTGTTGTCAATGGACGAAAGTCCCATTTAATTGTTAGCTCTAGCAACACCAACGCAATAACTGAGGCCAGTCAGGCGGCAATTCACACGAATGTTCCGCCAAAACTGTCTGGTAGTCATCAGCAAATCAAGAAACAAGATAGCATCATTATAGAAGAGGCTGATTCAGTTTTGGTCGATCTGGATGATTATCATCGAGCTGCAGCTACTCAAAGTTCATCCGATAAAGAGGCTGATGAGAATGATCATTTGTCGGACTTACTCCCAGTGCGTACAAAGTCACAGAAGAAAAAGAAAGTCCTTGTGCGGGGCGAGACGGAGGAAGTTGTCAGTGGACATATGCAAATATTAAGAAAACCTGAAATTACTGCCAAACAACGCTGGCACTGGGCCTACAACAAAATTATTATGCAGTTAAATGTGAGTACAAATAATTTAGATTACATTCAAATGTACAGTATATACGAAAAATTAAGTAAGAAAGGCTACAGTTTGGCAAGAGACCGCGCACTCATTATAGTATGCATTGTTCCTTACGAATAAGCCATTTTAGACCGATTTTTCCGGACTCGGCTGTTAGAGTTGATCGACAATAGTTACTTTATGGAGTCAAGATAGCCTCCTTTACCAGATACGTTAATTTGCTTCTGTATATATTTGTTTGGTGACATGTGATTATTTATACCCGTTGCTCGTAGAACACAAGGGTATATTGTAGTCGTTGAAATGTATGTAAAAGGCAGAATTAGGCGTGACAGACCCCTTAAAGTATATATATTCTTGATCAGCATCAACAGCCAAGTCGATATAGCCATGTCCGTCTGTCCGTGCGTCACTCCGTCCGTCCGTCTGTATGAACAAAAGGATCTCAGAGAAAGAGCCGAGAGTTCGCAAATGAAAGATAAAATGCCCAAGCAGTACAAGTTTTTTTTTTATTTTTGGACACGCCCACTTTCGGGCGTTCTATGTTCATATAAAGTAAAGTATATATATTCTTGATCAGCATTAGCAGCCGAGTCGATATAGCAATGTCCGTCTGTCTGTCCGTCCGTCCGTATGAACACCTGGATCTCAGAGACTATAAGAGCTACAGACATCAAATTTGTAATAAAAGTTCTGTAACTTTCTCGAGCAGATCAAGTTTATTTCAAATCGGTGCCACGCCGCCACCGCCCCTGCAATAAGCAAAAAACCAAGGATACCTCGGGAAAAATTTACGTTATTTGGAAAAATTTATGTTTTCCGCGAATATCTCCGAAACTGTGGCACTAAGTACCACCAATTTGGGTACGCAATTTCCTATGGACAGCATAAATGCAGTGCCATTAAATCTTATTGACTGCCACGCCACCTTGTGATGAAAAGGAAAGCCCAAAAATTGATATCATTGCATTTTTGCTGTCTATAGGCCCCTTTGGTGTTCCTAAGTGCCACAGTTACTCAGATATACGCTTAAACGGACATGGGTATATTGACTCGGCTTGTGACGCTGATCAAGAATATATATACTATATCGTAAGAAAGATCGGTCTGAATAATGCTGTAATTGAAAAATGCATGTATTTACCAAGCTATCCAATCAAACTGACTAGAGTCCATCACCTAAACGATTGCACTAATATTATTGTCATACTCCATTGTTATTAACATATTATATTAAAACCAAATGGCAGGTTTCCTAAAGTCGCGAGGCGACTATTGAAATTTTTCTTGTAATACTTTTATTGGTCACAGGGTCGGTCAAGTTAATGGAAAACGTTGATTAAATATTTTGATGCTGACGCTTTTTCTGAGAACTTTGAGGGGCTTGCAAATTTTTAACTCCAATGATTTGTGACATTCAGTTCTGACTTTTCAAACGAAATTTTTGAGTATTAAAGTAAAAAACAATGCTCCTCAATACTTTGGGAACAAACTTATAGTATAAGTAAAAGAACTCGAACTCTCAGTTGAATGAACTGATACTGGATTACTTTCTCAAAAACCCTATCGTTCATACATGCATGCTTCTTTCAGTTGCATAAATTGAACAAATGTAGAATACCTTCCCGACGCGTCGCGCAGTGTATACGAGTATTGGGACTGAAAGTATGTGCTTTGCTGTTTGAGCGAAGGGAGCACGTTTATTGATAAGCTGACACACTTAAATAGCCGTTAATAAGATAATTATTTACACATTGTGCACATATAGTATACACAATTAAGTGTGTAAGAATGTGTATTGGCTTTTAGATATGCAAATGTTCTAAAAGTACACAAAAAAAAAAAAAAGGCCACAGTTGTGTATTGGTATTGCTATGAACTCAACAAACGGATGGTTTGTTGATCAAATTTAGCAGCGCTCAATTAATAGTGAAAAACTCAGCATTTCGAGGTCAGCTATCCAGTCATGGCTTCTCCATCAGTGGCAGATCGAACCCGTAAGCTTAGCTACCTTCTAAAGCATAAGGGGGAAAACGTAATTCCCATTGTAAGTTAAATCGTTGTGTTGTTTATTTCTTTGATTCACTTTTATTCCCCAAAAAAAAAACGTAAAGTTTTTATAAAAATCTTCAAAAAACGCTGTTAAGCTTTTTTTTTTAGAGTACAGGAGTCTAGTAGGTTTAGAAGCAAAAGGTGCGTAGCAGGCAGAAGGAGGCATGGCCACATCATGGTCACATCTATATATATATAAAACTGTTTGTCCTTACCGACTGACTGGCCTATCACGCTACACGTTACGATCAGACTACTTCATCATACACCTGTCATAGGAATTACGGGTGAATAATGTAAACTTAGTGTGAAAGTGTTTTTGTTTCTAAAGGCATATTAAACAAACTCACAGACTACATGTATGGTGACAACCTAAACAGTTAAACTAAATTTAGTCATTATCAGAACACAATTTAGTACACCTGAATTACAAAAAGGCAAATATGAATTTAATACCTATAAGAGCAAAAGCCTTGAGATTAAGTAGACGAGATTCGAGCTATGTTCTATACATCGCGTTCGGTGAAAGTTTCATCTTGATCAGTTAAGAAACAGAGAATATTCATTACTTTTATTCCGTTTTAAATTAATTATAAATTTTTAGTTTTTATACTCTCTGCAAGAGTATATTGGGTTTGTGCAAATGTATGTAACAGGCAGAAGGAGGCGTGGCAGACCCCATAAAGTATATATATTCTTGATCAGCGTCACACGCCGAGTCGATATAGCCATGTCCGTCTGTCTGTCTGTCCGTATGAACACACAGATTTCAGAGATGGTAAGAGCTACTAGTGCGAACTTGGTCTCAATCGACTCGATATTTAGTCAGTCAATACAAGAATTTTTTTTTTTCGATGCCACGCCCCATTCGCCCACATTGAGTAAAAACTCGTCACACCTCGGAAAAAATCTAGGTTTTCGGCGAATATCTCAGTAAATATGGCACTTAGGAATAACAATTTTGGTACGCGTGTTCCTAGAGACCGCATAAATGCAATGACATCAAAAGTTTTGGGCTGCCACTCCCCCTTTTTCCGCAAGAAATAATAGAAAATTTTAATCTTGCATGCCGTTTTTAAAGCATTTATTCTTATCGTACAGTGTTGTTATTTATGATTCGTTTGAAGACGTATCATGTCAAACTCTCTTGAAAGTTTCATAAGAATCCGACTATAAACAAGAAAGAAATGAAGCAACAAAGATTTTATTCGAGAGCAATGAGTGCGAGAGAGACAGCGCTTGTCGTGCCGACCATACATTTAACGTCAAACGAATTTGTATGTACATACAGACAAACACATGTATGCTCGATTATGCTTAGTTTTTTTTTTGTTTTAACGTGTTCTTATACAAGAACTATCTATTCTAATACAAGAACTATCTATTGTAATATCCGGATACCGATTTAAGCATAAATATCATGTTTTAATACAGACAACTTTTTTGTTAGCTAAGTTATCCGAACCAAATTCGCATGTACGAATATGACCAAGTTTGTTACAAATCAGACTACTATATCGTATTTACCAAACTATCTTAATGTAACTGACAAAGAATTTATTTCTCAATAATATAAACATTCTGACCAAGTTTCATTCAAATCGGAGTACTATATCGTATAGCTCCCATAGGAACAATCGGTCGGAAATATACAATTTTAATTCAACTAATTTAGTAGACATTTCGTGATAATATTGACATCAAACATGTTATTTACAACTTTCAAATGTCCAAGTTAAAAATATGCTCTTAATATTTGTTGCTTGTTTTCTTTTTTGTTTATGGTCGAATTCAAATGAAACTTTCAGGATACTGTACAATAACAAATGCCTTAAAATCGAAATGCAAGTTCGAATAGCTTTTTACTTCATTCGAAAAAAGACACTGCATTTATGCTGTCTCTATGAAGCTGCATACCAAAATTGGTATTCCTTAGTGCCATAGTTACTGAGATATTCGCCGAAAACATAGATTTTTTCCGAGGTGTGTCGGGTTTTTGACTAATTGTGGGCGAATGTGGCGTGGCATCAAAAAAAATATCAAATAATACTGTCTGACATACAGACGGACTTTCATTCTAAATTTGTTGGCTCTAGCTCTTAAAGTCTCGACTAAACAGGTGTTCATACGAAAAGATGAATGGACGGACAGACAGACACTGCTATATCGTTTCTGCTGTTGATGCTGATCAAGAATCTGTTACGCACAATTGGCTTCTGACAAGCTTAATAAACCCCTCAACTCTTTTTAAGAGTCTAAAAACAGCAGCTCTAGCGTTCATCATCAAGATGATTTCAATGATGTTATTTAAGCACCATTTTATTAATAAAATATTAAAACTTGGTATCAAGAAGTCGCGAGGTATCTATTACCTTCAATGCCGTTTTCGATTAATATTTTGAACTTTCGCCGCGACGCGAAAGCCGTTACGCTCATCTCTAATATGTTTGTGTAATGATTAATATGTATTTGTTGAACAGCTATACCCATAAAGCT
The DNA here is from genome assembly GCA_035047505.1 of Drosophila parthenogenetica. Classification (NCBI taxonomy): domain Eukaryota; kingdom Metazoa; phylum Arthropoda; class Insecta; order Diptera; family Drosophilidae; genus Drosophila; species Drosophila parthenogenetica. The sequence goes on along the minus strand of JAWNPM010000224.1, from coordinate 1,434,204 downwards.
TTTTAAGCTTTCCAAAAGCTTGAAAACCGCGCAACAATTTGGACTGTGTTATAAGCATGCGCAGTCGCAGTCGCAGTCGCCAGACTTTTTTGTCTCCCTCGCTCGCCCACAGTTACTTTGTTATATACCAAAACTTTTTACTCCTCGGTGTCGCTATCCCTGTTTGTTGTGAATTGAAAGTTCTGAGGGAACCACTGTAGTGCATGCATACACACATACCAACACACGTTTTGAGAGAACAACATAAAGAGAACAAACATAAATAGGACCCCGAATACATAGGAGCAGCGAAAAGCAAAAAGTAGTATACTTTTCAGCGTTTTTCGGTCGACATCAATTCGGTGCCTGTATTATTATTTAATGGAGTAGTCTGCGCTAGCTAATTAAAAAAAATTTTAAAATAAAGTTGTGCAGGAAGCAAGAAATAAATTCAAAATGTGTTAACCGATTCTGTAGTTTAAAATAACACTTTATGTAAATCCAGCATTTGAAAATTTTTTAATATCAGAACAGAATGCGTATACACAATTTTGAACTAATGTTCATATGCATATATTTAAAGGAAACACTTCCAACCCAAATAGCTAAATATAATCTGGAGGCACATGTTTAATTAGTCAAACATGTGGTTGGGCTTGCTAGTTCATTGTTTATAGGAACATATTTGTTTATTTAGTTTTACAAATCGTTTTTCTTTGACCTTATAGCAAGCGTGTGTATGCATTGCATGTGCATTCAGTATGCGACGTGAAAAATACGCTGTCTAAACCAATTTCTTGAAATAAAAAATATACTGTGAAAATTATTTGATTTATTTCAACGAAATAGATTTTTCCGTTGGACTCCGATCTTTATGTATGTATTTGGTTTTATGTTACAATTAAATATATTTAATGAGCAATGCGCACTTAGGTCAGAAAAAAGCATTTTCAAGATGTCGGTAGAACCATCTGCATCAGGATCTGTTGCAAATATACAATCGCTGCCAGCAACGCCAACCCGATCGCCATTCGTTGAACGCCAAATGCTGCAAGAGCAGCAACAGCAGCAATATCAAAATCAAAAATCCCAAATTACGCATAAAAATGAACAAATGTATAGCGTGGCTGCGAATGCCCTTCAGAGTCAGTTTAAAATAAAGCAACAACTTAAACAACAGCAACTGCAGCAGCAGCATCACCAACAACAGAAGCAGTCGTCAGTTGTGGAGAAAGTACAAGAGATGTCACTCATGTTTCCGGAAATTCCTAGCCAATTGTCGCTAATGCAGGCTAGGAGCATCGGGGGAAGTGTGGCAAGCATCGGAGACAGACACCATCAGCAGCATCAGGGTCAGAGCCATTTGGCGTCCAAGCCAAAGTCAAATGCACAAAAGCCGCACAACAAATCGCAACTTAATTTAGTCAGCGATAGCTTAGCCATGTCCAGATCAAATATTGCTAATGGTAGCATGTCTTCAATTCGCAGTGAACAGCAATTGTGTCAATTGTACAATTCGCAGCAGCACTCGGACTACATTATATCGGATTATATGGACAAGATAGCGACACGTATTAGTTTACTAGAGACAGAGCTGAAGTTTGCATGGCGTGCTCTCGATTTATTGTCCAATGAGTACGGAAAAATTTGGACGCGGTTAGAGAAATTGGAAAATATATCGGTGGAACAGCAATCCGTTGTGGGCAACTTGATGGAGCTCATCGCTACAGCCAAGCAAAGTCAGCAACAGTCAGATTTGGGTATAAATTTAAACATAAAAACTTCATTTGATGGATTTCTCCCTGAAATGCAATCATCCAACATGGATCAGGAAGTTATTCAAAATTCTGATTTTCATCAGGTATTGTCGGACATAAATCGCGGTCAAAAGGCGGTAAACGAATTGAGCAGCATGGAATTTATTCTAGATGGCCATGATGACTATGGCCATATCTATAATGGTGATGTATTTGTGGATGGTCCTGAGCTCGAGTTGGATCGCAATATTAGAAATGAACGTGATGCAATTTTCATATCATATGATGATGAGGTCGATGATCAAGGTCTAGTTGTGGTTGAGGAGCGTTCGGAACTAACTCCATGGCTGTCATATGGATGCGAAAGTCCTGTGGGTGTGCAACATCAGAAGGATTCACGGGAAAACATGTACTCTAACACGGACCTCATGATGTATGAGCAGCAGCAAATAATGGCGAACAATGCACGTGTGGAGCTACTTAAAGAGTTCCTTAATGGTCAGCGAATTCTTGAGCAAGTGGCTTCGGTATCCGCATCAGTACCAACAAGTTCCAGCGATGGCTTACGCATTTTAACCCAAGAAATCAACCCATCTCAACTATCGGCGGAAAAACCAAACGTTGCATTCTGCGATTCAAAGGCGTCAACATCGGCCTCAGCTTCGGCCTCGATTAATTTAAATGAGCTCGATGAACTTATTGACGAGGTTAAGTTTTTTCGGTTAGCGGCCGTTAAAACAGGTCAGGGTGGAATTAAAGTAGAACCAATAGAAGATACTGGTGGAACGAATAAAAGTATGGAACAAATAAACGAGTTAGAATCTGGGTCAGCAAAGGATTGTGAAATGAATGAGAACTTTTACAAGAACCTAAACGAAGCATATCGGGAAAACAATCTAACATCGGAAATATCAAATATGGAGCGCCTACTGCAACAATCACAGATTACTCACGAACATATCATTGCAATACCATTAACCAGTGGTCGCGTTACATCTTCCTTAATGATGATTCATGAGGGGAACGAAGATGAGATCCCGGAAACCGAGAGGCATCGATCCTCAGAGCTATCAGTTTCCAGTAAAGCTATACCAATCAACTTGGATTCCACTTCAGGAAATCAATGTAAAACTAAAGAATCGCGAAAACATCGCAAAAAGAATCATTACAAGAATGAAATGGATATGATAAATAATTTAAAGAGCATGCTTGCGCAAGCATCGAATACATCGGCGTCAACAACCAAACGAAATTCAAGTGATGTTTATTTGTACAATTCCATGGATTGGAACCAGAAAGATGCAGAATTATCTATTGAAAATGATCTCTGCTGTTCACCAAAAAACCAAGATCACAACCAGGAGGACTATCCCATGCAAGATGATAAATCAGGTTTTTACGATGGAAATATTGCGATTCTTGATTGCATGACCGACGTTATGATAAGAGAAATCAATAAAATAAACGATTTACAATCATTGTCAGCTTCACAGATTCTTAAACTTCGCCAGACAATACGCTCTGAGCAGATTTTTTTTGAGAAACTCAATCAAGTAGATAAAAACCTTACCCTGTTGTTGTTGAATCCTGTCACTATGGCCGAAGAGTTAAGACGTCTTCAAATTCGTGGAGTGGATGACAAGTTTGATCTAGTTATGAAGAAATTTGACAAGAACATTGCCACACTAAAAAAACTTGTGGGCAATTCCTTTGAAGAGTACAAAAAAAAATCGAAAAAAAACTCATCGGTCCCGGAAAGTAAAGGATCTCCAAAACCTTTAACGTCTACTTACAGAACTCAAGTACCTGCCAGCACAAATCCATTAGAGTCGTCCCATATGTTGGTTCAAGGGGATCTCATTGAATCCTCTGAGAATCGAAATGATTATAGTGCCCACTTGCTGCGCAACAATTCAGATCTCGATGAGCAATTGAAGCTGCTGGAAACCCAAGAGATTGAAATAAATCGAAAGAAAAATATCGAGCAAATATCTATTAAGCGTGGAATTGAAGGCAAGGAAATTCTACATGAAAGCACAAAAAATCAAGTTTCATCGCTTCGAATCCTTGATCATGGTTCTATCTCAGCAAATATATACAATGAGGACGAGTATATTCGATCTTTGAAAAAAAGCTTGGAACGTCATAATAGCATGTTATTCCTGCTTCATCTGCAAAATCCGGATAAGCATAAAATTACTTCGAATTTGGATGAAGTACTATTGGGTCCAAGTGGAACAAGTCCACCTCCACCAGCGCCCAATGATAATGTTTTCCAGGATGTCTTAGACATTAGTGGTAGCAATATGTCAGCAAATCCTTTCTGTGTTGATAACCAATCAGCCGAATTGCATCATTTACGAAGACAAGAACAGCAACATCCACAAAATTTCTCAAACCGACAAGCAAAATCCGACTCTGGATTGTCCTCAATGAGTGGTTGGTCACCTAATTCTCCTGTAGCAACACACAATGGCAATGCCTCACTTAGTAAATACAAGGATCTTACCCTGGAAATGATCCAGACGCTGATTGATTTGAGATCCACAGGTAAAACTATTTCTGCTACCAATGAAATTAGGCAAGAATCGAATTTGGGCAACGAATACATATTTTCCGAAGAAAACTTCAACTATATTCAAGAGCTATCAAAAAATATACCGATATGTTCGGCATATGAAAACAAATCAATTTTTAATAGAAGCCCAAATGATAGCGAATTGCTTGAATGGGATCAGCAACGAATAAGAGAGCCCAGAAGCGAAGGCAAAACCGAATCTGAGACTCAGGAACTAAGAAACGACTTACACTGTTCGCTTAATCAAGACATTGACTTTCAAAAGACGGTTGCTCCAAACCGAATGCCAGATCTTTTGAAGAACGAAATTCAGGAGCAAAATAAAAACGAACAATCAGTCGATAATTCATCAAAAGAGACAGATGTGGTCGAGGTGGCCTATCCCGGCATAGGTCAAGGCTTAAGTTCAGGAAACCAGCAAACAAATGTTGAGCAAAGACGAAAACCCTATTTGACAGACCGCCTCGTATACTATCCAACATCTAACAGTATAGCTGACTACAACAGCAGCAATAATCTGGATTATCTTGGCTTTGAACAGTATGATCGTGGTCAGAATTTGATTAGACAAAGCCCGTTTGGTGACGCAACAATGCATCATCAACCACAACCATATAAATATCCCGAGGCGTCATCCTTGACATTGCAACATGAAATCGAATCGATTCAGCCTCAGATACACTATAGACGAAATGTTAAATCGATAGGATCGTTTAAGGATGAGTCACTAATTAAACTGGAGGAGCACCATTTAAAACAATCTCAGATGATGCCGTCGTCTAAATCACCAAAGGTATGGAACAAATTGAGTAACCTGCTGCCGGATAACCTAAAATTAAAGCGTTCAATAAGATACAATCGGTCGCATTCCTTACCAGGCGGCGACACACAAAGAGAGGAGGAGGATGCTCATGGGGAATTAGAAGATAGTGGAGGGCAGCCCGTCTTTAGGAGAACTAGAACACATTTACGAGGTCACAACAATTCACAGCTCTCGAAACGTATTCAAAAATTACCAATGCGGATAATACAACGTGCAACCGGTGCTCATAATTCGCAACATGATTCAAGCACAACTGACGCACGTCGCGAGCAGTCAAAGCACTTAAGCAAGAAGCGTTCGTTATCGCTAAAAATGACCAGTTTTGTGCAAAAGGCCAAGTCCTACAAGCGTCACAGTTTTGGCCTTAGTCATTCCGATCCAGAAATTGATATGCCCAATTCATCGGAGAACGACGATTCGGCGACCAGTGAATTTGAGATCAATCAATCTCAACACGAACAACAAGCAATTGACCAAGACTCAGATAACAATGGTAACAATACTTTCGAGTATTTTCACGATGTCGGCTATAATAAAACTGTAGAAAAGGATCGAGGTTCTTGTTGGACTAGCGAAAAACAAGAAACCAATCTTTTTGCCGTCGTTGGCGACTTGAAAAAATCAAACATCATAACAGTATCGCCCACATTTTTAGCTGTGTCGAAAACTCAAGATGCTGAAGTGGATGTGGAAGCGAAAGTAGAAGCTAAAGTTAGTGAAATGGAGAATGTCATCAACAGTTCGGAGGTATTACCAGAGATATTCGTGGAATCTGCGACGATAATAAACCCTTATTCCACATACGCAAATGAAGTCCCTGACACCGCCTCTGTCCCAGCATTCTCTATACCATGTAATTCATTATGCAAGTCGCAGTCAATTTTTATGGATGATGATGAGAACAGCGCTATATTGGTCCAAGCGACGACTACTCCAATACCCTCACTTTTGGTGGCAATAAACTGTACAGAAAGGATAACAACAACGACTGCAAACAGTCCTACAATTGTCTCTAATCTCAATGGACACTATCGAATGGGACAACAACAACAGTCATTAGACATTCCAAGCGGTCTTGGCTTTGGTTCCAGGGATGACGACGATAATCGCAGTCAACATTCCGGGCGTACACTGTCGTCATCACGTCGCCAAAGCACAGAGGATAGCATTGACACAGATGACGAATATTTCTGTTATGAACTACGACAGCTTGAGGAACTTGAGCACGAAGCACAGGCGCTAGCTTTGAGCGGGGCAATGGGTGGTGTGGAAGAGATTGGGGCGCAGGCGCAAGCCGAGGCCGAGCCATCGGGTGCAGCCGACGCTGTCCTATTTTCACAAATTGGACAGTTAGTAACCAGCGGTGGTGATTGTGACTACAATTACATTCAAGCGACGGAAGAATATCCGCAAATTGAGTACGTACCGGATGATAGTTATAAAGACAAAATGTCCCAAGTGCTTAGAGAGCTTAAGTGTGTGGTTAGGCTGGAGACTGATGCTAACGAAGAACTCGAAAATGTTGGCAAAAGGCAAAAACAACATTCACGAGCTCCTGAAAGATTTGCCAAAGTCTCTGACATGCATAGCGCTTGGCAGGATGTCAACAGTGAGTTTAATGTACCCAATGCCGATCAAGAGGAAGCGCCTGAAAAGGAAAATCGACAGGATCCCGGCGATAAGCATTCAAAACGATTTAAGAAGAAAAGGCGAGACAGAGCTAAATTTAGTGATAATGTTAAGAATGATTTACAATTAGATTCAAGTTCCTCGTATACATCGGATGATGAATATAAACCTAAAAGCAAGTCAAGTGCCGTATTAAGTAACGGAATTGCAAACCAGATGATTCAGCCGTTTGAAATTACACACAGTGATCAGGAATCATCGAGTGCCACATCAGGACCCGATACCCCTGGAGAATTAAGTGATGACATGGATTTGCAAAGTCATGGAACCACAAGCGCTCCTGTCAATTTGGAGAAACCCTTGGTTGAAAATGCCGAGCTTATTGAAAAACACAACCAATTATCTCAGAGTCCACCGGAATCTAGTTTAGCCCACGACCAAAATCAATCTGATAAAAAGGCCAACGAAATTGCAACGGTCGAAAACTCAACATCCCTTGAAAATATTAATAACAGTAGTCCATCAAGAGTTCCACTTAAGTTAATTAGTCACGATTCAACCACAAGTACAGAAGGCGCTCAAGTAGGAGCTTCGCCGAACCTAGGAAGCAGTAAATGGAAGTTACTAAAAACCCTAAAAGAGCGTAAAATTGAGGAAAAAAACAATATGGATAAAGTTAAAGAAGATGAGTTGACTAAAGATAAAGATAAGGTAATTGGTTTTGTGATTTCTACACTGCTAATCATACAAAGAAATTTTTAAAATCATTATTTGTAACCAAAAAATGTTGGTCTCTAAAAAAGAAAAGAATACCAAGAATATTTGTTATTAATTTTGTTTGTACAAACTCACAAACAGTTGTGAAATTTGTAGGACCGTTAATCATTAAATAAGATGTGATAACTACAATGATTAAATTGATCTTGATCATTTTAAAATATAAAAAGTCATATATTTTTTAATTGTATAAATAATTTTTAATTGTAATTGTCTTTGCAAGAGTATATTGGGTTTGTGCAAATGTAGGTAACAGGCAGAACCATTAATAATGTGGCATTCCCCATAAAGTATATATATTCTTGTTCAGCATCACAAGCCGAGTCGATATAGCCATGTCCGTCTGTCCGCCTGTTTGTCCGTCCGTATGAACAAACAGATTACATAGAAAAAAGCTACAAATTCGAGTTTGGTCTCTATCGACTCGATATTTAATCAGTCAATACAAGAATCTTTTTTTTTTGTTTTTTATGCCACGCCCCATTTGCCCACAATGAGCAAAAAACTAGACATACCTCGGAAAAAATAGATGTTTAAAGCGAATATCTCAGTAACTACGGCACTTAGGAATACCAATTTTGGTATGCAGGTTCCTAGAGACAGTATAAATGCATTGCCATTTAAAATTTTTGGCTGCCACGCCCCCTTTTTCCTTAAGAGATAAAAAACTTTTCAAGCTTGCATGCCATTTTAAAGGTATTTGTATGTTCGAGTATGCTTAGTTTTTTTTTTGTTTTAACTAGTTTAATACAAGAACTATCTATTTTAATATTCTGATACCGATTTTAACATTATAATTGGGCATAAAAGCAGAGAGTATTATACGATCGGGCTCGTTCGACTGTTCTTTTCTTACTTGTTTTTTATACTCTCTGCAAGAGTATATTGGGTTTGTGCAAATGTATGTAACAGGCAGAAGGAGGCGTGGCAGACCCCTTAAAGTATATATATTCTTGATCAGCATCACAAGCCGAGTCGATATAGCCATGTCCGTCTGTCCGTCTATCCGTCTGTCTGTCTGTCTGTCTGTCCGTATGAACACACAGATTTCAGAGATGGTAAGAGCTACAAGTTCGAGTTTGGTCTCAATCGACTCGATATTTAGTCACTCAATACAAGAATCTTTTTTTTTTGATGCCACGCCCCATTCGCCCACAATGAGTAAAAAACCTGTCACACCTCGAAAAAAATCTATGTTTTCGGCGAATATCTCAGTAACTATGGCACCTAGGAATACGTGTTCCAAGAGACCGCATAAATGCAATGACATCAAAAATTTTGGGCAGCCACGCCCCCTTTTTCTGCAAGAATTAAAAGAAAATTTAAAACTTGCATGCCGTTTTTAAAGCATTTATTCTTATCGTACAGTGTTGTTATTTATGATTCGTTTGAAGACGTATCATGTCAAACTCTCTTGAAAGTTTCATAAGAATCCGACTATAAACAAGAAAGAAATGAAGCAACAAAGATTTTATTCGAGAGCAATGAGTGCGAGAGAGACAGCGCTAGTCGTGCCGACCAATAGTATTCTCTACACATATATTTATGTATGTGCATACATTTAACGTCAAACGAATTTATATGTACATACAGACAAATACATGTATGTTCGATTATGCTTAGCTTTTTTTTTTTGTTTTAACGTGTTCTAATATAAGAATTATCTATTGTAATATCTGGATACCGATTTAAGCATTATAATTGGGAATAAAAGCAGAGAGTATTATACTGTCGGGCGTGTTCGACTGTACTTTTCTTTCTTGTTTTTTTTTATGTCACGCCGCATTTGCTTACAGTGAGCCAAAAAACTAGACATACCTCGGAAAAAATAGATGTTTAAATCGACAAACACCAATTTTGGTAAAACAATATAATTGCAATGACATCAAAAATTTTGGGCTTTTTTCGTAAGATACAAAAAACTTATCGTACAGTATTCTAATGTTTAATTATTAATAAAATATAATATAATATATTTATAGTTTGAAGACAAATCAAATCGAACTATCCTGAAAGTTTCATAAGAATGCGACCATAGACAATAAAGAAAACAAGCAAAAATATTTTTTTTTTTTGACTGCAATGCCTATGCATAATTCGAAAGAGACAGCACTGGCCGTGCCGACTGATAGTATACATACACATATATGTATGTGCATACATTTAACGTCAAACGAAATTATACAGGTGTTTGTTCGATATGTATGTTCGATAGCGCTTAGTTTTTAGACCCCGTATTCTTAAAAAGAGTATAGGGGTCTATTAGGTTTGTCAGAAGCCAAATGTGCGTAACAGGCAGAAGGAAGCTTTTCCGACCCCATAAAGTATATATATTCTTGATCAGCATCAACAGCCGAGTCGATATAGCCATGTCCGTCTGTCCGTCCGTCTGTATGAACACCTGGATCTTTTAAACTACAAGAGCTAGAACCACCAAATTTGTAATAAAAATTCAGTAATTTTCGCGATCAGATCAAGTTTATTTCAAATCAGTGCCACGCCCCCTACCGCCCCCGCAATAAGCAAAAAACCAAAGACACCTCGAAAAAAATTGATGTTTTCCGCGAATATCTCCGTAACTATGGCACTTACGACCACCAATTTGGGTACGCAGGTTCCTAGGGACAGCATAAATAAAGTGCCATTAAAATTTTTTTGCTGCCCCCTTTTTCCACAAGAAAAAAAAATAAAATTTTCAATTTCGATGCCGTTTTTAAGGCATTTGTCCTCATCGTACAGTGTTGTAATTTAAGATTCGTTTAAATACAAATTATATCGAACTACCCTGAAAGTTGCATAAAAATCCAACTATAAACAACTGAGCAATTAGGTAACAAAGTGTCACTTGAAGCGCGTTGTCAATGCACGTGGTTGAAAGAAAAGAGATAACTGTATGTTTATATGTACATTAGCCGCAGTAGTTTGCAAAGAGAGCGTGGTCCGGGTGGGCCACGCACTTGTATGTAAACACAAGACCTGCGGTTCGACCCCGACACAGACTCAGAAATTAAATTTTTTTTAAGTTTTATAATTTAGCACTATTATATCTTAATGAAAATAATCGGAGCCGTCTCACAAGGAGGGGTTGGTGCAATTAGTAGTGTTGCGGCGTGTTTTGCAACTTGCGTATAAGTTCGCAGGTTCAATTCCCGACTGTGGAATTTATTAATATACATTTTTAAATTTCAAACAAAAATGTAAATAAAGAATTTTAACTGGTGCAACCGCCAATGGTCTGCGGTTCGAACCCGGCACAGACCCAGAAATTTAATTATTTTTTATTTTTTAAATAATTACGTTATTATATATAAATGAAAATAATCAAATTTCTGCCAAATGAATGGTGTGGTGTAACTAGTAGGGTTGCAGCATGATATGGAACTTGCGTCAGTAAGCGCGGGTTCGAATCTCATCAGTGACCGAATCAAATTTTTTTTTTTAATTTAATTTTAAAACTTACATTTTAAATTACAACCGTATTCAAATATTAATTTCGAATACAAGGAGAGTACGGGGTCCTTTACAGTCGGCGCGCTCGTCTGTAGCCTTTCTTACTTGTTTTTTTATACCCTTGCAGAGGGTATATTGTTTTTGTCACGATATTTGTAACGCATTGAAGGAGGCGTTTCCGACCCCATAAAGTATATATATTCTTGATCAGCATCAACAGCCGAGTCGATATAGCCATGTCCGTCTGTCCGTCTGTTTCTATGCGAACTAGTCTCTCAGTTTTAAAGCTATCGTGATGAAATTTGGTACACATGTGTATTTTCTCTGCACGCAGTTCGTTTGTTCACGAAATTCATCCAATATGCATTTAGTACTAAATTCCACGTGCAAACCAAATTGCAGATCGGACCACTATATCATATAGCTGTCATAGGAACAATCGGTTAAAAATGCTGAAAATGCTAAGTATGAAAATTTTCAGGATCTCTTTGACGTTTTGAACCAAATTCACGCAATATGCATTCTTTACCATTTTCCATCAGCTGACTATATTTTATCCAGATCGGACCACTATATCATATAGCTGTCATAGGAACAATCGGTTGAAATGCTTAGTATGAAAATTATCTATGTCTATTGATCGATTTCATCCAAATTCACGCAATATGCATTTGTTATCATTCCCAATGTGTTGACCAAATTGCATTCAAATCGGTCTACTATATCTTATAGCTGCCATAGGAACAATCGGTTGATACACTGAGTATGAAAATTTTCATTTATTATCATTCCCAACATGCTCACAAAATTTCATTTTAATCGCCACATTTGCCCACTATGAGCAAAAAACTAGACATACCTCGTAAAAAATATATGTTTTCGGCGAATATCTCCTTAACTATGGCAGTTAGGAATACCAATTTTGGTATATAGGTTCCCAGAGACAGCATAAGTGTATTGCCATTTAAATTACCATTTTTGGATGCCACGCCCCCTGTTTCCGTACTTTTCAAACTTGCATACCGGATACCAATTTTAACATTATAATCGGGAATAAATGCAGAGAGTATTATACGGTCGGGCGTGTTCGACTGTACTTTTCTTACTTGTTTGTTTTAACGTGTTTTAATATAAGAACTATCTATTGTAATATCCGTATACTGATTGGATATGATTGAGAATAAAAGCAGAGAGTGTTATGCGGTCGGGCTCGTTCGACTGTACTTTCTAATATGTTACATACTTTTCACAAACCCAATATAATCTTGCAGAGAGTATAATGATATGGTATATATTATTATATATCAGCATTTTTTACAAGTTAATATTATAATGAGACCTATTTAACTAAATTTAGTGCAGGGGTCTTTAAGAAATGTACGATTTAAGGTAAAGATTTAATGAATGTAATTTTAAAATTTTAACACATTCCATACCGCTCCGCAGATTGAATCATAACACCGTAACTTTACTATATAAAACTGCTATAGTGACCAAATTTACCCACTATTAATATCCTTAGCAAGTTTGAACTATTTTTTGAAAACTCGCACATTGTGTGTGTTATATACATATTATTGTGCTCTGTATATCTATTTTCTATTAAATTCAAATCTTAAAAAAAACGATCATTTTTACTACATGATTTATGCTACAATAATAAAATCTGATTATATTTGCAGAATGGCACTGGGACTGGTGACGTCGGTTTACGGTCTAATGGTCATCCAGGTGATAACCCATTCTACAGCAATATCGACAGCATGCCGGACATTCGACCAAGGCGCAAATCAATTCCCCTTGTCTCCGAATTGGTAAGTTTTTTTATTTCTTTTATTAATTTTTATATTCTTCAATTTTCATAATTTTTGATTAATGGGTTCATAAACACTCACAGACTTATTGAATTCATTATCTACTTACTTATGTATACAAGTATGACATTAAGAAAAATCATTTTTACGATGTTCAAATATTTATTTTCATTCGTGACATCGAAAATAATTAAACGGATCTCAGGTGCTCAAGGTATAAATCGATTAAGATTTTTCTAGTACATTTTCCGTTTGTTATTTAATAATAATTATATTCATGCAAGCGTCGCACATCTATGTACAAATTTACAAACTTTTTTAAAATTTACCTAGCATTCTTATTGTGCAACGATCTTCATTTTAATTATTTTTTTTTACTTAAGCATAGTAGTGTACACTACACCAATTATTAGTAGTAGTACAAAAATTTCGCCATTTAATATAGAAGTTTTTGATTAACAACAATAGTCCTATTAAGTAAGTCGTAGTGCTAGTTCTAGATGTAGTCGTATTAATAATTAAAGAGACTATTCAAACCTAAGATTTTAAATTAATTTTTCTATGAAAATTAGGGGTATTTTAAAAAATATATTATATAACAACAACCAAAATGACAAAGGTCTCTGTGTTCAACACTCGCTTGGAATTCTACAATTTTTAAAATATTTAATCCCGAATTTAAACTGTTTTTCAAGTTAATTCATTATTTTAATTATATAAATTCGGATTGAATTGGTCCTGTTCCGTAGCTTAAGCCAAAGTTGTCAGTAATTAAAATATAGCTAAAATTGAATCAGAACTTTCTGCAAACATATTGAAAAATTGGGAAATTTTTTTCATTGGCTTAAAAAATACTACGAACCCTTAGAATAAGGTACAAGGTGTTATGGCCAAAAACAGACTTTTTCATTTAATTTTGATCATTTACCAAAGATTCTTCAATTTATTAACGATATGTTTTTGATTTTTTGAGTTTAGATAACCCAATCTCAAGTTATGTTGTACACCGCAAAGTGCCTTTTTTTTAGGAGGTTTGGAAAATCGCATGCAGCGCCCTCTACAGTTAAAATTTGTGAACAAAAAATTTGTTACTATTTCAAGAATGGATATATAACAATTAATAAGTTTTTTTTTTTTTAAATAAATTCATAAATCTCTTGAGTATAAATTTTTGAAAACACGTTTATTTCGACCTCATAACTGCGTATAAGCCAAATTGGGAAAATTATAATAACTTGGAAAGTGGTTTCCAAATTGGGAAAATTATAATAACTTGGAAACCACTTTCCAAGTTATTATAATTTTCCCAATTTGTGGCGGCGGTAGGGGCGTGCCAAAAATTTAAAATAAACTTAACCTGCCTGACATATAGACGGACTCTCATTCCAAACAGACATACGGAAAAGAATATATATACTTTATGGGGTCAGCCACTTTCCTTCTACCTGTCAGGCACATTTCGATAAGGGGTCTAAAAATCACTACATAAAGTATGAAACCACTTTATACTTGTAGATTGTAGGCTAAGTAATCTTAATATAAAATAGTTGGAATTAAATATATTTTAAATTTATTTATCCGCTAACTAACCATTTAATAACGCTTTATTTAGTAGTATTCCTCAAATTATAGTTGGATCAAGCGAACTATATTGGGGTTAATCAAACTTAAGCCTGAAAATATGTAAATTTTCACAAGTTATTTTACATTTTTAGACCCCGTACTCTTAAAAAGAGTATAGGGGACTATTAGGTTTGTCAGAAGCGAAATGTGCGTAACAGGTTAAAGGAAGTGTTTCCGACCCCATAAAGTATATATATTCTTGCTTAGCATCGATAGCTGAGTCGATATAGCAATGTCCGTCTGTCCGTCCATCTGTATGAACACCTGGATCTCAGAGACTATAAGAGCTAGAGACACCAAATTTGTAATAAAAATTCCTTGACTTTCGCAGGCAGATCAAGTTTTTTTCAAATCAGTGCCACGCCCCCTACCGCCCCCACAATAAGCAAAAAACTAGACACATCTCGGAATAAATTGATGTTTTTTGCGAATATCTCCGTAACTATAGCACTTAGGAACACTAATTCTGGTACGCAGGTTTCTTGAAACAGCACAATTGCAAGGTCATTAAAAATTTTAGCCTGCCACCCCCCCTTTACCCACAAGAACTAAAAAACTTTTCAAATTTACATGCCGCTTTTAAGGCATTTGCTAATACAGTACAGTATTGCAATTCAAAATATGTTTAAAGACAAATTATATCAAACTATCCTGAAAGTTGCATAAAAATCCAACTATAAACAACTGATCAATTAGGTAACAAATTATCACTTGAAGTGCATTGTGAATGCACGTGGTTCAAAGAAAAGAAATAACACTATGTTTATCTATACATTAGCCGCAGAGGAAGCGTGGCCCAGGTAGTAGAGACTCCTTGTATGTAAACACAAAACCTGCGGTTCGAACCCCGGCACAGACTCAGAAATTTAATTTTTTTTTGTACTTGTTATATAACAACATTATTATATGTAAATGAAAATAATCGGACTTGTGTCAAATGTGGGGCGTGGTGCTATTGATAGGGTTGCGGCGTGTTCTGCAAGTTGCGTATAAGTTCGAAGGTTCAATTTCCGACGGTGAAATTTATTAATATACTTTTTTTATATTTCAAACAAAAATGTTAATATACAATATTAACTGGTGGAACAGTGTAGGGTTGCGGTTAGTCGTTTGGCGAATAAATTGTAAAATTGTATAAATGTAATTTATGTGCACGTGGTTGAAAGAAAAGAGATAACACTATGTTTACTTATATTAGTCACGACAGTTACCAAACAGAGTGTGGCCTAGGTGGTGGTGGTATTTGTCCCTAAACGAATGGTCTGCGGTTCAAACCCGGCACAGACCCAGTAATTTAATTTTTTTTTTTTTTTAAGTAACTGCGTTTTTATATATAAATGAAAATAATCGTATTTTTACAAAATGAATGGTGTGGTGCAACTAGTAGGGTTGAAAGATGTTATGCTGCTTCAGTTAGCGCGGGTTCAAATCCCATCACTAACTTGATTTTTTTTTTAAATTTTATTTTAAAACTTAAATTTTAAATTACAGTCGCATTCAAATATTAATTTTGAATACAAGGAGAATACGGGGTCTTTTACAGTCGGCGCGCTCGACTTTAGCCTTTCTTACTTGTTTCTTTTTAACTTTTTAATTTTTTTTACAGCGTTTTGAAGTCAAAACATCGATTTTTTATCAAAAAAAGTCGCAAATTTTAATTTTTTTTAAATATGTTAAAAATAAAAAATAAAAAAAAACTCGACGTCATTACCTGGTCAATAAAACTAAGAATTTTTGTAAAAAATTGGAAAAGAATCGGTTCAGTAGATTTTAAGCTAGAGTGGACACCGACCTTAAAAAGGGCAAATGTGGGAAAACGCATTTAAAGATTTTCGGCAGCGTGTAATCCGACTGCAGAGGAGCAAACTAAACCATCTGTATCTTTATCAATTTAACTCCGATCGACTTCAAATTTTCACAGAATAATCTTAAGACATTGCTGAGTAATATAAAAAAATAAAAATAAAATGACAAAAAAATAATTTAATTACTTTACTACCCCCTTAAATTTCGCATAAAAGTTAAGAAATCGCTTACAATAAGTTAATTCAAATAAATCCTTGTTGTATTGTCACAAGGACCAAATAGGCCTGACCTGGCACCATCAGACTACAATCTTTTTCGGTCTATGCAGAACTCTTAAAATGGTAAATTTTTAAAAAAGTTGGTTCTGATGTTTGCAAGTAAAGAACAGAAGTTCTATGAAAGTATAATCATGAAGTTGTCAGAAAATGGTAATAAAAAAATATATATATTTTATTATAGTGTATTGTAAGTATTTCAAAAAATGTATTTATTTTTATAAAAACATCGTCAGTTACCCAATAACCGAGTAGTAAGAAATATATATTTACTAATTGAATTTCTTAAACTGACAATTATAACGAATTTATAGCTAAACTATTGTATGTATATAAATTTGAAAAAAAAAACGATTAAAAACTAAAACATAAAGACGTGAATTTAAAGTTATTTTAGTTGATCTGGGTATCCGTTTCTTCCAGGTAAAGATTAGTCAGAAAATTTGAGATTAGAAAAGTTAGCATCTGAAAATCTGCCCTCTGAAATCTGCGATACTTTTTTTTCGGATCAGATTCTTAAGATATTTTGTACTAATCGCTTTGATAAATTAATTGCACCAATTCACAGAGAACGAATCGAGTGCATGTTATTAATAAACACTTAATAAACTTATTTAAAAACCGAGTATCCATAAGTACAAATTATTATATAACATATATTGTTAGCGTTACAGTTACAGTTATATAATATATACATTACCGTGCACTTTTCGCCTTTAGCTTTAATATATTAGAGTAAAATTCAAAGTAAAACACCAGAAATGTTTTTTTTTTTGTATTGCGTTGATCTATTTTGCTTGCTGCTGCTTCTTCTGGTTTTCTTTGATATTAACTACATTCACTTTAAATTAACCTCGCATTGAGTTGCTTCAAATTGTTTTGAATGCCAAATTTAAGTAATGTTATATCTAGTAAACAAACTGAATTTAATACTATTAAACTCCGTCTATGTACATGTAGACAATGGCAGCTACAAAACGGAATGCTGGACTCACCTCCGCCGTACCACGAGCCACGCTTAATGATGAGGAACTGGTAAGATGAAGACGATATTCTTCTATGTATGTACATTTAGTATCATTAATCAAACACTTTTTTACACAGAAAATGCACGTCTATAAGAAAGCCCTACAGGCACTGATCTACCCCATCTCGTCTACCACGCCACATAACTTCGTTCTCTGGACAGCCACATCTCCAACCTATTGCTATGAGTGCGAGGGATTACTCTGGGGAATTGCACGACAAGGCGTCCGTTGCACCGAGTGCGGTGTTAAATGCCACGAAAAATGCAAGGATTTGCTAAACGCAGACTGTCTGCAGAGTAAGTTGTTTCCACTTTCGGGTGTACTAGAGCAAGTTAAAGTTCACAAATATTAGTTGGCCCTACTTAAAAAGAGTTTAAGGAATTGTCAAAAAAAAATTTAATTTTAGCAAACGATATATGTCTGTTCACCACTTGCGTCTCAGGGACTATAATAGTTAAAGCATTTTAATTTTCGTTGAAATTACATTTAAGCGGCACACAGAATAAGAACGGTATCAAAAAGTTAAAATCAATAAGATCCATCGTGGAAAATCCAATTTTAGTATGAAAAAACAGAATAAGAAAGGTATCAAAAAGTTAAAATCAATAATATCCATCATAGAAAATGTAACATTAGTATAGATAAAATTTAAACTACTTAAAATATCTCACATAATGACTGTATGTGAAGTTACTTAAAAATCTCAACCAAAATCTAACAGAATTCATATTTGTACAAAATATTATTATAATTTGGATCGGATATATATAACTAAAACTAAATTTTCTTGTTCTTTAAAATATCCAACGTGATTTAATATTGGTTACCGCAGAAAGAAAGTACAAAAATTTCTCTGTTGATTCGCTTAATTTTATAATTTTTTACTATTTGTTTTTTATACTCTCTGCAAGAGTATATTGTGTTTGTGCAAATGTATGTAACAGGCGGAAGGAGGCGTGGCAGACCCCATAAAGTTTATATATTCTTGATCAGCATCACAAGCCGAGTCGATATAGCTATGTCCGTCTGTCCGTCTGTCTGTCTGTCTGTCCGTCTGTCCGTATGAACACACAGATTTCAGAGATGGTAAAAGCTACAAATTCGAGTTTGGTCTCTATCGACTCGATATTGAGTCAGTCAATACAAGAATCTTTTTTTTTTTTTTGATGCCACGCCCCAAAAAACTAGACATGCCTCGGAAAAAATAGATGTTTAAAGCGAATATCTCAGTAACTACGGCATTTAGGAATACCAATTTTGGTATGCAGGTTCCAAGAGACAGTATAAATGCATTGCCATTTAAAATTTTTGGCTGCCACGCCCCCTTATGCCTTAAGAAATAAATAAAATTTTCAAATTTGCATGCCGTTTTAAAGACATTTGTTTTTATCGTAGAGTATTGTTATTTATGATTCCTTTGAAGACAAATTATATCAAACTATGCTGAAAGTTGCATAAAAATCCAAGAATAAACAACAGAGATACCGATTATAAAGTTAATATTTAAGTCAATGCATGAGTGCGAGCGCGACAGAAACATACAAGCATATATTTGAACTCTTTTGATGCATGTGTGGCGGCAATAGTAAACATACACACATATATACATATATATGTGCATACATATAAGGTCATTTTATATGTGCATACAGACAAACATATGTATGTTCGATTATAAATTGTCTTTTTTGTTGTAAGGTGTTCTAATAGAAGAACTATAGCAGAGAGTATTATACGGTCGGACTCGTTCGACTGTATTTTTCTTACTTGTTTTTTTTTTTTGACCATGTATTCAAATAAATTACAGAAGTTAATTTTCTTTTTCACAAGAATAAAGTGCGTAACGTACTGAAGAATGTGTTTCCGATCTTATAAAATATATAAATAATTGATCAACAGCAGTGTCGATATGACAATAGCCTTCTGCTCGTATGTCCGTGTGAAAATCTGGATCTAGACTGGTCGAAAAAAGGTATTTGTATGAAGACATGTAGTTTTACTTGAACGACCGCAACCAAACTTTTGTATTATGTTAGATTTCAACTATCAGGTTTGGTCCTGATAGCTCCCATAGTTCAAGGTCGAAAATGGCTTAATTGTATGGGAAAATGCGCACTTCAATGAGTGCGGGATCTTTTACATTATGGTCGCTCGACTATAGATTTCCCACTAGTTATACATTTGCAGAGGGTATGTTGTTTTTGTCACGATGTTTGTAACGCATTGAAGGAGACGCCATAAAGTATATATATTCTTAATCAGCATCAACAGCCGAGTCAATATAGCCATGTCCATCAGTATGAATGCTTAGTATGAAAATTTTCAGTGTCTCTTGAACGATAAAATTAACGCAATATGCGTGACTGCAAGGGTATTTAATCTTCGGCTAGCTGAAGATAACCGTTTTTTCTTGTTTTCTGTTTAGGTCTCTTAATTAAACGATTTATTTTTTTAACCAGGGGCCGCTGAGAAGAGCTCAAAACATGGAGCCGAGGATAAAGCCAATTCGATAATAACCGCAATGAAGGATCGGATGAAGCATCGGGAGCGTGAGAAGCCGGAAATATTTGAATTAATCAGGTAGTTATCAGGTGTTATTACCCAAGCGGACGGACTCTTTTTTGGCTGGTGTGGTCGTTCTCACCAGCACCCTGTTTTAGATGAATAGCTTTTGTTTGTTATAAGACTACGGTACATACATTAGGTCTTTTTGGGATGATCAGCAGATTTGTCTGCTTATATTGATTGACTCAACGCTGCCTATAACATTATACGTCTATTGTATACTATTAGCTATAACCCTACTTTAATCCAAACCAATCGTACCCACCCATATATAAATCTATCTAGAGCCGTGTTCAGCATCGAAGAGAAGAGTCACACCGGCCACATGAAGGCGGTGAAACAGAGCGTTCTGGACGGCACCAGCAAATGGTCGGCGAAGATAGCAATAACAGGTTTGCACTACCTGCCCCTCCTCCCTAAATCAATTGCACAACTGAATCCCCAATGTACTAAGCAAACTACATATATATATATATATATATATATATATAAATGTTGATTAAACACTGCTCATTAGTGAAAACATGATCACTTTTACCTTTTTAAAACAGTTTGCTCAAATTTTTTAAAGATTAAGATTGATATAATTTATTGCTTATATACGCAGCTGAAATCAAAAAATACTCGCATTAGCTTGTAAATGAAATACCAAAAGTAATCTTATGTTAAATTACATTTTAGGAGTTCCTTGTAATGTTTAACGCTTTAAAAGAGAAGAATAAAACTTGCTTCATTTTTAGACCCCGTACTCTAAAAAAGAGTATAGGGGTCTGATAGGTTTTTCATTGCAAAATTTGCGTAACAGGCAGAACGAAACATTCCAGACCATAAAGTACATACATTTGTCCGGTCATTGCGACGAAACAGGATTCTACTGTGTATATATAGGGATATAGGATCATGGCTAAGTGTAAGAGGCTAAAAGCTAGAGACACCAAATTAGAAAAGAAAGTCCATCTACTTCACTCAGATCATGTTTATTTCAAACTGATACCATGCCCTCAACCGCCTCCGCAAATGTTCATTTGGAAACGACTTGAGCTATCGGGACAAGTGCACACATGTGTATGATACCATTATAACCATCCCCAACACATTTCATCCGGATCGAATACTATAAACTATAGGTAACATAGGACAAATCGGTCAAAAATGAAAAATGTTTACCAGTGTTAGTTAAGCTTTCGCGACCATAGTCACACATTATATACAAATCATGGTTATAACTATTTGCAGATAGTTTTGTCCGGATATGACAACTATGGCCTATAGGCTATAGCTTCCATCGAAAAAACACGTACTGGAAGGAGTATGGGGTCTTTAACAGTCGGCTCGTTCGAACGTTTGACGTTATATGTATGCACATATATATGTATATATGTGTGTATGTTTACTATTGCCGCCACACATGCATAAAAAGAGTTCGAATATATGCTTGTATGTTTCTGTCGCGCTTGCACTCATGCATTGACTTAAAGATTAACTTTGTAAACGGTAGCTCAGTTGTTTATTGTTGGATTTTTATGCAACTTTCAGGATAGTTTGATATGATTTGTCTTCAAAGGAATCATAAATAACAATACTGTACGATATGAACAAATGCCTTTAAAACGGCATGCAAGTTTGAAAAGTTTTTTTTTTTACGGAAAAAGGGGACGTGGCAGCCAAAAATTGAAATCGTAATGTATTAATACTGTCTTTCGGAACCTGCGTACCAAAATTGGTATTCCTAAAAATCTATTTTTTCCGAGTTACATATGTCTAATTTTTTGCTCATTATGGGCGAATGCGCGAACAGACCAAACTCGAATTTGTAGCTCTTACCATCTCTGAAATCTGTTTGTTCATACGGACGGACAGACAGACAGACGGACAGACGGACATGGCTATATCGACTCGGCTTGTGATGCTGATCAAGAATATATATACTTTATGGGGTCTGCCACGCCTCCTTCTGCCTGTTACATACATTTGCAAAAATATATAATAGTGCCCAAAAACGAGCAAAAGAACTATTGATCATATAATAATTCTTTATAATGAGCCAACCTTTTGAACTAAAATCACACACTAATGAGCAACTCAGCATTAATATATGTCATACCATATCTATCAAAATATGCCTTGATATTTAATTTCTTACTTATACTATATGTATGTATACTGTGAATGTGTGTGTGTATTTTAAATACTAACATTTATATCGCATACTGTGTACAAAAATCTAATGGAATCTACTTTAACCTTAATATACATACTAAGCATATCAACACAAAAATATATATTTCCGAACTTATATATATGTATGAGTGCGTGTCTGTTGTTGTTGTAGAACTTGTGTATGCATGTATGGATAATTTATACATAAACCACACATACACAAAAACAAAACAGAAAACATCAAAAGTGTTTAAGTGTAAGCAAAGTGTTATTACACTCCGAAACTTAAATCTTCGTTTCGTTCAACAATAATGTATATCTTAAATAAGTCATTTAATATAATCATACGGAAATTTTTTTACAGACCTAGTACTTCACATATGCAGTATGTAGTACCAATCTGTGGACATTTAAGAAACCTTTTTCGGGTCTAACAAGTTGGATTTACCAAAGAACATAATGTACTTAATTTTTGCACTCTTTTAAAGAGCATAAAGCTTAACCAAGCTCTCAAAGTACATATGTATATGAACAATTTTGAATTTTCTCAAGACCCTTGCAGATTACCTGACATACAAATCAGAAGAAGTGTGGCGTCAAATGACTCGTTGCTCGACTGTAGCATTTTCAAAATGTGTTGTTTTGAGTTCAATTGATGTACAAATAAATTTAACCGTGTTTTTGAGTATAGTGTTAATAAAAATTAAAAAAAAATCAATTGTTAATTTCTGGTAAAAAGTTAAGTTTCCTTAAAGGAGTTTTTTAGTTTTATATTATATTAACACTTAATTTCCACAAAACTATGTATGCATATTGTGAAGTGTAAGAATCTTGGGGGAATGAGTCTCCTCAGATCACATAAGTTTTTACTCCGTTGTTTTCGTTTTTGGACTTAGGTTCAAGCTCAATATAGATATAGATTCACTTACTATTCCAACCAGCCAAATCCCGAAATTCCGCAAAGGAGTAGTCTGTCTAGTCTTAAGCAGTCACTGAATTTAAAGGTTAAAGTGTTCACTTTCTTCGGTTATGTGGTGATGCTACATGGTGAAAAGTAAAAATTTGAAAATGTGAATATTTCATTAATTTAAGGATGACATTCGGTGTGGATCCAGATACACACATAGATTCATTAGAACAGGCTGAGCACGCAACTGTAGAGGGAACATCTAAATGGTCATGCAAACTCACAATTACAGGTACACACCAGCAATTTCCATTGGATAATAGTTGAATACTGTATACTCTTGTTTTTTATATATAGAAATATATCTATGATTTATTTCAAGTACTTTTGGTTTATTCTTGCTTTACTTAATCGTTAAAGTAATGGGTTCATGACACCCTTTTCAGATATTTAAAGATATTTGTATACTACCTTTATTAAAATTAAGTTAAATTAAAAAAAAATAAACTTAAAAAATATCTATAATTTAATTGATTATCAGCAAAAAATTCACTGAATATAAATATCTTCCAATCTGTAAATACTTTACGTAATAGCTCAAAAGGTTTAATTTGAATAACAACAATAATATCAAATATTCTTAACTATTGTATATAAATTTAAATTTCAGTAAATTTGAACTTTCCAATATTTTCTAAAGTCTGTTTTTTTAATATATTTTGCTTTCAATGATCACAACATACTTAGAAGAACCTTGACACACTCGTTTGCAACAAGCCCCACATAATAAATTACACGTACACCTTACCCCGTAAAATAAAATACCAACACTAAAAATTAAACCACAACTACTTAATTTTAAACACAAATGGTTTTTATGCATCCCTTTCAGATGTTTCTTACACGGTTACGCAATTATCTGAACGAACCGATAGAGAACAAGTCCTAACGCTCAAAGGACTGTGAATATCTAATAAATAGTTTAATAAATCATATATCACCTTTGCTCAAGACAGCTATTCTGATCTGTGTCGATGCTGTACGTTTAAAATACAACACAATGATAATTCATTTTACTTTGAATAAGACATTCTCGATAACGTTATGACGTTTTAAATTAAGATAAACAACATGTTAATTTTAATTTTCTTTCCATACAATTTCTTTGCGCTCTAACTGAGTAATTATGGAGCTAACTTATATATGTACATATTGACTTCTAAATACATAAATCTATATATTCATATACATATATTTATGTATCCGTATGCCTGCCAGTCATTCAAATATACTTTATGTGTGTTGCTCTACGGATCTGCGTTTATTTTCACTTTATATATGAGATTGGATAATCCTTCTCTTGTATATACTGAAATTTACTCTCCACCTAACTGACAACCTATAATAAGCTTAAAAAATATTTATTTTATCTATTATATGCTCTCTAATTGCTGATTTCTTTGTTTTTTGCCCCTCGTTCAAATTTCATATTTATACTTATTTATATATATAAAAATATATATATATTTTTAAAGTAAAGTTAATAAGTGTGATATTCTAGTAATTCGGTCTTTTTTTTTTTGGGATATGAAGCTTTTTTAAGCGCGCTTTACCTGTAAGATATTTAAGGGGTTATATACAAAGTTGGGCGTCCCAAAATGCACTTTTTTTGCGCATATTCTAAAAGTATATACATTTGATAATAACTGTGCAAAATTTGATCTTGATCGGACCAGAAGTTTGGCATTTGGTGCGCGGCTAGTATCAAAACACAACTTTGAATGCGATTATCTCGGAATGACTTTTTTTCAAAAGTACTGTTACGGTGATCACGATAACTTAAAAACTTATCAACCGATTTTCAACATTTTTTTCCAGTATTCGTATTGAAAATTTCGTGTACTTCAACGATCGACTTTTTTAAAAAAATGTTTGTTTTTTAGTGAAAAAAAAAAAATTTTTTTTTTAATTCGGCTCCGCTCAAGTAATTAAAATTGTTTTTATTTCTTTAAATATGTTACTAAAGTATTGTATTTTACCTCAACTTTGTATATAACCCGTTAAGGGGGCAGTAAAGTTAATTCGGTGCAAATCAGGTCTGTTTTTGGGAATTTTTTTAGCCGACACGGTTGATTTATTTAAAATTTTACATTTACTACATTATAATGTAATGTTTAAAGAATATTATGTTAAATATTTTATTAATTTTGATGACGTCATTAGTCGGTGGCAGGGGAATCTCCGCGGGCGGTTTAACAAAAAGGTCGTTTGCGGTGTCCCTCATAGCGCACCACTTGATCAACAAAAATTTTAAACCCAAATTGATTTCACTAGTTATTCAATTTTCGCAGGTAATGACGTCGAGTTTTATTTTTTTTCTTACAACAATTTTTTATAAAATAAAAACCTTAAATTATAATTTTTTTAAATATGTTAAAAATAAAAAATCAAAAAAACTCGAAGTCATTACCTGGTTAATAAAGTTAAGAACTTCTGAAAATATTTGTAAAGAATCGGTTCTAGCTTAAAATCTAGAGTGGGCACCGACCTTGAAAAGGGCAGGTGTGGGAAAACGCGTTTAAAGATTTTCGGGAGCGTGTAATCCGATTGCAGAGGATTAAACTAAACCATCTTTATCTTTGTCAATTTAACTCCGATCGACTTCCAAATTTTACACAGTAATCTTAATACATTGTAGAATAATATTATAAAGAAATAAAAAAAAAAATGACAACAAAAAAAATGTAAACACTTTACTACCCCCTTAACGACAGAAACTGGAATGCTTATTTTAACAGTCACTTGGAGATCAGTCGGTAAGAGTCCGGCAAGGAGGGAGAAGAAAGAAGCCCGTAGGACAAAATACGTTTTGTACAAAAAAATATATATTATATTATAAAATTCTTATATTATGATATAAATAGCCACTGAAAATAAAATTTACTTACAAATACCACCAAAAGCACAAAGCACTGAATCATGCAAGCTAGATATTTTCTGGTGAAACCAGTTAGCGTTAGTTATGTAATATTTCTATAAGTCGTCTGAGAATATCTGCCCCCGTACTTAGAACTTTTTTATTTAAGTGAGGAGCTGGATATTTTCAACGGCTTGGAAGCCTCGGTGTTTCGAGGATGTCTTTTTATTCTCTGTTTGTTGTTCGTGTGTACTATTGCCTTTTGAACAGATTCTTTGCACAAGTATTATCTATCATATGTTTAATAATTCTTATCGTTTAATTTAAGCGGATTAAATATTTTTGTTTAGCTTGGAAACAGATTATGTAATCGATTTTTCTGACACTTTTCTGATCTTTTAATAATATGTCGTTAAGTTTAGATTTGTGTTCTAGTTATCTTTTTTTGTTGTTGTCCACATAACTTAAAATTCGTAAATATGTGTTGTAAATAAAACAAATAAACTAACTATTTTCACACAATATTTGTGCCGTTGCAAAAATTAACTTATTTGAAAGTAGTAAAAGTGATTCTAGGCAGTGCATAGTAACTGGTAACTACTCACTAGTGACTATCACTGCTTGATCATTTTTATTTGGAGATGTATTAAAAAGAAAAATTAATAAAATTAAAATTCCGTTTTTTCTCTTCTTCTTTCTCCCTTGGTCAAATAAAACTGAACATCAAATGAATCGAAATCAAATATATATACAATTGGAATGCTATTTTTTAAAACGAATGCACATGCAAATCTCGTAATGGTTTACTTCGTTTCAAACCTAAACAAAAACACATTTCCCACACGCACGCACACACCCACACGCACACACACACCCACACGCACACACACACACTCCTATTATATTTTAATATTTTTTTTTAAATTTCCTATCTTTAAATTTTTTATACTCCATATGGCCTATACTATAAATAAAATTAACCTACTATTTTATTAAAACACTTGTCTAAAACTCTATCAACAACAACAATAACCCAACAACAACAACATAACCACAACAAAAAACACAAACATAACAACTTTACCATGTGATCGGTTGGTCGGCCGAACAAACCTAAATTATTCGGATCTGCACGATAAATTTTTTTGGGGTTTTTTTTTGCTGTTTTTTTTTTTTTTTTGTTTTGTCGCATTCTGTTTTTTTTTTTTGCGGTGTTGAAACGAACGAAATACCAACCGAAATATCAACCGATCGGATCAAACTGTGCAGTGATTTGTGCTCAAGGCCTGATAGCGAAGGATAAAAGCGGTACGAGTGATCCATATGTGACGGTGCAGGTTAGCAAGGTGAAAAAGCGAACGCGCACAATGCCTCAGGAGCTCAACCCTGTGTGGAACGAGAAGTTTCACTTGTGAGTATTCCTTTCAATCAACGTTCTTCCATTCTTTTCTTGTGAACCGTTCAGTCGCTAATTAATCTGTATGTATATATATATGTGTACATATGTACGTACGTACACTTTCCCACATTCGTCGCGTGTCAACTCTCACGCAAAAATAGAACTCACGATTTTATTACACGCACTCTTTCTCTCTCTCTTGCTCTCTGTCTCTCTATCTATTTCTGTATCTGTATCTGTTTATATTCTCCTTATTCTTCTTGTGACTGTGCTTATTCCTTCCCTTCATTATCATAGTTCAGACCAACCAAAAGACTAAACCATATGTAAATACATAGTAAGAATGCATATGTGTGTATATTAACTGCCTAGACATACTGTTAAGCAGTTTGCAGCTTTTAAGGGGGATACACTGGTTGCAAAGCCTATATGAAGGCCTTTTTTGAGGCTTTTTTGACAGAAATCTACACAACTTTATTGATCGAGCAATATATTAAATTAAAAACCACATCTTGAAGAACCACGTGAAATTTTTTTTATTACTATATGTTACATAGTTAAGTGGCAAATAGCCGTCAAAGAATCAAAATTTTTTAAATTAATGTTTTGCGGTGTCCAAAAGTGCGGTGAAATGGATGAGCGGAAAAACAAAATTTTGATGAATATAGTTAAAAATATGTATAATCTAGTCTTAAATCGAAGGATTTAAAAAAATTTACAAAATTAATAAAATGGTGGACGGTCAAAGTCAAAAAATCGTATTTTTATGAAAAGCACCGCAGTTTTTTGGCTATAAAACGGCTAACTTAAGTCCAAAAAAAAAAAAATCGAACGATTAAAGACTAGATTATTGTGTTCTTAATGAGCATTATAAAATTCAAAAAGATCGGTCCACTAGTTTTTGAGGAATTTTGGACACCGATTTTCAAAAGCCGTTTCGAGAAAAACGCGCTGAAAGGCAGACAACCCAGTGAACCATAGAACAAATTCTTGTCTTTCATCGCTCATATCTAAGCCAGTGTTTCTCCCTTAACGGCAAAATACTCACTAAAACATATGTATGAGTGGATTTATGTGTACAAAATGTCGTCTGGATCTGATAACTATTTATATAATATAGCTCTGATACAAATTTTCACATTTGTTTAAAAATGAGGGTGTTCTACAGTGGGCTTGCTCGACTATAGCCTTACTTACAAGTTTTATTTAAAGAACGATCTACTGATATACAGGGATATCTAGGAAACTAAAATGGAAGCGACTCTAACAAAGTAAAGAGCTAAATTATAAAACTAAATTTTGTTAGCTAAAAATTGAACTACTTTCTTCAGTTGAACGACAATAAATAACGCTACTGTCAAACAAATTCTAAACTTGTGAATATAAAGGCCTCATAGCATGAGCATCTGTGCTATACAAATAAATAAGTCCTTGAAATATTCAAGCATATCCTATTTGCATGTGGAGGGTACTCCATAATTGTTTAGTCATATATTTGTTGTTATTGTACAAAATCAACCAGGAAGATTTCCCCATTAAACATATTTAAAACCTTATTATTTTCGTAACTCATTTAACGACATTGAAATGTTCGTGGCACATACAATTAGATCACAAATTCTGAAATTTCTTCTGCATTTTCCTTTCGTTTCTATTATAATTGGTTGATTCCAATAATTTCCAAACGAGTTCAAATTAAATGGATTTCTGAAATCGTCGACATAATAAAAGCTTTCCACTTATTTAGCGTTTTTTCCTTTCACAGTTCACAATTTCAAGCAGCTGAATTTGAATTGCATTCAAATTGGCTTAATTTTCATCGTCCACATAAAAACTATTGCTATCTTTTTGGTGGTCGCTTTTCTCATAATTTTAAACAGCTAAATCAACGATCTGAAGGCAGTTGAGATGGTTAACACCCTGTCCAAACGGGCAAAATAATTGTAGTGCCAAAAACCAGCATAGTTTTACGAAAAAATTGTTAATGTTTTTAACTATACGGTTATGTATATGAAACTTGTTTCATATTTAAACTTACTCGAACTAATTTACTAACTGTATAACCCAAAGAACACTGGCTTACGTTTAATTTTACGTTGCATGCCTCGAAAGTTTTTTTTGTGTGTATTCTTCAAACCTTTAAATACGAGTATATAAATAGGCACCTCAATTTACTTTTTAATAAATTCCGATTGAACTTTTATGTGGAATACATATACTTGTTGTGAAATGGAATGTGCAGCGAATGCCACAACTCTTCAGATCGTATCAAAGTTCGAGTTTGGGACGAGGACAACGATTTAAAGTCGAAACTGCGACAAAAATTAACACGCGAATCGGACGATTTTCTTGGCCAGACTATAATTGAGGTGCGAACGCTCTCAGGCGAGATGGATGTTTGGTACAATTTGGAGAAGCGTACGGACAAGTCTGCCGTCTCCGGAGCTATACGGCTGCACATTTCTGTTGAAATCAAAGGAGAAGAGAAAGTAGCGCCTTATCACGTCCAATACACCTGCCTTCACGAGAACCTCTTTCACTATTTGTGTGAAGAAAACAGCGGCATGGTAAGCAATTGCCACTTATTGTCTTTCCAAAAAGGACCGACCTGCACAGACCATATACCAAGTATTCTGGTATGCCAAGCCCACCTAGTCCTACAGTTGCGTTATTACAGCTTTATCAATAAGTTTACAACGCATATTAGACCTCATTAAGTATATTTGTATTTTTGATCAGCAGTAACATCCGAGTCAATATCGATATCTTACTTCATATGTGACAATCAGCCATATCGCGTTACTATAACTTAATGGCCCAAGACTCTACAATAAACAATATGTCTTATAAATATTAATATTCAGCGTACACATATTGATAACTCTGACTAAATTTCGATTGTATATTTACACATATCTTTTGAAAATCGTTTTAAATAAATATAATACTTATATGAAATTTAGTCAAATCGTAATGGATCTGAAAAATTACATAATTAGCGTAATCATGTTAATGAAATCACAATTAACTCATCAATGAACCATGATAATGATTAAAGTTTAGGTTTACAGTTTATTATAAATATTTATAAAAATAATTCAAGTACATTTTGATGTTAACTAGATCTGCTTAGTTTCGAAAAATACAGTTTACGAACGAAAAAAAAGAAAAACCTGAACAAGGCCAAATACTACAACTGAAATTTTGAAACTTAAAAATATATAGGTTAAGTTGCCCATACAAAAGGGCGATGACGCATGGAAGCTGTATTTCGACGAAATACCTGAAGAAATTGTGGACGAATTCTCAATGCGTTATGGAATCGAGAATATATATCAAGCGATGACACATTTCCACTGCCTCTCCGCGAAATACTTGTGTCCCGGGGTTCCAGCTGTAATGAGCACTTTACTGGCCAATATCAATGCATATTACGCCCATACAACGGCCTCGTCAGCTGTTTCTGCAAGCGACCGTTTCGCAGCGAGCAACTTCGGAGTACGTATAACCAATGCCTAAAAAAAAGATCAACATAAATTTAAAAAAAAATGGTTGTCGTTCTATTTTTGACCGTGTAGAAGGAAAAGTTCGTTAAGTTACTGGATCAACTACACAACTCACTCAGAATCGACCTGTCAATGTACAGAAATAACTTTCCCGCCTCCAGTCAGGAGAAACTTATGGACCTGAAATCCACTGTTGATCTCCTAACCAGTATAACATTCTTCCGGATGAAGGTGAGTTGATTACTACCAGAGAAGTTCAAAAACTTCGTCTAATTATAGGGATTTTCTTAACCCTCTACTTCCCAATACCGTCTGCAGGCGGACAATCTTTTTTGGCGTCCCAATGTTGTTTTTAAAACGATATTGTTCGATTCTTTTTGTTTTATCTATTTTAGGGAACCCCAAACTTTCATTTGGTACCTTTTGCAGTTCACAATTTTATAAAAATCGGCTGTTAGAATTATTCGAATGTCAAATTTTGGGAAAATAACAGAAAATAATTATTATACTCTCTGCAAAAGAATATTGGGTTTGTGCAAATGCATGTAACAGGCGGAGAAGATAAAGTATATATATTCTTGATCAGCATCACAAGGCGAGCCGATATAGCCATGACCGTCTGTCTGTATGAACAAACAGATCTAAGAGATAGTACGAGCTACAAGTTCGAATTTAGTCACAATCACATATTTAGTCAGTCAATACAAGTCTTTTTTTTTATCCCACGCCACATTCGCCCACAATGAGTCAAAAACTAGGCACACCTCGGAAAAAATAAATGTTTTAAGCGTATATCTGAGTAACTGTGGCACTTGGGAACACCAAAGGTTCCTATAGACAGCAAAAATGCAATAATATCAAATTTTGGGCTGTCACTCATATACTTTATATACTTTCATGCCATTTTTGGGGCATTTATTCTTATCGTACAATATTCAATATTATGATTCGTTTGAAAACAAATTATATCAAACTACCCTTAGCACAATGCCAATGTATAAAAGCAAGCGATACAGGAACATACAAACATATGTTCGAACGTTTACGCTGCATATGTGCCGCCAGTCCGTGCAGACCAATAGTATACATACACACATACGTATATATGTTCAAACATGTAATGTCAAACGTATATGTATGTGTATACAGACAAACAGATGTACATATGTTCGGTAAATCATGCTTTTTTCAATGCAAGTACTATCCATTCTAATACCCGGATATCAATTTTAAGATTAGATTCGGGAATAAAAGCAGAGAGTAGTTTTCTTTCTTGTTTTTCTTTAACAAGGGACAAAGTACCAAAATTTAAAAAAAAAAAATTAAATTAGTTGTCGTAGCTAAAAAAAAATATATGTGTATAGCTGTATGGTAAACTTATAAAAATGGATTAAACTAGGAAAAAATAGTGTCCTTAAGCTTTTTAATGGAGGTAAAATTTTTAGGTAGTGTCAACGTGTGATCCTGTAGACAGAACAAACATTTTTTTTTAAGCCATGACCAACGTGAAAATAATATTTAAAAAAAAAAATCTTGTCAATCAGTCAAGATAAGCGCAGTGTGACCAAAGCATATTGTAGGAAGCTCAAATTTTAACCAAAAATATTTTTTAAAAATTGAAATAAAACTAAAAAATAATAAACAAGAAAGAATGCTATAGTCACCTCGCGGTTTTAACAATATTCAATATATTATTAACAATGGGGTATGATAATGATATTAGTGCAATCGTTTAGGTGATAGATAAGACAGCTTGCTAATGACAGAAAATTTTCAAACAAATTCATGTTTAGAGCATATTTTCGACCAATTATTCCTATACGATATAGTATACCGCTTTGGATCAAACTTGGTGATTATGTTTATATTCTTGTCCTTTGTATACTTCAACCAAGATATCTTGATAAACACAAAAGTTGTTCATACTAATTCATATTTTGAGCGAATTTTCGATCGATCAGCCCTATGCGAGCTATACGATATAGTTGTCCGAATTGAATGAAACTTGGTCAGTACATGTACTTTATGGATGTAATATGTACTTTATGTACTATCCGTGTAAATTTGGTTCAGATAGCGAAGATACTAAAAAAGTTTTCTATACTAAACATTTTATTTGTACCTGTACATTTACCTTTATATAAATATAAAACACCCTAAAGACGGCGTGTTAAAAACAAAAAGCAAACTTGTAATGCTTGGGTATTTTGTCTTTCATTTGCGACCTCTTTGACGTTCGAGCTTTTATAGTCTCGGATCTCCTTTTGTTTATACAGACGAACGGAAGGACAGATGGACCTGGCTATATCGACTCGGCTACTAATGCTGATCAAGAATATATATACTTTATGGGGTCTGCTACGTCTTTTTCTCCCTGTTACACACATTCCAATGATTACAGTACACCCTTTAACTCCATGTGCAACGTGTATAAAAATAAATCCAAATTTGTTATAGACCCAGTACTCCTAAAAACACTAGAGGGGTCTATTAAGTTTGTCTGAAGCGAAATTAAGCGTAACAGGCAGATAGAGGTGTGGCCGACCCCTACAGTATATATATTTTTGATCAGTAGTCGAGACCATAAAGCGATGCCCGTCTGTCTGTCAGCGTGAAAGCCTGAATCTTATAAACTACAAGAAGCAGAGCCACCAAATTGGGAGTAAAAGTCCGTCTATATGTCAGGCAGATCAAATATATATTTCAATTTTTTGCCACATCCCTTACCGCCCCCGCAAATTGTAACATAACCATAACATGATAACTATTGAAGCTAATGTGATAACATTTACATATCCTCACCAAGTTTGATCTGACAATATATAATAATCTTTATAATTTCTTTCATTCTTTAGGTTCAGGAGCTGTCCAGTCCACCTAGAGCAAGCACTGTCGTCAAGGATTGTGTGAAAGCTTGTCTTAGATCTACCTATCAATTCCTTTTTGAAAACTGCTATGAACTCTACAACAGGGAGTTCCAGGTTTGCTTATCCAAATACTATATATATAAATATAAAAAATATTCACTGTTTTCCTCCTAGGTGGATCCAAACGAAGCTAAACGCGATACCGACGATCATGGACCAAAACTAGACAGCGTTGACTTTTGGCATAAGCTCATTGCGCTAATCGTTTCAGTTATTGATGAGGATAAGAACAGCTACGGAACAGTACTGAACCAATTCCCCCAAGAGCTTAACATTGGACAGGTAGTACCAAAAATGATAAGTCTGTTCTTAAATATATGAAATGTAGAAGAAAACATATCCGACCACAAAAGTTTATACTATATACTCTAGATCAGCCGTAACAGCCAGTTGAGTCGTAATAACCATTAATCATGTCCGTGTGTGTTTCTACCCCTTAACCGTAGACCGGAAATGATAAGATACCCAAGTAAAAAAATGTAGTAAAGAGGGAGGCGTGGCAGACCCAAGTATATATATTCTTGATCAGCGACACAAGCCGAGTCGATATAACCATATCAGTCTGTCTGTCCGTCTGTATGAACAAGTAGGTTTCAGGGATGGTAAGAGCTACAAGTTCAAATTTGGTCTCTATAACTCGATATTTATTCAGTCAATACAAGAATCTTCTTTTTTTTGATGTCACGCCCCATTCGCCCACAATGAGCAAAAAACTAAAAATCTAACTAAAAACAAAAAACCTCGGAAAAAATATATGTTTTCGGCGGATGTCTCATTAACTATGGCACTTAGGAATACCAAATTTGGTACACAGGTTCCTAGAGACAGCATAAAAGCAATGAGATCACGCCACGCCCCCTTTTTTCGTAAGAAATAAAAACTTTAAAATTGCATGCCGTTTTAAAGCTATTTGTTCTTATCGTACAGTATCGATATTTAAAATTCGTTCGAAAACTTATTATATCAAACTATCCTGAAAGTTTCACAAGAATCCGACCATAAATGAAAAGAAAACAAGCAACAAAGTTGATATTTGAGCGCGTACATACAGTCAAACAGATGAAAATATATTCGATTACGTTTTGTTTTTCAACGTGTTTTAATGAAAGTACTATCCATTTCTGTTTCATGTCGTGGCCTTTCTGAAACATGGTTAAGGTCAGATATTCTTAACTGTGAAATTCCTTCTAATAAATTCTCTATCTGTAGAAAAGATTGTACACCTCGCCGCGGAGGCGGTGTACTTATTGCCGTCGATGTTAACTTATCCTCGGAAGAAGTTATTATCGATGGCTCTATGGATATTGAATTTGTTGCTGTCATGTTATTCCTAAATAACATTAGTATTTTCTTCACTTGCTCCTATATTCCTCCTTCTTCTGACTATTCCGTTTATTTATTAGACTTCTCTGCCGTCAAATTAGTATTCTCTAAAGTTCTAGGCGATTTTAATATTGTAGGGACTACATGGATTTCATATCCTGACTCTGCCGTGTTGACCCCTACGACTCAGCACGATTTTCTTGATGAGTTGTTTGGAATTTCGTTGTTTCAGATCAATGCTATCTCAAACTCTTTAAATAGAATGCTTGACCTGATTTTTGTTTTGGTTCCATCCTGCTATTCTCTTCCCCGTACCACAACCTTATCGTATCCTGAAGATCCTTATCACCCGACTTTGGAAATGTTGATTGATTTACCTGCCCGGGGGACCCGTGCTAGTAAAAAATTTACTAAACGAACACGTCAGTTTCGGAAAGTCGACTTTAACAAGTTAAATCTACTGTTATCTCAGACTGACTGGTCCCGGCTGTTCATGTGTAGAGATATGGATATTGCAATCACAACATTTTATTATACTTTGAATTCCGTAATTGATGTATGTGTTCCGATTTGTGTTCCAACCAGGTCAAACAAGCCTGTTTGGTTTACCCGTGAGTTAGCTTTGCTAAAAAATAGAAAATCAAGATTTTATAAGATTTTATAAGAGATTCAAGGAAACTGGCTTTTCCCTGTATCTCTCTCGATATCTGATTGCTGTTCTGTGTCTAATTAAGTACAAATTAATTTTCTAAGCAATAGCATACTGACCAAATCGATCAACTGTACTGTGTCTAATTAAGTACTAATTAATTTTCTAAACAATAGCAACTCTTGCGCCCATCATCGCTCCAATAACGATTGCGCCAATAGCATTATTATAGCGTATTAATAACGAAATAATATCAGCAATCCCATTTTTACCATACCTTCTTATTTTATTCTGACTACAGGGATGTTTTAGGTTATCAAAGATAGCTTTTACTTATCTGTTGATGTAAATTTGTTAATCGCATTGCTCTTGTCTTCTTTCGTCATTGTAGTTATCGGCAGCTACGATGTGGGGACTGTTTGCGGTAGACATGAAGTACGCTCTAGAAGAGCATGAGCAGCACCGCCTCTGCAAATCCTCGGCGTACATGAACTTGCATTTCCGTGTTAAGTGGCTCTATAGCAACTATGTGAAGGAGGTGCCTCCCTATAAGGGAGCAGTACCTGAATATCCCGCCTGGTTTGAGCCTTTCGTGATGCAGTGGCTAAACGAGAACGATGATGTCTCGTTGGAGTACCTTCATGGAGCTTTTAATCGAGACAAAAAGGATGGGGTAAGATCATTTCTAGGTGGTTTCATCGCACGCATGTATGAAAATGATTTCTCTATGTCATTTGTGATTCAGTTTCAAAAGAGCAGTGAACACGCCCTGTTTTCAAATTCGGTAGTCGATGTATTTACACAGTTGACGCAATGTTTCGATGTTGTTAGCAAGCTCGAGTGTCCAGATCCAGAAATTTGGAAACGTTACATGAGGCGTTTTGCTAAAACAATCGTAAAAGTGCTAATTGCTTATGCCGATATTGTGAAAATGGAGTTTCCCGAGCATATGAGAGACGAACGAATTGTAAGTGAAGTCAATTAAAAAGGTCCTTTTCGGTTACCAAATCCTGTTAGCTATGCTACATGTTTGGCTGAGACTTAAAAAGTCAATTTTTCAATGTCAGTAAAAGGGTTTCGAACTAGAACTGAGTTAACGACGATATCGTTTTGTCTGACATGTATGTGAGTAAAAAATGATTTCGAGTCTTTCATCTGAAAGTTGATAATAAATGCTATTTTTATTGAAATAATGGTCACTATATCAGGACATTGAAAAATCGGCGAAAAATTTAAGTATTTCATGTGAAGTGAAACTGATTTTCTATCCAAAACAGGCCTGCATTTTGATGAACAACATTCAGCAGCTCAGAGTTCAGTTGGAAAAAATGTTTGAGTCTATGGGAGGAGATAAGCTCGAGGAGGACGCAGCCAACATACTGAAAGAGCTGCAACAGAATCTCAACTCAGCACTGGATGATTTAGCATCGCAGTTTGCTATTAGGTAAACACACAGGTTATTTTCTCTGTCTTTAATGAAGTGATCAAAACACTCCTTAACAAACAGCCTGGAGCCACGTATAACTCAATCGGTGCGGGAGCTGGGCGACATGTTGTTGTCCATTAAGGGAGGAAGCGGAAATCTAACAACCGGAAATCAGGCTGCTCAACGAAATGCCGTTGCAGTGGAAGCGGATGATGTGCTCAGACCTCTAATGGATCTACTCGACGGTTCCCTGACCTTGTACGCCCAGTCCTGTGAAAAGACGGTACTCAAGCGCTTACTGAAGGAACTTTGGAAAATTGTTATGCGAATTTTGGAGAAAACCATTGTCTTGCCACCAATGACTGACAAAACTGTAAGTGACAAAAGCCTGTATGAACAAAGGGATCCAAAAACTAGAAGGGCCTAAGTGATCGCAAATGAAAACAGTCCAAATCGAACCAATTTATCATTCATCTACAAGCCAGATTTACTCAAATTGTATTCAAGGTGGCGATGTAGAATCAAATGGTATAACGATTACCTTGTTGGCTGGCAGTTATGAAAAGATAAGAAAGACTGCACCCTTATTTTATCTAAAGTTTTCTTGTAGATATCTTAAAGGCTTTTAAACGCCGTATTTAAAAATTTTAGATATATCCATTAAACATAAACTTTGTTTGTATGGGTATGGTTAACCAAATCTCGTATCAAATATTTCCTAGTCGAACTTATTTGAAAACGATTTGATTCGGGTTAAAATTTATATAGAAATGAGGATATTGAATTTTCAGCAGTTTATTTGGGATGTCTCAGAATATCTTGAATGGAAACCCTAAAATGGTTTTATATAAGGGGGTATTTTAAAAGTCCGGTTTGCTCAATTGTACTTTATATTATTAATCATTCAACAAACAAGTATGCCATTAATCGCCATAAATTCTGAATCCGAATGCAAATTTAGATGATGTTTAAGCACTTGACTGATAATGCAAAAAATTTGGCATCAAATGCAAAAATCGAAGACATGGGGCGATTATTCAAGTCGCATATGGCCGGGAAGCCAGACGTTAAAAGTGCCCTTAGCGGCGTAATGGATATATCAAAAGAAGTGGAGAAGAACCTGTCCCCAAAACAATGTGCCGTTCTTGATGTTGCCTTAGATACAATCAAACAGTATTTTCATGCCGGTGGCAATGGACTCAAAAAGACCTTTCTTGAGAAGTCTTCCGAGCTGCAGAGCTTGCGCTATGCACTCAGTCTATACACTCAAATGACGGACACGTTAATAAAAACATTCATATCAAGTCAAGTTCACGAAGGTACGTATCCATGTGTTTTTATTTTATTGTGTCAAATTTTCAAGTAATAATATAAAATTATTGCAGTAGACCCAGAAAATGCTGATGAAAGTGTTGGCGAAATCTCCGTGCAAATTGATCTCTTTTCGCATCCTGGCACTGGAGAACACAAAGTCAACGTTAAAGGTAAATCAATCTCACTATATAAATTGTAGAAGAACACAAGACAGAAAGGCTACAGTCGAGCGCGCCGACTGTAAAAGACTCTCCTTGTATTCGAAATCAATATTTGAATATGACTAATTTAAAATTTAAGTTTTAAAATGAAATTAAAAAAAAAAACAACATTTAAATCAAGTCACTGATGGGATTCGAACCTTTGCTCTCATACGCAGGTTCCACAACATGCTGCTACCCTACTAGTTGCACCACGCCATACATTTGATATAGTCCCGATTATTTTCTTTTACTTATAATTTTATTACGTTATATAACAAAAAGATCGATCTGCAGACCATTGAAACAAATACATAAAGTGATAACTGGCATCTCTACCACTTAGGCCACACCCCGTTTTATAATTGTCATGACTAATACAAGTAAACATAGAGTTATCTCTTTTCTTTCAACCACTTGTACATAAATTAATTTTAAAATTTATGCGTCAAATGACTAACCGAAACCCTACCAGTTGCCCCACGCCCTACATGTAAGGCAGCCCCGATTATTTTAATTTACATATAATAACATTATGTTATAATGTTAGGTTTACATACAAGTGCAAAAAATTATAACAGACATCTCTACTACTTGCACCACACTTAGTTTGCAAATTAGTGCGGCTAATTTATGTATAATCACAGAGATATCTTTTTTCTTTCAACCATTGACAATGCGCTTCAACGTATACTTTGTTACCTGGTTACTCAGTTGTTTATAGTTGATATTTTGCAACTTTTAGGATAGTTTGATATGATTTGTCTTTAAACGAATCTTAAATTACAACACTGTACGATAAGGACAAATGCCTTAAAAACTGTTACGCTTCTGACAAACCTAATAGACCCCTCTATTCTTTTTTAGAGTACGGGGTATAATAAAAGTATAAAGAATAGTACAACAAAAAATAGGTGGACGTGGAAAATAACTTATATATATTGGCATATTCTTGATCAGCATCAACAGTAAAGTCGACATGAAGATGTTCGTATGTCGGAACGTATAAGCAAGTAGATACAAAGACTACCAAATTTCTAAAACAAATTCGCACATATACCTAGTGGACAAAAACATGAATCGTTCATACATTTTGCCGAACCTATTCAAAACGCATTA
Organism: Drosophila parthenogenetica; assembly: GCA_035047505.1. Taxonomy (NCBI): domain Eukaryota; kingdom Metazoa; phylum Arthropoda; class Insecta; order Diptera; family Drosophilidae; genus Drosophila; species Drosophila parthenogenetica. Next base: position 1,394,253 of record JAWNPM010000224.1, on the reverse strand, counting down.
AGGGGGTCTTCTTGTCTAGAGTGCTGAATTTTGAGTATTTTTTGATGGCGTGTAAAAAAAAAACTGTTAATATTTTTACCATCGACTATTTTTTTTATAATGTATTAAGTATTATTTGAATTGTTCATAAAAATTAATTTAAAAACTAAAAAATTATTTTTCACTGAGTTATGCGTTCTTGAAGTGAGAAGACAAACAAAAGGCAGTGTCCTCGTCGCCATGATTGCAACCCTTGTGGTGATTAGAGAAAAAAAAGTTTACAAATTCTTAAAGATATTGAATGTCTCTGTGCCATAAACCAAAAAAACTGAAAAAAAAAATATTTATTTTTATAAAATGGCGTCTTTTAAAAAAATTAGTTCGGTTTTTTCACTACTTTTTTAATTTTTTCGAATTTTTTAAACATGTTTAAAATTAAAATGTCCACTTTTTGTTGGTTCATGCCATAGAGGTGTGTTTTATAAATATTCATGCCAAGTTTCAAGTAAATCGGTCGATTGAAAGTTTTAATTTGTAACTTTAGATATCGTTGAAGTTTTACATCCGCTCAATGCGCCATAGCCGCTACGTCACTAAAACAACTGTAACTTCGAAAATAATTCGAATTTCGAAAAATCCTTTTGGGGACATATTTATCGTAACTTAAACCATTGAATTATATAAAAAAATTTCGATTCATTCAAATTTCTAGACTGGAAGACCGCCTTAATACATTATCCATATATATAATGCTATTGGTATAGCAGTTCTATTAACAAAATTGTTTGCTCTAATAACACACTCTTGTCGTTACAGTTGTGGCTGCCAATGACCTGAAATGGCAAATACCGTCGGGAATGTTTAGGCCTTTTGTGGAGATAAATCTCATTGGACCCCATCTGCAAGACAAGAAAAGGAAATTTGCAACAAAGTCAAAGTCCAACAATTGGTCCCCGAAGTACAACGAGTCATTCAGTTTGTGAGTATACTTTATAAAATCATGTATATAAATGTTATAAATTTTTTATTTATATTTTTTATAGCGCTATCGGCAATGAGGAGCAACTGGATTTTTTCGAGCTTCACATTTGCGTTAAGGACTACTGTTTTGCCCGCGACGATCGCCTGGTGGGCGTGGCAGTAATACCTCTAAAGGATATATCTGAGAAGGTTGTGCACGCTAATGTTAATAGTCAATAAACAACACATATTATAAAATGCAAATCCATTGCTTTCCAGGGCTCCGTCGCTTGCTGGTTGCCCTTGCAGCGGCGAATTGAAATGGACGAAACTGGTTGGACGATATTGAGGATACTGTCGCAGCGCAATAATGATGAGGTGGCCAAGGAATTTGTTAAACTCAAATCGGAAATTCGTCAAGAGCCGACAATGGGAACATAAACCAAACTCTCAAACACTCACATACATACTAGAAGAGAATAACGGCAACCCATATTGAGAAAAGTAATGCGGTTACCCCAGACTTGTTTGAAAATATACAAATTGAAATAATGATCAGCATTAATACAAATGCATATATAACAATACATATACAATACAACTACTAAAGTACTATGATATTATTTGACGCTCCTGTTTAAGAAGTTTATAACCCATTATAAATACAATATTTATAAAACTAGTCATATTTACAAACATACATTGGTATGCATGTAATTTCCTTGAAATCAAATTCTACTTCTCAAATCAAACGGGAAGGTTCTCTATCACATTCAACTGTATATTTCAAATACGATTTGTCATCTACGCACATTTCTAGATTTGTAAATAATTCAATGTATAAATATTATTTCTATTAACATACATTTTTTGAAATATAATTCATATGCATAAGTCCGTGTGAATAATTATTTTTTAAGAATTATTTAATAAATATAGCTTATTATGGAACAATTGTCATATATTATAAATCAATCTTTTCCTCACCTCGGACGAATTGTTTGTTTATTGGGTAATTTAAAAGGGTGCTCAGCAGAGAAATGGGAATAGAAAAGTAGTTTACAATAAACGCAAACGTAAACAATAAAAAAAACGCTGTATATTGCTTTGTCTTAAAAGTATTTTAATTTTATCAATTCTTTCACTGTTTTGTTCAATTATTTGAGAAATAGTCTAAAGTCCTGTTTCCCTCTCACGCTGGTGCTGGAATACGTGTATCGATGTAATATCGATACAACTGTGCCTAATGTTTTTTGAAAAATCGATTATTTTTTTGGCTTAGATTATGTGGTATTTAATCGAAAGACAAATTTAGATGAAATCATAAATTTTTTCTGTTTTCATAACCTTTTTGGTATTTATGACGAAAACTTTCTACTGAATATCGCTTGGAACGTGTGGGATGGGAACATAAAATTGCAGCCCATAAACAATTAAAATACATATGAGGAATGTAAATCTATAAAATAAACAATGCAATATGTACTAACTGTTCTTGTACAAATATGTCCCGATTGTCTTTTGATCATTACTTTTAATTATACTTTTCAGACAATGTAATATAAAAGTAATACTGTTTTCGGTAATATTTCATTAAAAAATTGTCTTTGATCAGTTGTAATTGCGCAATAAAGTTGTAACAAAGATGTATTAGGAAAAATATGGATATTTTTGTATAATTAAAATATATTTAATTACGTTTTATTAACACTAGAGTAGACTGCATAGCTTTAGCTATTTATTTAATAATGTTTCACAAAAATATTTTAATTAATTTGGAATAAATTAATCGTTTTCCTTAAGCAGCTTAAGATATTCACCCCGATGAGCTGATAAATAAATTATGTGGACATAAAAGTAATCGAATACATAGTTGTATTTCGTATATTATCGATAGTTATGGACTTTTATATGCGTCGTACAAGTAACACGTAAGTAAATAACGCTCATCATTAAATCACACACTCCATCAGTTAATTACATACAAATATATTTTGTGAGTGCCAACACTGCGAATAGTAGTTAAAAGATCCGAATTAATACTTGTAATTTCAATCAGCATTGTTTAATAAATTCCTTCTATAAATAATTTCATGCGTTTATCGCCATACACATAGAAACAGTAATTTTCATTGTCGATATTGTGGCCATTGTGAATGTGTGTATATGTGTGTGCCTATGTTGCATGTGGGGCCAACAGTGTACTCGTTAAATGGGCTGCCAACTTCATCCAAATAAATAGTTTCTTAAAAATGACATGAAGTCAAATAAAGCAATATATTTGGTCAGTGACATACATATATACTTACATACATTCATATGTATGCGTGTTCACACATTTACTAGGTGCAACGCCTGTAATTAACAGATATTAAGCCGTGTTTTTTGTTTAGCAATAATATTGATAAATCGATATAAATTTGTTACAGTTAAAATAATAAAATATTAATTGATTACTCGTTGTATGGCACGGTGACAATATTACATATGTTTGTATGTATGTATATGGATTAATGTGCATTTCAAAAAAGTGTGTTGGCTTTTAAATTGTGACCGCTTTTGTAGGTTATGTCTCCTTATTCTTGTTCCGCTGTCGCTATTGTTCCAATTTTTACAGTTCGCACACATTACAATATGCATACATATAAGCATTTGATGCTGCCTATGTGCGTGTGATAGACAATAAAATAAAAAAATAGAAAGAAAAAAAATTTGGTTGTATTTTTGTTTAGTAGACATTGAAACTGAATCGCAATTGCAGTGAACTCAAAGTCAAATATAAATAGCGTGCTAAAAGTGACATTTCTTTTGTATTTATTACTCTATTTCTAGCAAAAAAAAGTTAAGTGAACATACTCAAGAGTTGCTCAAAATGACAGACTCGATGAAATTTGGACCAGAGTGGTTACGCAATATGTCAGCGGAGCCCTCAGTCGTCGTCGGTAGCGGCAACGGCAGCGGCAGCAACAACGTGACTGTGACTTCTCTGCCCGCTGGAGGCGGCGGCGGAATACACAGTTCACTCTCCTTACACAGCATTAGCGGTGGCGGTGGCAACGGAGGCGGTAGCAATTCACTGGCCAGCCATAACCAGCAAACGGCAGCAACCTCCTCGCGTAACTTGTTTCCAGAATACCGATATGGACGGGAAGAAATGCTATCATTATTCGATCGGAATTGTCTTCTGCCGCAGATACTGCCGTCGTTCAAGAAGCTCTTCGTCGACAAAGTTCAATATCCACTGGCTCTGACACCAAGCTCTGAAGATGAGATGAGCACCCAGAGTCCGATCGGAAGCAGCGTAAGTAAAGATATAATTTTAATTTTTGTTATTGTTGTTGTTGTGTCACTGTACCACATCATCAAATATCTGTCGTATTCAGTCTCGCCCGGCTTGGCTGCAACGGTCGGCTGGCGGCTTTGGCATATCCTCACGTGGCTCTACTCGGGGTGGAACTGTAGATCGGGGTCGGATGCGTGGCAAGTCGGTATATCATCCGATATATCAGAGACCAGGCGCATTATACGACGACAGCTTGTCAGGTTCACCGATAAAGGTACAAATGAGCAACCTATTGCCAACCGAACGTCTAATATTTACATTTATTTTCCAATTTAGCCGGATCGAAATTGGAGTGAACGCAATGGTATCGGGGATTCCCAAGCTGTTGGAATACCACCCGTGGTCGCTACCGGCGGGTTAGACTGGAACGGAACACCCAGTTCTAGTCCACGCAAGGAGTTCTCCAGTCACAATCGAAACATGGAGAACTGGCGACGAAATCGAAATGAAGACGGCTCCGGTGATGGACCAACTTCCGGAAATCTGGCTGGCATTGAAGCTGCTGGATGGCGCAGTGGCAGCGCTTCTGGCAGTGCCAGTGGTGCAGGCGGCGGCGTTAGCATTGGAGCCCAGCGTTGGGGTAAACCACAGAGGACAGTGAATGAACCATTAGTTTGATCACATTTTGTTTTCCTTCAGGGCGCTCAACCAGTTGGCGTGACGAAGAGAATCTTGAAGGAGCGAGTTCAAGTTTTGGTGGCACAACGGCAGCCGTTGTCCAGCGTTCGATTTCAGTAATAGGTACTGTTAGTACAGAGCGGGGTAAGATTCCGGGATCGGTGTCCGGCCTGGGTGTGGGAACCAATCGACAACCGGGATCAAAATGGACTGGAAGCAATCTAAAGGGTAACGCGGATGGCGATGATAATTTACCGGAATGGGCTATGGAGAATCCATCGGAAATAGGTGGCACCTTTGACTCCAGTGGTGCTTTCCATGGCGAAATCAGCGAATCCGATTCTCAAGTCTACGGCCCAATTGAAAACCAGAATAACGAAAGTAATTCACAGAAGCAGTCTGATCCAGAGAAGGAATCTGATGGCTTTGTTGCAAAAGATGATAATATGATATCTTCACAAAAGCAGCCGACGGATGGCACTGAGCTTAAAAGCAGCATGGAGAAAGAGTCAAAGACTACTGAAATTCTAATCCCATTACCAATTCCAAACCCAATTTTAAGCAGCAACAACAAAAGCAACTTCAGTAAGGTACTGGGGAGTGATTCAACATCAGTGAAGCCAGTGTTGAGCGCGTCGCACAAGTCGACTATTCATGGTCACGGCGACATCTCCGATCGCTTCAAGGAGGTGGCAAACGAAGTCGAAAAACTTATAATGGACGACGAGGGGGGTGACTGTACAAAGGATGGCGTGGCATCGGACCCAGCGAATGCAGCAACCGGCAGCAGCAGCAGATATAGGCTGCCAACTGCGGTTGTTGGTGGAGAAAAGCAGCAGCAGAGGGAAACAGGAGGATCACTGATTAACCAACATGCGGAGATCAATAGTGGAGCAAAAGCAGTGCGCGAAGATATGTCACACAAGCCAATGCCGTTCAGTGAACAACTGATGAACATGCAGCACCATCAGCATCATCTTCAGCAGCAGCAGCATTTGTCGGCAGTCCTGCCACCACACATGATTAATGCCAATCCAAACGATTTATGGTTCTACCGGGATCCTCAGACAAATGTCCAGGGACCCTTCAGTGCAATGGAGATGACCGAATGGTATCGTGCCGGCTACTTCAATGAGAATCTATTTGTGCGTCGCTTCTCGGACAGCCGCTTCCGACCCCTGGGCGAACTGATAAAGCTATGTCATGGCAATATGCCTTTCACGCACAGCCACCTCCTGCCCACCCCCATGGACCTTGACAATCTGCAGATCAATCTTACCCCACGCAAGCCGTCTGCAGTTAATCTGCCCTTCGCCTTGGCTGATCAGCAGCAACAGCAGCATCATCGGCCTACAGCCGGCATCGATGAGCAGCTAAAGGCCAGTGTGACAGCGGCAGCAGATTCGCTGAGTGCTGCGGTTAAGGGACATATGAATACACATACTATGGACACGACGTCACATATGCTAACGATGCGCTTTCAAATGCTGCAGGATCAGTACTTGCAGCATCAGGAGTATCAAATACTCTCAGAGCTGTCCAAAAACGAGTGCTTCCAGCGCCTCGATGCGGCACAGCGTGAAGCAATTGTGAGGAGCAAAGTACAGATGCTGGTGCTCCCAGAATATTTAAGTAGCTTCAGTGGATTGAGCAATTCCCTGGCTGCTCTCAATCCCATTGCTGGCAGCCAATTATACGACGCCATCGCCCAGCAGGCAAAGAAGCACCAAGATCAACAGCATATTTTCCCACCCAATGTGGATCAAAGGACGGGCAATGCCGGAATCTTCTTGGACGCTAACAACTTTATTATAAATGCCCAACTGATGCACCAGCAAAGAGCTCAAGATCAGTGTCAGCCTCAATCCCAACCCCAACCTCCACTGCAGGTCACCGAACAGGTGCTACCAATCCCATCCGACCCGGACGCAAATAAGCTAGGCAGCATGCCCAGCACGGACATTGATCTGTTAAACGAATACAATCTGCGGATGTTGCTCCGCGGTCCAACGGCACAATCAGCAAACAGTCAGCTCCATCAGCCACAACCGTTGCTGGTAAAATCTACTTCTGGCGTTGACTTCCTGACCGAGTCCCAGTTGCTTGCGGCACAAATTATGCCGATTTGGCCACCGCAGCCACCCACTTCGCAGGCGGCTCAGCCGTGGCCTGCCATGTCGGAGAACGCAAAGGTTACCTTGTGGGATGTGGCCACATTGGAGGAGGAGCAAAACCAACAATTGCTACTCCAACAGCAGCAGAAGCGTCATCTTGTTGCTGGTTCGAATAACTTGGACTTCGATGGGGGAGCAGTGCAGCAGAACAATGATAACCGACGCACTTCGGGCGAAGAGCTGACCATGATGCAGGATGGGCAGCAAGCAATTACCAAGGGACCAAGCCTATGCTCGGAACCAGCCCATCAACAGATTCTATCCCAGGCTCAGGAGACTCCAAATCATTCAAACTTTAAGCAGGCAAACAAACAACAACCAGGTCAGAAGAATCCGCAAGGAAAACTTCAGGCTGAAGAGGATCGTCGTCGTGAGCAGGTGGAAGAGAAGAAACGTCTTAAGGAGGAGCGCAAGCGCCAGCAACAGGAGGACGAGAAACGTCGCGCGTTGATTGCCGAAGAGGAGAAGCAACGCCAGCACCAGGAAGAAAAGGAGAGGCAGCAGCAAATCCAAGCTCAACGTCGCAAGGCCCTCTTGGGTAGTCAGCAAACGTCATCCTCGACTGCGGCTGGGGCCAGTGCTGCATCTGGTAAGAATCCATCATCCATACTCCTTTCCGTCCTTCACAAGCAGCTTAAATTCATGTGTCTCCATGACAAATACCAATTAAAACCAAATATACATAAAACTAGCTCGAACGAGCCGACTGTAGAAGACCACTTACTCATTCTATTGTACAAATAAGCACATTACCTGATCCGATTACATTTAAAAAGCAATTGCTTGAGGTCAGAAGAGATCGACTCTACTATATTTCTTGTTATACATATGTGAGTACAGGGTCTTTTACAGTCGGATCGCACGACTATTGCCTCTAATGCCAATTTGTTTGATGGCTATTAAAAATTATTGTGTGTCAGGTGGATACGCAAGTGGAGCAGGAAATAAGTCGAGCGGCGGTAAGGTTGAGCAGCAACCGGGTCGTTCTTATGGAACTTCGATTGCACCGTGGTCTTTGCAATCTCCGGGCATAAACACAGCCGCTCCAGGACTAGCCGAGATACAGAAGGCGGAGAGACGTGAACGTCGTGCGGATCAGCAGCGTCTGCAAGAGCAGCTGGATAAGCAGATGCGGGCCAATGCGGCGGCAGCAGCCGAGGCAAATGATGCGCTTCTCAAGTGGCAGGCTTCCCCTGCTCCAGCACCAGTGATGAGCCTTGTAGATATCCAGGCAGAGGAGGCCAAGCGTCTAGCTAACGAGCTCATGGAGCAACAGCGTCGCCGAGAGCACGAACAGCAACAACAACAGCAACAGGCCACTGTTTCAGCCAGCCTCAACGTATCCTCCAGTGCCATGTCGAACATCTGGGGCAATGCCAACAAGGCATGGAGTGGAGTTGCCATTAATTCAAATTCAATTGCGTCTAGCACCAACTTGTGGGACGAATCCAAATTTGTTGGTGCTCTGGCCACTACACCCACTGCCTCAGGTGGGGCTAGTGGTGGTCCTCAGCTGGGTACGAGCAAGCAGCAATCCCAAGTGCAGCTCAAACAGCAATCTGCAGCGATTGTCCCGTCGCCTCGCAATCTTCGCAAGAGCCAAACGTTGCCAGCGATGCAGAATGTGTTGTCGAAGAATCCAAAAGCCGTCAACAATCAGCTACAGCAGCAGCAACTACAGGATAAAAACAAGGTCGTTCTGAACAAAACATCGGGCAAAGCGTCGTCTGGAGTCGACGACAAGAAGTCCGGTTCTTCTTCCGCGTCCAAATCTCTGCACCAGAGCAGTGTCAGCGAGTATGAGAATGAGTTCACCGTTTGGTGCATGAAGAGCTTGGACAATATGTCGGCTAAAGTGGATGGTAAGTGGATACATTTGATAGAATTTCTGTCTCTCTTTCGGATATATCTTAATAAACTCTACTACTTGTAGTACCCACGTTTGTGGCCTTTTTGCAAGATCTTGAAGCACCCTACGAAGTAAAGGACTATGTTCGCATATATCTTGGTAAGTAGCTATAAAAAATGTCAGGAGACCTTTTCGACGACCCGATAAAGTTATACATTGTCTTGTAATGTTAATCTTGTAATGCTCCTGTTAGAACTGTTTTTACTGACTGACTGACTATCACCTATCACTCTTTGGACCAAAACCCAAGGTCCTAAAGGGATATAATTTTCACACAAAGTAGATCTCGTAATTTCATCGAGCAATAAGCCGGTGTTCGGCGACATTTAGATTGGAAGGGGGCTAAATTCGATGTAAAAAGTCAAATTTTATTCAGTATGAGAAAGTTTGTTATTTGTAAGACTAACTTAACCAAATTTATAGGGAATAAGTAAATTATTTACATCAAGTGTCCAACTTTCAGACTACTTTATCATACACCTGTCCTTGGAATTACATGTGAATAACGTGAATTTAGTGTGAACAAGTTTTTGTTTCTGAAGACATCTTAAACAAGCTCACATAGTACTTTTATAGTATCAGCTTACACACTTAAACAACATTTGATTACGACAAGAAAACTATTTAATACACCTGAATTAGAAACATGTGAAAATTTAACACATTGACTATAAGAACAAATACCTTAAGAATTAGTAGACGTGATGTGAGCTTTTTTGTATGCATTGTTATATACATTTTTGTATACGGTGGAAGTTTCATCTTCATCACTTAATAAACAGAGCCAATTCATTACTTGTACTTCGCTTTTATTTATTACAATTAGTTCAGTTTACACGTCTTTTTAAAAATGTATAACGAAATTGTCTAAAATTATAATTTTGATTAAAGTGTAACGCAAGCGAAGCCGCGGGGATATTGCTAGTTTAGAATAAAGGTAGGGCTATATAGTACTTAGCCTATGTCGGGCAGATCAAGTTTTATAAACCCGGTATTAGAGTAGAGGGGTCTATTAGGTTTGTCAAAGGCAAAATGTACGCAACGTGGCCAACCCCATAAAGTATATATATTCTTGATCAGCATCAACAGCCGGGTCGATATCGCGATGTCCGTCTGTTCGTCCGTCCGTATGAACACCTGGATCTCGAAGAAAGTAAGAGCTAGGGCAATGAAAGTCCGTCTTTGCGAGGTGATGAAGTTAATTTTAAACCAGTACCTTATCGCTCCAGCAAATTGTAATAAACCATTTTTATTACACCATAGCTTGGAAATTGTTAAAGCTATTTACACAATTTGTGTATGGTCCATATGGCACCTATAACCTTTAGTTCCTATGGGACAAATCGGTAGAAAATAGTCCATTTGTAGTTGAGCTATCGCAACCAAATTCAAGTGTGCATATCATAATTATAACTATCCTCGACGAATGATTACGGGGTCTGTTGCCGTCTCGTCAACTACCAAGTACTACATGATAGTTATTTCTTAATATGAATGTTCAATGATGACTTTTTGTTCTTCATAATTTCATATCGCCTAAGGAACTTTCTGATTTATTCATTATCCGATATAATATAAAATAGATAAATTAGATTATAGATTAAAATGCGATCAGAGCTCAGCAAACTACAAACAATAATTGCAATTATCAAATTTACAGGCGAAGGCAAGGATTCAAGTGACTTTGTGAAGCAATTCTTGGAGCGCCGTAGCAAATACAAGAGCATGCAGCGAGCTCAGAACGCACACAACGATGACATGTGTAAACCGGCACCGGCAATCACACCGTCTAGCAATGATAACGGGGAAAACAAGGTGAGTTATTGCTCTCAGAACGGAATTAATGTCTGTTGATTTATTGATTTGTTGTCCGTTTTCGATAGAACAAACAGAAGAAATTGAAGAAAAACAAAATGACTAAGATGGACGCTCGGATTCTTGGATTTTCGGTAACAGCCGCCGAGGGCCGAATCAACGTTGGAAGTCGGGATTATGTCGATGGGCCGTAACAAACACAATCACCTATAGAAGCACAACTTTGATCAGTTCACCGACAGTTAATAGTGACATGAATAAATCTGAATTAAATCTGAAATTTATAGGTTACAAATGGATGTGGCAATAAATGGCGCATATATGTGTACCCCAAAAGATGATTTGCTTTTTCGCTAAAATTTAGAAATGAACTAATCTTTGCTCTTGAAACTATTTGGATATTTTCTGTTTATTTATACATTGCAATGACTCATTTCTGCTGTTTAACTAAATGATTGCCATTATGATAATAAAAATGTTTCACATAGTTAATAAATTTGTAAATAACTATAAATGTATTAATTAGAGAGAAGGAAGCGTGAATGAACCCTTAAAGTATATATGTATATTCAAGTTGACATTGCTGTCAGTCTGCGAGATCTCAAAGACTATAAAAGCAAGAAAATCCAGAGAGGTCGCAAACATAAAATTCCGTAGCAGTGCAATTTTCTTTTATAATTGGGGCACTTCCCCTTCAGGGCAACAGATAAATCATGTCTTAGCACAGAAAACTTGTCTGTTACCTACGATATCTGAACTAAGTTTACATAGAATGTGTTTGCCAAGGCACTGTGCCAGAGTTTTACCCATATGTAAGGATCGTTCGATAGTTAAGACCAAAAATTATTTAATATGAAAACTTTTATTTTAATAATATACTAACCAAGATTCGTTAAAATTAAACTACGTTATCGGATAAGCTGAGTTTAGTGCAATCGGTCGAAATTCTGTTTTAAGTATTCATTAGTATTAGTATTAGTAGAAGATGCTGTATTCATTAAATTGCGCGTTTTTTAACAAAAAATCTATTTGGTCAATTTGTCCAATGGATAGGATAAAGTGTTCTAGTGCGGACCAAACTTTTAAAGGATATTTAAGTAAAAGATAGTACAATTTACATTTGGCCACAATAACTATAGTAGTGACCAAGTTTTGGTATTGTACAACAGCTTTTCTGAACTTCAAATATGGTGGTTCTAATCTGAAATTTATGTGTTAATAAAGATTTACATCACTACATAGACTCTGTTATTAGCGATGATCGAGATCATATATACTTTATGGGGTCGGCAACGCCTTCTGCCTATTACTCGCATTTCGGTTTTTACAAACTTAATAGACCCATGTACTCTTTACTCTGTACGCGAACGATGTCAGTGAGATATCCAGCAGATACCGTAAAGTCTCAAGGCAAGTATAGCATCCTTTCTTGTTTTTATTAAGACTGAAAACAATTTCTTAAAAATTCAATGATTATTTTTCAAAAACATTTCAGACACTTATCTATATAAATATGAACCTGAAATAAACTTGGATTTTATCCATACCATCTAAAAATATCGTACAGTCTAGTGCATCTTCCCCTACTGGTAATTTGTATACTCGTTACTCGTGGAGTTAATGGGTGTACTATAATCGTTGGGATGTATGTAATTGCGAGAAAGAGGCGTTCCAGACCCCATAAACTTATACATATATTTCCGTCCTTATGTCCATCGTATAAGCAAAAATATCTCAGAGACCATAAGAGCTACAAAACGCCGAGAGGTCGCAAATGAAAAATAAAATGGACAAACAATTTTGTTCGGCGCCATTCAGGTCATGCAAAGGTAAAACGGGTAAAACTAAAATAGTTAAGAAAACAAATTTGTTTGGCAGACATTCACCACTAGTATTAATAAACGGACCACGTTTTAGTCAAATTGAACGACTATACCGTATAGCTGCCGTCGGAACAATCAGTCGAAATATATGATTAGTATACAAATGTTCTGTGTTAACCAAGCTGTTTTCATCAAATTCAATATTGTTCATTGCCTAAACGATTTCACTAATACTGTATTATCATACAATTTTGTTACGAACGTGTTGTAACTGAGTAACGGGTATCCTTAAGTCGCGGGACGGCTATCGTATTCTCTCTTGTTTTATTTAGGTTAAGAAAACTTCAATCACTGATTAGGTGAATATACCAATGAAATGGTGTTGCTCAAAATTGATTTGAAAAGCACTATTTTTAAAAGATGTGTATACCGTCGGAAACTTCACATGAAAAAACTCAAAAATGAAATGTGTTTTGAAGCCGTTATTTCTGTGAAGCCATGGTAATTTGGGTTTTGTAATATTTTTTTCGTGCTTTTCTTACATTTTTGATAAACTTCGATTTGCGTTTGCGCTTTAACATCATATGTATCGAATTTTGAAACTGTTTTTATGTATGCGCTAAAAGTATATAACTATACATTTACATGTGTGTATTTGTATGTGTATGTACTTGCTGCCTGTAAGAAGCGAAGAGTGCGAAGGTGATGCAAGATGTTGCAGCGGGAATAGTAGAAACCTAGTTGCCAATTTACTAATAAGCGCATTTTACAAAGCAACTACAGTAAAAGGAAGAAATATTTGACAAATAAACACAAGTAAATTTGAAAATAAAATTTGTGATTTTATAGTATGGATACTGAATTCAGATACAAGCGATACATTTTGATTTGTCTGGCAATTGGGAAAGCAATGAATGCATTTACAGCTCAACGAACAGCAAAGTTTACAGCGGGGGTTCAACACCTAGCCTCTGGCGGATATACACTCACACACAAACACACTCAGAAGCGCAAAAGCAACGGGGGAGAAGAGGATAGAAGATGAACAATGGCCGTCTCATTGTTTTGGTGACTGTTGGCGCCTTTGTTGTGTTGCTGCCATTATAATTTGGTCTTTGTTGAGTGCATTTGAGCGCTAGAATTGTATACATTACTCAATCCAATAAACAAATTAACAACTTTTGTCCTTTTCCACTGAACTGTCAAATAATACAACCCGGCAAATGGCTTTAAATAGTAACTCACAAACAAGTATGTGTGCGAAAACAGCCGATTTCGCCAAATACATACAATGTATTCACATTTAATAACCATTTCCCCAATTATATATCATTCAAATTTTGTTGGCATGTAAATATATGTTTTCGTATATACAAAATAAATATATTAGGAATATGTTATGCTTGCTCAGAGCTTTAACAGACAAGAATGCTACAGTCGCCTCGCGACTCACTTTTAACATGTTTATAATAATGGAGCATGATAATAATATTTGTGCTATGGATCAGGTTGATTCTATATCTGTAATAGTGTTTATATTGTTTTTTTTTACGAATTTATTCTGTGTAAGTTTTATTAAGATAGCTTGAGGTAATTGAAGAAACTTTTCATACTAACTCAAATAACTACTTGTTTTGACCGATTGTGCCTGGAAATGTTGTCGAAGTTAGCTCAAAAGTGCTGAGTTGTACAAGCGGTCATATGGTGGACTTTTTAATAATTTTGCGTTGTTTGTAATGTAGCATATCTCAATGAATAATAAAAATTATAAATTTTGATTGAACTAAAGTTGTAAGAACGATTTTAAGACTCCGTAGTCTGACCCCATATAAAATATATATTCATGATTATGTCCTTCCGTATCATCTGGATCTCAGGTGGCTAGAGTCACCAAGCCTGCGGCTTCCGCAAATTGTAAAAACCATTTGCATTACACCATAATTTAAAAACTTTTAGTGCTATAGCAATTATAACTTTCTTAACCGATTCGGTTGAAAGTGAAACATTTTTATGGAAAATGGGCACAGGAATGATTATGGTCTTTTATAGTCGGCTCGCTCGCCTGCAGCCTTTCCTACTTTTAGACCCCGTACTCTTTAAAAGAGTAGAGGGGTGTTTAAGTTTGTCATGTATATATATTCTTGATCAGCATCAAAAGCCGAGGCAATATAGCAATGTCCGTCTGTCTGTTTGTCCGTCCGTCCGTATGAGCACCTGGATCTTTTAAACTACAAAAGCTAGAGCCACCAAATTGGAATGAAAGTCTGTCTATATGTCAGGCAGGTTAAGTTTATTTCAACTTTTTGCCACTCCCCTAAAGCCCCCTCAAATTGTAAAAAACCATTTTCATTACACTACAACTTACAAGCTATCGGAGCTATTTACACAGTACGTGTATGGTACCATTATAACTATCCTCACCAATTTTGGTCTAGATCGGACAACTATAGCCTATAGCTCCCATAGTTGTCCTATGGGACATAGGGTCGAAAATGGGACATATGTATGGTGACATGTATTATTATTTGAGCTATCGTGATAAAATTTACACATTATGTGTATATAACCATTATAACTGTCTCCACTTTGTTTGATCCGGTTCGGGCAACTATAACCTATAGCTCCCATAGGACAAATTGTATGGAAAAATTCTAACTAAAAGGAGCAAGGGGTCTTTTACAGTCGACTCGCTCGAGTGTAGCCTTTCTTATTTGTTTTACTTTACCTTTCGTATCACGAACAGAATAACCCTATATAGGTATATATACGGTTCGTATGATACACATCAAAAACATTAGCAACCTTAGTTGTGTATTTGGAAATTTACAACCGGAGAAACTTCTGTGCTCTTTAAACAAAGAAAAAAGCTTCCGGAAATTTGTTGGCTAAGTACAGTATGGACATATTAATGAACTTGTATGACCAATTAATCGCTCTAAACACATGTATAAAATCTGAAATTCAAAAAGTTCATTCCATAAAAGTACTCATTGAGGTAGTGCAACTGCTGAAGAAATTTTTTCAAAATGAAAACTAATAAAAACAAGAAAAAAAGGTTATCTTCGGCTAGCCGAAATTAAATACCCTTGCAGACACCCATATTTTATTTTAATCACTAATTGTTCCAACAGTAGCTATATGATATAGTAGTCCGATTTGAATGAAATTTTGTGAGCATTTAGGGAATGATAATAAATGCACATTGTGCGAATTTGGTTAAAATCGGTCAATAGACATAGAAAATTTTCATACTAAGCATTTCAACCGATTGTTCCTATGGCAGCTATATGATATAGTAGTCCGATTTGAATGAAATTTGGTCAACACATTGGGAATGATACCAAATTAATATTGCGTGAATTTGGATGAAATCGCTCAATAGACATAGAAAATTTTCATACTAAGCATTTCAACCGATTGTTCCTATGGTAGCTATATGATATAGTGGTCCGATCTGGATAAAATTTGGTCAGCTGATGGAAAATGGTAAAGAATGCATATTGCGAGAATTTGGTTAAAAACGTTCAAGAGACACTGAAAATTTTCATACTAAGCATTTTCAGCATTTTTAAGCGATTGTTCCTATGGCAGCTATATGATATAGTGGTCCGATCTGGATGAAATTTGGTTTGCACGTGGGATTTAGTACTAAATGCATATAGGATGAATTTGGTGGAGCTAGCTCAAAAAAAATTTTTTTTGAACCGATTGTTCCCATGGGAGCTATATGATATAGTGATCCGATCTGGCCGATTTTAACATATGTACTGCGTGCAGAGAGAATACACATGTGTACCAAGTTTCATCACGATAGCTTTAAAACTGAGAGACTAGTTCGCATAGAAACAGACGGACAGACGGACATGGCTATATCGACTCGGCTGTTGATGCTGATCAAGAATATATATACTTTATGGGGTCTGCCACGCCTCCTTCAATGCGTTACAAACATCGTGACAAAAACAATATACCCTCTGCAAGGGTATAAAAATTTATATAACTTTGGTGGAAAATAAACGCCGGTTAGACCTGTCACTACATTAAGGCAGAAACTTTAGGATAACTTATGTCAGCTATCAAGGATTTAATATACCAGTATGCTGAAAATAACGCAAGGAGAGTGTTAATTTAATTTAAACTGTTTGTACAAAGTTTGTAAAAAATAGATATATGATTATAATGAACAAATATATATTTTTTTTAGTTTTATGCAAATTTTTTTTTCTTTTGTGAGAGATTTTTTTCCCTAACAAGGCAAGATATGCCTATATATTCTACATCCGCACCAATAACGGAAGCGATACCAAATTTCGCATGCGGCTCCTTATATGTGCAGCCGAATTTACTGCAAATTAATCACTACGATACCTAGTTTTAGCAAGTATTTTAAATCCTTATCCTCAAGTTGACAGATTCATGGGTAATAGTGTCAAAAACCGACTAGAGAAAGTTATCCATAATGCATAAACCAAACTTATGTAAAGGTGTATGACAAAGAACCAAGGTATCGAGTCCCATTCCAATTTATTAAATTCATTTTTATCATTTTAATAATAAAATACAATAAATAATTTTATTGGAAATTCGTCAGATAAAAAAATTGTGATTAACCAAGTAAAAAAGACTACACTCGAGATATTTGACTATAAAAGTTATGAAGTCATTCCATTCTACATTATTCCATACAAATAAGCATTTTTAGATCGACCACTAATTGTATGAGTTGAGCTATCGTGTCTAAATTTAAAAGTTATGTGTATGGTACCATTATAACTATTTCCACCAAGTTTAATCCAGATCCGACAACTATAGCCTATAGCTCCCATAGAAAAAATCGGTCGAAAATGGTACATTTGTGTGCAAAAATTCACTCTAGAAGGAGTACGGGGTCTTTTGCAGCCGGTTTGCTCGACTGTAGCCTTTCTTACTTGTTTTATATTACAACTTGTGGGCAACAATTTGAAAAAAACTTAATCTGCGAACAGTATAGACTTACCCTCATTCCAAATTTAGTGACTCTAGTTCTAATCGTCTATGAGATACAAGTGGACGGACTCTCTTACATCGTCTCGGCTGTTGATGCTGACCAAAAATATATATCTGCATTGATGTTTACATACTGACCAAGATTCAATCAAATTGACATGTTGTATCATTCAGGTGCAATAGGGACGATGAAGCAAAAATGCGCCTTAAATCTGAATTAGTATTATCCGAACGATTGCACTAATATTGTTATTATACCCTATTCTTAATAACATATGAAGACTGGAATCGGATATTTGAAAGTCGCGAGGAGATCTTTTTAAAATTAAACATAGAAAAAATAGAGTTTAATAGGGTTACGAACTGAATTATAGTGTTTGCACAGACATATATAAAATTTGAGCTGGGATTCGTATCATTGGCAGACTAAAAACGTTTTTATTGTTAACAAATTGAATTCTCTAATTGAGTTATTCGTCCTTCAAAACGACACAACGGCGACAGATGTTGTAACAGCATCAAATGTAACCAGATACCTGCAAATTATCTTATTGAGCTGGTTATTCTCGCCTCGTACAGGGTGTACGGCTGCTTCGGATGCTGACTCTTTCTGGTGGTGGTTTTCGAGCTTACACTGAAAAAGAAAATTTTTTTTTCTAATATTGAACATTTAACAAAATGTTGTTCTAATGATCTTAAGTATACGACTCAAAAAAAATTATTCCTTAAAAGTTTCTCATATTAATAACTCACAAGCGGGTTTAACTGCATGCCATCGAAATAACTCTGTGATCTGGATTAGTAAGAATATTGTTACGTCAACAGAATATGTGTCGATTATCGGGGGATATAAAAATTTATTTTCAATTTCCTCTTATTAAGACGTACTCAAAAATGAGTACAGGGTGTATAATGTCCTTGATCAGCATCAGCAGTCGAGTGGATGTAACGATCTGCGTCTGTCCTTATGTCCTATAAGAGCTGGAGACCCCAATTCTCTACGCAAAAAAAAAAACATTTTTTGAACCACTCGACCTATCGTGATCAAATTCATTCATTAAGTGTGAATAAATGGTAGCATTATAACTATAATTAGTAATTGTGGTCCGGATCGGAAAATATTCTACAGCTGCAACAGGCCAAATCAGTTGTTAACTGGTGATTTGTAAATAAAACAAGTAAGAAAAGTACAGTCGAAAACGACCGACCGTATAATACACTCTATTTTTATTCGCAATCATAATGTTCAATTCGGTATCCGGAGATTACAATAAATAGTTCTTGTATTAGAACACGTTACAACAAAATATACAATTTAAAATCGAACGTACATTTGTTTGTCTGTATGCACATACAAATTCGTTTGGCGTTATATGTATGCACATATATATGTATATGTGTGTGTATGTATACTATTGCCGTCACTCATGCATCAAAAGAGTTCGAATATATGCTTGTATGTTTCTGTCGCGCTGGCACTCATGCATTGACTTAAATATTAGCTTTATAATCGGTAGCTCTGTTGTTTATTGTTGGATTTTTACGCAACTTTCAGGAGAGGTTGATATAATTTGTCTTCAAAACAAACACAAATAACAATACTGTACGATAAGAATCAATGCCTTTAAAACGACATGCAAGTTTGGAAAAAATTTTTTTTCTTAGAGAAAAAGGGGCCGTGGCAGTCAAAAATTTTAAATGGTAATGTATTTTAGCTGTCCTTAGGAACATGCGTACCAAAATTGGAATTCCTAAGTGCCGTAATTACTGAGATATTCGCTTTAAACATATATTTTTTCTAGTTTTTTGCTCACTGTAGGCGAATGGGGCGTGGCATAAAAAAAAAGAGATTCTTGTATTGACTGACTAAATATCGAGTCGATAGAGACCAAATTTGTAGCTCTTACATACATGGCTATATCGACTCGGCTTGTGATGCTGATCACAAATATATATACTTTATGGGGTCTGCCAAACCTCCTTCTGCCTGTTACATACATTTGCACAAACCCAATATACTCTTGCAGAGAGTATAAACAAAACTAAGTATAATCGAACATACATATGTTTGTCTGTATGCACATACAAATTCGGTTGAAGTATATGTATGCACATACAGATGTATATATGTGTGTATGTATACTACAGTGTTGCCGAAACTTTCTCAGCAAAATTAGCTAAAGCGAGAGCTAAAAGTAGCTAACTTTCTTCAAAAACAGCTGAAACAAGTAAGAAAGTTTACAGTCGAGCGAGCTGACTGTAAAAGACCACGTACTCCTTCTAGTTAGAATTTTTCCATATAACTCTGCCGTTTTCGACCGATTTGTCCAATGGGAGCTATAGGCTATAGTTGCCCGATCCGGATCAAACATAGTGGAGATAGTTATTATGGTTCTATACACATAATGTGTAAATTTTGTCACGATAGCTCAAATTTCCAATTTTCGACCGATTTGTCCTATGGGAGCTATAGGCTATAGTTGTCCGATTTAGACCAAACTTTGTGAGGATAGTTATAATGGTGCATGCACGTACTGTGTAAATTTGGTCGCGGTTAGCTCCAATAGTTTGTAAGTTGTAGTGTAATGAAAATAGTTTTTCACTATTTGGGGGTCTTTAGGGGGCGTGGCAAAAAGTTGAAATAAACTAAACCTGCCTGACATATAGACGGACTTTCATTCCAAATTTGGTGTCTCCAGCTTTTGTAGTTTAAAAGATCCAGGTGTTCATACGGACGGACGGACAGACAGACGGACATTGCTATATCGTCTCCGCTGTTGATGCTGATCAAGGATATATATACTTTATGGGATCGGCCACGCCTCCTTCCTTCCTTAATCCCACGTGCAAACCAAATTTCATCCAGATCGGACCACTATATCATATAGCTGTCATAGGAACAATCGGTTAAAAATGCTGAAAATGCTTAGTATGAAAATTTTCAGTGTCTCGTGAACGATTTGAACCAAACTCTCGCAATATGCATTCTTTACCATTTTCTATCAGCTGACCTAATTTTTTCCAGATCGGACCACTATATCATATAGCTGCTATGGGAACAATTGGTTAAAAATGCTGAAAATGCTTAGTATGAAAATTTTCAGTGTCTCTTTGATTTGAACCAAATTCTCGGAATATGCATTTTCCTATTTTCCATCAGCTGACCAAATTTTATCCAGATCGGACCACTATATCATATAGCTGCCATAGGAACACTCGGTTGAAATACTTACTATGAAAATTTTCGATGTCTATTGATCGATTTTACCCAAACTCACACTATGTGCACTTATTATCATTTCCTACATGCTCACGAAATTTCATTCAAATTGGACTACTATATCATATAGCTACTGTTGGAACAATTAGTGATAAAAATTAAATTAACGCAATTTGCGTGTCTGCAAGGGTATTTAATCTTTGGCTAGCCGAAGATAACCTTTTATTCTTGGCCTTTTCAAAGGACCATTTGCAAAAAGGTGACAATAGATCAAAAATAAATAAGCTAAAAAGTAAAAGAAATAATTAAAAGTTTATTCATTTAATGCGCTTAGCTCCCAGTTTTCAGATATGTTAAATATTTATATATATATATATATATATGTACATAAGTATGTATGCAGTAATTCGCGCAAATTGTTTGAAAATCACCAGTCCCTAAGGAATTGATTTTAATAACGAGCTTAAGTCAGTCCAAGGAATACAAGTGGGACAATTGGGTAGTGAGATGTGGGAAGTGGGCGAATTTCTAAGGGTTGTTGGTGGCGCTAACAGCTTTTCTTGCTCATTTGCTTTGACCGCGATGAACGGGGAAAATGTGAAAAACTTGCCGACGGGAAATTGTTAAACGGTATTTAAACGTAACGAACAGTTCGGGGACCTGCAGTGGGACTTGGACAGGGACTAACATTGCGACAAGGACTGGAACTGGGACTGGGAGGGCTAATCCCATGGCACACGCACACAACAGGAAGCAACCACAATAATTTGTTATTTTAAGAGTAACAGAGGGATACAAGAATACAAGGACACGCCAACAATAAGACGTATCAGCGCTTCATAACCAAAGGGACACGAATGAAATAAATGAAATGATTAGACAGTGTCTCGTTCGCTGAATATGGATGTCATCGCCATTGTTACTTCTACATATATACATACACACACACACATACGAAGAAGGTAGGGCTTCCTCTTCCACGACAAGGATTAAACCCCCATGCAGGTCCCTGTAAACAGTCTACCATATTCATCTAGATGATCCGGATTGATCGTTTCTATGGTAGCTATATGCTATATTAGTCCGATTTGGCCAGTTTGTGTTGAGTGTAAACAGAAAAAATTAAATGTGGTTTACACTTAAGCCAAAGTTTCATCTGAGATCTCCTTTGCGACTATAATTTAGTCAATATGTGGTGAATAATTAATTATAAATCCCAATAAACACTAAAGCTTATACTTTTTGATTGCCCTGTAAATTTGAAATAGAATACTCAATAAAGAACCATTTTTGCATATCAAGTTTTAACTAGATGGATCCAAGAGAACAAAACATAACGAAACATAACCGATATACCCGAGAATTATGTTTGATGGGAAAAGTTACCTTGCTGGGTACTTATTTTGATTAAATTCACAGTTACTTGTAATCCATTTATTGAAGCAGGAATCAAAACCAGTGGGAATAAATAAACCCATTGAAGGCCGTTAAGCCGTACAAGCCGAAATGAAGAGCAACTTCAACAATGCTCAAAGCCAATTTCACCACCTCAGCACGTGCTTAGCTCCGGTGATTTCTTTTTTCATACAGACATTTTTTGGAAAATAAACTAAGTTTCGAATACGCTTTTAATAACAACAATTTTTATTTTATTCTTATTTTATTTCTATTTCTAGTATGATTTTGATATATTTTTGTTAGTAATTTTCTTTTTTATGCAAAAACTTATTTATTCAACCCGAAAACATATTTCAATAAAACAGTCTGGTTTTTTTATTGTTAATAAATATATGTAGAACGGATTATCTATTAAAAAATAAAAATGAGTTTCGAAATCTTTACTTTCAAATAAGTTTTTCCCAGTGCTTTCAATCAGCTATGACAATTGAACCCAAGCACATAATGGTAACTTTAAATTAAGTCAAAGTGTTTTGCTTTGTCTGTCTTCGTCCAGCTGCCAAAGACTAACCCAGGGACAGAACGAGACAGACAAGCATACAGACAGGCAGACAGAGGACACTGTAAGTGCGAAGAAATAAGGAACTATGAGGGTGAGGATCAAAATGTATATGTGTATAGGTGCCTGTGTGTGCATATTTGTAAGTGTGTGTACTTATCTTATTACCTATTCATTCTGGCTCCTTTAGTGATATGCCCATTTGATTGAGCCTCGATTATAGACCAGAAGTGAAGAAACTGACGCCTCTTTCTATTTTGTTATATCTTTCTCAATCTCTATTTCTGTTTCTGTTTCTACTTCTACTTCTATTTCTTTTGTACTTTTTATTTATTGATCTGACACACACAATTGATTGCCAATAGGTACACTTGATGACTTCTCGAATTTAAGGCCAATATAATCCTTAAACCACAAATATATCAGCAAATTGCAATCGCATTGAAATGTGTGAAGAATCTTTGAGTTCCAGGTCAGGATGTGGTTAGGATCGCGAGGAAAGGAACGCAGGTGCGTCGAAATTAAGGTTGAAATAACGTAATGTACAGACAGTTTACGCTAGTGACGAAATTCAGCTTTTAACATGAAGATGGATTATATCGGTAAGTAGTGTCAGAAAAGAACATGTTCTTGGTCAAAAATACTTATGTTAAACAAGAAAGAATAGTACAGTCAAGCGCGCCAGACCGTTTGGTACTCTCTGCATTTATTCCTGATTATAACGTTAAAATCGGTATTGTAATGGATAGTACTTTCAAGATAGTTTGATATAATTAGACTTCAAACGAATTTTAAACAAATGGCTTTAAAATGGCATGCAAGTTTGAAAAGTTTTTTACGGAAAAAGGGGGCGTGGCAGTGTGCCAAAATTGGAATTCCTAAGTGCCATAGTTACTGAAATATGCGGCGAAAGCATAGATTTTTTCCGAGGTATGCCTAGTTTTTTGCTCATTGTGGGCGAATGGGGCGTGGCATACACAAAAAAAAAAAAAAGATTCTTGTATTGACTGACTAAATATCGAGTCGATTGAGACTAAATTCAAACTTGTGGCTCTTACCATCTCTGAAATCTGTTTGTTCATACGGACAGACAGACAGACAGACGGACATGGCTATATCGACTCGGTTTGTGACGCGGATCAAGAATATATATACTTTATGGGGTCTGCCAAGTCTCTTGCAGAGAGTATACAAATTATGTTCTTAAATTCTTAACTTTTCAAGATTAACTAGTAAGAAGGCTTTAATCGAGAGAGCCGACTTTAAAGGACTTAATCTAGTCTGTATTGGTCCTACTTGCAATTTTTGACCGAATTGGGAGTTATATGAAATAGGTACTTGTCTGATCCGGATCAAAATTGGTGAGGATGGTTTTTTATACTCTCTGCAAGAGTATATTGGGTTTGTGCAAATGTATGTAACAGGCAGAAGGAGGCGTGGCAGACCCCATAAAGTATATATATTCTTGATCAGCATCACAAGCCGAGTCGATATAGCCATATGTCCGTCTGTCTGTCCGTATGAACACACAGATTTCAGAGATGGTAAGAGCTACAATCAATACAAGAATCTTTTTTTATCTCGATGCCACGCCCCATTCGCCCACAATAAGCCAAAAACTTGACATACCTCGGAAAAATAGATGTTTTAAGTGAATATCTCAGTAAGTACGGTACTTAGTAATACCAGTTTTGCTATGCAGGTTCCTAGAGACAGTATAAATGCATTGTCATTTAAAATTTTTGGCTGCCACGTCCTTTTTATACCCTTGCAGAGGGTATATTGTTTTTGTCACGATGTTTGTAACGCATTGAAGGAGGCGTGGCAGACCCCATAAAGTATATATATTCTTGATCAGCATCAACAGCCGAGTCGATATAGCCATGTCCG
Source organism: Drosophila parthenogenetica (assembly GCA_035047505.1). Classification (NCBI taxonomy): domain Eukaryota; kingdom Metazoa; phylum Arthropoda; class Insecta; order Diptera; family Drosophilidae; genus Drosophila; species Drosophila parthenogenetica. The sequence continues at coordinate 1,369,579 of JAWNPM010000224.1, read as the reverse complement.
TCTGTCCGTCTGTTTCTATGCGAACTAGTCTCTCAGTTTTAAAGCTATCGTGATGAAACTTGGTACACATGTGTATTCTCTCTGCACGCAGTTTATATATTTTAAAATCGGCCAGATCGGATCACTATATCATATAGCTCCCATAGGAACAATCGGTTCAAAAAATATTTTTTTTTGAGCTAGCTCCACCAAACTCAGCCTATATGCATTTAGTACTAAATCCCACCACTATATCTACTATACCACCATATATCATATAGCTGTCATAGGAACAATCGGTTAAAAAGGCTGAAAATGCTTAGTATTAAAATTTTCAGTGTTTCTTGAACGATTTGAACCAAATTCTCGCAATATGCTTTTTTTTCCCATTTTTCATCAGCTGACCAAATTTTATCCAGATCGGACCACTATATCATATAGCTGCCATAGGAACAATCGGTTGAAATGCTTCCTATAAAAATTTTCTATGTCTATTGAGCGATTTCATCCAAATTCACGCAATATGCTTTTGTTATCATTCCCAATGTGTTGACCAAATTTCATTCAAATCGGACTACTATATCATATAGCTGTCATAGGAACAATCGGTTGAAATGCTTGGTATGAAAATTTTCGATATCTATCGAGCCATTTCATCCAAATTCACGCAATATGATTTTGTTATCATTCCCAATGTGTTGACTAAATTTTATTTAAATCGGACTACTATATCATATAGCTGCCATAGGAACAATCGGTTGAAATACTTACTATGAAAATTTTCTATGTCTGTTGATCGATTTTGACCAAATTCACAAAATATGCATTTATTATTATTTCCTATATGCTCACAAATTTCATTCAAATCGGACTACTATATCATATAGCTACTGTTGGAACAATTACCGATAAAAATAAAATTAACGGAATATGCGTGTCTGCAAGGGTATTTAATCTTCGGCTAGCCGAAGATAACCTTTTTTTCTTGTTTTTTTTTGTTTTAACGTGCTCTAATACAAGAACTATCTATTGTAATAACCGGATACCGGTTTAAGCATTATAATTGGGAATAAAAGTAGAGAGTATTATACGGTCGGGCGTGTTCGACTGTACTTTTCTTTCTTGTTTTTATTTAGGTATTTTATTATTTTGGTAGAGAATTCGATGATTTACAAAAAATACTAGTTTTCAAACAAAGATTCAATTCAAGAAGAATCCGCACTCAAACCGCACTTACTGTCGGGATTATTGTTCAATTTGTAAGATATCCAAAAATAATAGTAATAAAAATAATTGTTCAATAAAGAATAAGGTGTTTATATTTAGCTATTTTGAGAAAGTGAATATGAGTCCCAAAGAAACATTCCTTAGAAGTATCAGAGATCCTTTTGTTTGAAACACTTAAGTATTTCAAAAGAAAAATACATTTTTGAAACTAAGAGGTGAAAACAAATAATAATAATGAAATGCAAAATTTACTCTGGCTTTCCTAAACGATCCCTAATGCGAAACTGTTACGGCTTTGGAAAGAAAAAGAAAACACAAAACTAAACAGAAGAATTGTCACCACTAAAGCCAAAAGGATCAATCCGAAATTCGAAGTGTGAAACACATTGCCTGGCAGACCAGACATATATCCAGTCCAGATATCCCTGTACTTTTACAATATCATAAAATAAATAAATACTTTGCACATCTTGGGTTTGCTCCTGTTCTGTTTCCGGAAAACACTTAAAATGCTGATTATATTTTGCCAGGAGTCGAAAGGATTTAAATTTTCCTAAAATTGGCTTATATCATTCAATTGCGATCAAATTTTAATTAACATAATATTTTTATACTCTCTGCAAGAGTATATTGGGTTTGTGTCAATGTATGTGACAGGCAGAAGGAGGCGTGGCAGATCCCATAAAGTATATATATTCTTGATCAGCGTCACAAGCCGAGTCGATATAGCCATGTCCGTCTGTCTTTCTGTCCGTCTGTCCGTGTAAACACACAGATTTCAAAGATGGTAAGAGGTACTAGTTCGAATTTGGTCTCAATCGATTCTATGTTTAGTTAGTCAACACAAGAATATTTTTTTTGTCACGCCAAATTCGGGTACAATGAGTCACAAACCCCACACACCTCGCAAAAAAACGATGTTTTCGGCGAATATGTCAGTAACTATGGGACTTAGGTTCCTATAATCAGCATAAATGCATTTCCATTTAAAATTTTTGGCTGCCACTCCCCAGTTTTGCAGTTTTAGATGCATTTGCTCTTATCGTACAGTTTTGTTATTTAACATTTGTTTAAAGACTAATTATATCAAACTAGACTGAAAGTTTTATAAGAATCCGACTATAAAAAAAACAAGAAAGAAAAGTACAGTCGAACACGCCCGACCGTATAATACTCTCTGCTTTTATTCCCAATTATAATGTTTAAATCGGTATTCGGATATTACTATAGATAGTTCTTGTATTAGAACACGTTAAAACAAAAAAAAGAAGCTAAGCATAATCGAACATATATGTGTTTGTCTGTATGTACATACAAATTCGTTTGACGTTAAATGTATGCACATACATATGTGTGTATGAATACTATTGGTCGGCACGACCAATAAAATCTTTGTTGCTTGATTTCTTTCTTGTTTATGTTTGGATTTTTATGAAAATTTCAGGAGAGTTTGGCATGCAAGTTTGAAATTTTGTTTTATTTCTTGCGGAAAAAGGGGGCGTGGCAGCCCAAAACTTTTGATGTCATTGGATTTATGCGGTCTCTAGGAACAAGTGTACCAAAATTGGTATTCCTAGGTGCCATAGTTACTGAGATATTCGCCGACAACATTGATTTTTTCCGAGGTGTGACGGGTTTTTTACTCATTGTGGGCGAATGGGGCGTGGCACCGAACAAAAACAAGAAAGAAAAGTACAGTCGAACACGCCCGACCGTATAATACTCTCTGCGTTTATTCCCAATTATAATACTTAAATCGGTATTCAGACATTACAATAGATAGTTCTTGTATTAGAATACGTTAAAACAAAAAAAAGATAAGCATAATCAAGCATACATGTGTTTGTCTGTATGTACATACAAATTCGTTTGACGTTAAATGTATGCACATACATATGTGTGTATGAATACTATTGGTCGGCACGACTAGCGCTGTCTCTCTCGCGCTCATTGCTTTAGAATAAAATCTTTGTTGCTGCATTGCTTTCTTGTTTATGGTCGGATTCTTATGAAACTTTCTGGAGAGTTTGACATGATACGTCTTCAAACGAATCATAAATAACAACACTGTACGATAAGAATAAATGCTTTAAAAACGGCATGCAAGTTTGAAATTTTCTATTATTTCTTGCGGAAAAAGGGGGCGTGGCAGCCCAAAACTTTTGATGTCATTGCATTTATGCGGTCTCTTGAAACACGTGTACCAAAATTCGTATTCCTAGGTGCCATAGTTACTGAGATATTCGCCGAAAACATAGATTTTTTTTCGAGGTGTGACGGGTTTTTTACTCATTGTGGGCGAATGGGGCTTGGCATCGAAAAAAAAAATATTCTTGTATTGACTGACTAAATGTGTTCATACGGACAGACAGACAGACGGACAGACGGACATGGCTATATCGACTCGGCTTGTGATGGTGATCAAGAATATATATACTTTATGGGGTCTGCCACGCCTCCTTCTGCCTGTTACATACATTTGCACAAACCCAATATACTCTTGCAGAGAGTATAAAAACCAGTAAGAAATGCTGCATTCGAGCTAGCCGACTGTAAAAGACCCAGTATTCCTTCTAGTGAGAATTTTTCCATACTTTTGTGCCGTTTTCGACCGATTTGTCCTATGGGAAATAGGCTATAGTTTTCCGATCCAGATCAAACTTGGTAAAGAAAGTTATAATGGTTGCATACACATAATGTTTAAATTTCGTTACGATAGCTCAACTAATACTACATGTCACCATACAAATGTCTCATAATGGTACCATACCATGATAGTGGTACCATACACGTACTGTGTAAATTTGGTCACGATAGTTCTAATAATTTGCAAGTTGTAGTTTAATTAAAATAGTTTTTACAATATGCGGGGGCGTGGCAAAAATTCGAAAAAAAACTTAACCTGGCTGACATATAGATGGACTTTCATTCCAAATTTGGTGACTCTAGTTTTAGAAGTTTAAAAGACCCAGGTGTTCAGACGGACGGACCGACGGACCGACAGATAGGCGGACAGACGGACATTGCTATATCGTCTCGGCTGTTGATGCTGGTCAAGAATATATATACTTTATGGGTTCGGCCACGCCTCCTTCTGCCTGTTACGCACATTTCGCTTCTGACAAACTTAATAGACCCCTCTACTCTTTTTTTAGAGTACGGGGTCTAGCAAGCAACAAAGTTTATATTTGACCGCAATGCCAATGCATGAGTGCGAGAGAGACAGCGTTGGCCGTGCCGACCAATAGTATGCATACACACATATATATGTGCATACATGTATGTTCGATTATTAGTTTTTTTTGTTTTAACGTGTTTTAATACAAGAACTATCAAGTGTAAATTGGGGATAGCGATTTTAACATTATTATTGGAAATAAAAGCAGAGAGTATTATACGGTCGAGCTCGTTCGACTGCACTTTTCTTACTTGTTTAATTTATTGAACATAACTTTAAATTGAGAATTCACTTCTTTAAAATGTAGACCAGTTCTAAATTCAAGAACACATTTTAATACCCGTTACTCGTCGAGTAAAAGGGTATACTATAATCGTTGTATTGCTGGAAATTTGAATACTAATTTATTTTTGGTAATATTTGGCTTTTTACATTTTAATAAAACAGACCTGTCATTTGAGACCTCTGTGTCCTTTCTACCTCTTAAATTCTCTGAGATCCTTTTGTTCTTACGGACGGTTATAGCTATATCGACTTGGCTATTGATGCTGATCATGAATATATATACTTTATGTGGTCTGACACGGCACCTTCCGTCTGTTACTTACATATAGTATATAATTTTACTCTACCAGTAACGGGTATAAAAACAAAACGCTAGGCTTTTTTGGAGTTTGAAACGTGTTCCGTAAAAAGGAAGACAGGAGTAAGTTAGTACGTATGATCCGCACTGTTTAGGAGTGAGCATAACGGCTATATCGATAAAGAGAGTGCACAGCACAAAAGGAATCAAAGAAGAATAAATAACAAAAACATCAGGAGCCATTTCAAAAAGAAATTGTATTGGCAAATAAAATATCAACCAAACATCCCTCATGAAAATGAACCAATCAGAGTCGAGCACGTAACACACACACACAGCTAGGAGGAGCTGTTGCTTCACGCGTACTAACACGGGACACTCTTCACTGCGTGTGCGTGTGAGCGAGCGAGCGAGCGAGCGAGCGAGTAAGAGCAATGAAGGCAGAGATGTCTGACGATAGACTGAAGCAGTCCCTTTCGCTCGCTTGCTCGCTCGCTTACTTCACACGGCTAAGCAAAAGGAATTTTCGCTTACTCACCCAGACCCAGTTCAAGCTCAGTAGCGACCACACGCACGATTTCGTCAAGCTCCCATGCTTGTGGAAGTCAATCGGGTGCAAAAAATACAAAATACATACAAACCTTTGACTGTGCTGCTTGCTGCTTGTTTCTCTAATCGTTCGATTAATCGATGCGAACGCTTGTGTCGTCAGTGTAAACCCCGTGAAAACTTGGATATAATATTGGTCAGTGCTAGTGATTTGGTAATTATAGTGATGCCTCTAAGATATATGTTTTAAAAACACAAAACAAATATAGCCTGTGTAATTCCAATCGCTTTTGCGAATCAGTGTAAGAACTATACAAAACCTATTGAAAAATTGTACTTCAATGGACTCGTACGAATTCGCAAACATGCATTTCCTACGTTAACAAATTAACGGAGTATTTAAATGGAAAACGTGAAATACTTAATTTAGTACCGAAATTACTATTCTGATCTCGAAAATAATCAAGTTGACTATACTTGGCTTAAGAATATCTGGAGTTAACCTACTTCTGACATCATTTACGACCCATATTACCACGGAATCTCGGATTCCTGTTTGCTGTGTATGTATGAATGTAGTATATATCTAAATCTGAAGAACCAGAAAATAAAGAGAGACAAGATTAATATATAAGGATTCATTTCCTAAGAAATGGGCTAAAACAGTAGAAAAGTCGAGGGTGTCGAAATTTTCAATAAAATTAAATATATAAACTGAAGCTTGACACATTATGTTTTTGGGGCTGTAATTGGGCAGGATATATGGTATAATGCGTCAAACGCTTGTACAGTCGACGAGAGTATGAAAACAAAAGATTACAAAATAAAATCAAGTCCCAAAGTAAAATCTTTAACTTCTATATAGCCCTGATCTTTAATTTAAATTAAAATTGAATACACATATATGTACTGATCGATATTACAATCTAATCGCTAGTCCCATAAGGACTAAACCACTTGGGAATTTCAACAGCCAATAAAACTCTTGAAATGGAGTTTGTTTTTGAATAGTAAATTTTTCTTTCTTTTTGTAGCTCTCTATAGCTCTCTCTATAAATTTGATTCAGTCGATGTGTCATTGGTCAATGTGGATACTGAAATAAAATATTTGTTTACCACACCTACATAACTTATATTTTATTCTCAATAAACACATTTCGTGCATACTCAAATGCACATAGATACATACCCATACATTTACATTTGTATATACGCAAGCGTTCAAGCTTAGCAACTCCTCAAACTGACGGGTCTACCCTCGAGGTCTGAAGTTTGTTTTTATTATTTCAAGCAAGAAGACGAGAAACACGGCCAACTCTTTGCAAGTGACATCAAGTGGAGCTCTCATTAACATAAATACCAAAGATCAATACACCGAACTAACTTTTGACTGTCTTCGATTCAGTTGAAAGTTATCGATATCAACGGACCCCCCATAAAGTCTCCGTCTTACCCTCTCTCTTCTTCCATCTCCCGTTTCCACCCATCCCCGCTTCCGTCGCCGCTCCTATCAGGGGCTAAAAGAAAAATTCTGTAGTTGACATGCCCTGGTACCCGGTATCAGTTTAAAAATGTTATTAAAAATACAATGGGGTTTGATAATAATATTAGAGCACTTATTCAGGAGGTGGACGCTAGTACATTTTAAGACAGATTCTTCCTATGACACCCATAAAATATAGTCTTTTAAACTAAATTGTATGTACTTAGCCAGTTTGCTAACATTATTTGCAATTGTATCCTGTGCGTGTCACATTAAATTAAGTGGGTGTTAATGAAGTGCACTTATAACTAAAACTATTATTATCAAGTTTACTCCGCGTCGGATAATTAAAAAAAAAAAACACGTAAGAAAAGTACAGACGAATCTGCCGGACCGTATAGTGCTCTCTGCATTTATTCCTGATTATAATTAGACTTCAAACGAATTTTAAACAACAATAATGTACGATAAGAAAAAATGATTTTAAAACGGCATGCAAAAAAAATTCTTGTATTGAATGACTAAATTCAAACTTTTAGCTTACCATCTCTAAAATCTGTTTGTTCATACGGACAGACAGACGGAAAGACAAACAGACAGACATGGCTACAACGACTCGGCTTGTGACGCTGATCAGGAATATATATACTTTATAGGGTCTGCCACGCATCCTTCTGCCTGTTACATAAATTTGCACAAATCCAATATACTCTTGCAGAGAGTATATATATTTTCAGCATTAAAACTGATAAACTAGTTCGCAGGACAGATAGAAAGACAGGCGGATATGGCTATATCGACCCGGCTGTTCATGTCTTTACTCCTTTTAGCTCCCAAATTACAAATCGGTAAATAATTACCTAATTCTACTGTAGTCCTCCTTACATGTTTTAAGCCCGAAATCCTCGAAAATTAGTACCAAGCATGAATTTACATTTGAGTTATGAAATTAGAATTCATATTTAGACATAATATGCAAATTTGGTCACCAAAGCTTAGGTATTATTTTTCAAGAGTATATAAATGTGTACTTTATGAAGTGATGAAGCATGTTATACAAAATCAAACTTTTATAGATACTCTTTCGGCGGAGTTCCGTGCTACAATTCATACCAAACAATGTTAGAACTTAATTTAAGCCCGGATATTCTTAAATCTAGTGTGATAAAATGTTATACATTTTATAGATCATAATTCTAAAGAAGTAAATTGTTGATTAAAAATAGGAAGAAAGACTATAAGATCTAGAGTCACCGAATTTGAAATGATAGTCAGCCTCCAGATCAAAATTATTTAAAATTGATGGCAAAACTATTTTTATATCACCATAACTTGTAAACTCTTAGAGTTATCGTAACATATATGTATGCTACCATTAATAGTTAATGGTATAGGTATAGTTGTCCGACTGCAACTTTTCCTACTGTTTTGATGTAAAGTTATTAATGTAAGTACTTTTATTGTCAAAATATTTTTTTACTCGGACAATTAAAATTCCCAAATGGTTTTAGTAGTGAGACTGACAATAAGCATTTGTCCTGATTAGTTGCTAGCAAATTCAGAAAATTTTTTGCGTTATATGAAGCGTATATCGGTTCGATTACGTTATTAATCAGAAGTTGACATAGTTTTTTGAAAAAAAATGTAATATAAAGAAATATGGTGATTTTTTAATGTCGGCACGCCCGACTGTACCCTTTCTTAGAGGCTCTTAAATATATATATTTTTGTATTTTTCCATTACAGAATTTTTTCAAAATCACTTTTGTAGAGCATTGAAAATGATACATTAGCAAATAGGAAGAAGCTGAATTTGCAGATGGCAAACACGGATTTGGCTCCATCGCAGGCGTCCCCTTCCCCATCCCCATGTGATTACGAGTCGCAGACACACCTGGTCATCTCAGGTAGATGCGGATCTGGATCTTCGCCGAAGCCGCATTTTTTGACGGGCACATATGCCATTGGTGCTGGAACCACAACAGACACGCCGGTTTCAGTATCAGTTCCTGTTCCCGTTCCTGTTCCAGTTTCAGTACCAGTTCCGTCTACTGTTTCCGCACCGCGGCAGGCGACATCTGCCGCTTTAGAGCAGTATCGCCTGCAGCTCTACAACTATGCTCTAAGCATAGAGCGTTTGAGGTGTCCTCAGTATGGAACAATGTCTGGTACAGCATCGGGAGCTGGTTCGGTAACGGGATCGCCATCCTTAGTGATGCCTCCTTGGCTCCATCCCTACAGTCCCTGTGCAGGAAGCGGAGTTGGAGTTGGAGTCGGAAATAGGTTGTCGGCGCTTTCCACAATTTCACTTTTTCCTCAATCACAGCGCATTTTTCAGCCCGAAGAACCGAAGCCACAGCACAGTTACATTGGACTCATCGCAATGGCCATACTGAGCTCTTCGGAGATCAAGCTGGTGCTCTCCGACATTTACCAGTATATATTAGACAATTATCCGTATTTTCGAACCCGTGGTCCCGGCTGGCGTAATTCCATACGTCACAACTTATCACTTAACGATTGCTTCATTAAATCGGGTCGGAGTGCGAATGGCAAAGGTCACTACTGGGCCATACATCCGGCCAACATGGACGACTTTCGCAAGGGTGACTTTCGGCGGCGCAAAGCTCAGCGCAAGGTGCGTAAACACATGGGCTTATCGGTTGACGACGCCAGCACCGACTCGCCCAGTCCGCCTCCCTTAGACCTGACCACGCCCCCGCCAGTGCCAGGGCCGCTGGGCACAGCACAGGCCTCTCTGCAGCTGGCAGCCCTTAACTATCCCTACCAGCAGCACTACATTGGCCAGTTCTTCGGACGTCACCCTCAGTACGCAGCCACAGCGACGTCTACTGCGGCAGCGACAGCAACAGCGCTGCAAAGACAGCAGTTACATGCGGAGCAAAATACTTTGCAGGCGTTGGAGCCAATCTACCAGCATCATCAACAGCACAATCATCATCAAAACCAACATCATAATCAACAGCATTATCAGCAGCAACAGCTACATCATCATCAACACCATCATCATCACCATCAGCATATAGCGTACATCAACTCGACAACAACAACAACAATTGCGAATTTGTATTCTCAGACGCGTAAACGTCAGTTTGATGTGGCCTCTCTGCTGGCTCCGGACGTCCAGATCGTGGACATTGTGGAGGAAGAGGACGAGGAGGAGATGGAGGAGGGGCCAGGGGCGGGGCTGGAGGGTAGAACAACGACACAGACGCAACGCACGGTGATCACGAAGGTACAGGTGCAAAAGCAACAAACGATTCATCACGAAGTGCTTGTGGAGCAGCCGAGTTCTCTCATAGGCAAGACGATTGAGCCCGAAGCTGAAGCTGACATCGATGTGGATGGGGATGTTGAGGGGGAAGGCGAGGTGGAAGGAGAAGTGGAAGTTGATCATCATTTAGTGATCTCTGCCTCGGACAATAACTGTTACCAAAGTGGCTCCTTTGACGCCGAGGAGCAGGATCAACAAAATTCCTCGGCTTGCGCGTCTCCAGCCCTGGGAGGCAGCTCCGCCGCGAGCAGCAGCCAGCATGACTCAAACTCTTTGGAGGAGTGTCCTACAGTGGCAACGCCTGCAGTGGCAGCACCACCGACTCCGTCCCCGTCCACATTCGCCTCCCCATCCACGATACCATTCCCATTGCCCCTGACACTGCCCAAAACCTACGATCACCACATACTCAGCAGATACTACGGATCGTACATGGCAGCTGCAGCCCGACGAGCTACCCTGGAAGCTTCCCGAGCCCAGTCTAAATCAATGACCACGCCCCCGCCGCCACCTAAAGAATTGTTACCTAATAAATTATAGTCAGCCTAGGGTGGGATCTATCTCACATCAGCTCTCAGCCCACCTAGCTAGGAATTTTGATTGATATGTGTCGATATACTGTATCGCCCTTCAGTCCACCTCCAGTCAAAAAGAACCCTTGTATCTAAAATGTAAAATGTTCGTTTTAAAAGTAATAAATATTAAAATTATGTTTTCAACACTGTTTTCATTGTTGGTAAAGGGAAATCCAGAGTCCCGATTTGAAAAGCGTAAGCAAACACCTTTAAAACTTGTCTCCTTGGACATTTCTCAACGCTAGAACATCACTGATCATCTACCATGTGGTACTCGTTCGCACACAGGCCTCATTTTACGCTTATAATTCTTTTGTGTCCTGCATTAATCTGCTAGTTTCTGTCCAAGATATTTGTAAGCAATGGATTTATTCATAATTTTTACAGATCGTTTGGGGCTTGCTCTCTGCAAGAGTATATCGGGTTTGTGCAAAATATGTAACAGGCAGATGGAGGCATGGCAGACCCCATGAAATATACATATTCTTAAACAGCGTCACAACCCGAGTCGATATAGCCATGTCCGCCTGTCCGCATGAACAAACAGATCTCAGAGATGGTAAGAGCTGCAAGTCTGTATAGACTTCATCCATCTTTTTGTATGTATGCAGATACAGATATACGTTTTACATTATGTGGTATGTATGCACATATATTTGTGCTTGTATACCGTTGGTCGTCCCGGACAGCGTCCTTAGGCAGCGCTGCCGCCACACATACAGTGAAAACGTGAAAACAGGTAGAAGGAGGCGTAGCGGTGTCCGTCTATATGTCTGTCCGTCCGTCCGTATCTTCGACACAATAAGAGCTAGTGTCACCAAATTTAGGCAGGTTAACTTTACTTCAAATTGATGCCACGCCCCTTATCGCTCGCGCTCGTTCTCTACTATTTCGAAACTATCACAGCTATCGTGACCAAATTAACAAAGAACGTGTATGGAAGACGTGTAGTACTAGTTTAGGTATCGAAACAAAAATCACATATTAGGTGTACATCATAGTTTTAACTATCCTTAAGTTTGGCTCAGATCGGACAACTATATCCTATTGCTCGCAAGTGACAAATCGATAAAAAACAAGTAAGAAAAGTACAGTCGAACGAGCCCGACCGTATAATACTCTCTGCTTTTATTCCCAATTATAATGTTAAATTCGGTATCCAGATATTACAATAGATAGTTCTTGTATTAGAGCACGTTAAAACAAAAAAAAAGCTAAGCATAATCGAACATACATGTGTTTGTCTGTATGTACAAACAAATTCGTTTAACGTTAAATGTATGCACATACATATGTGTGTATGAATACTATTGGTCGGCACGACTAGCGCTGTCTCTCTCGCACTCATTGCTCTCTTGTTTATGGTCGGATTCTTATGAAACTTTCAGGAGAGTTTGACATGATACGTCTTCAAACGAATCATAAATAACAACATTGTACGATAAGAATAAATGCTTTAAAAACGGCATGCAATTTTGAAATTTTATTTTATTCCTTGCGGAAAAAGGGGGTGTGGCAGCCAAAAACTTTTGATGTCATTTCATTTATGCGGTCTCTAGGAACACGTGTACCAAAATTGGTATTCCTAAGTGCCATAGTTACTGAGATATTAGCCGAAAACATAGATTTTTTCCAAGGTATGTCTAGTTTTTTGCTCATTGTGGGCGAATGGGGCGTGGCATCGAAAAAAAAAAAGATTCTTGTATTGACTGACTAAACATCGAGTCGATTGAGACCAAACTCGAACTTGTAGCTCTTACCATCTCTGAAATCTGTTTGTTCATACGGACGGACAGACAGACAGTCGGACAGACGGACATGGCTATATCGACTCGGCTTGTGATGCTGATCAAGAATATATATACTTTATGGGGTCTGCCAAACCTCCTTCTGCCTGTTACATACATTTGCACAAACCCAATATACTCTTGCAGAGAGTATAAAAACAAGAAAGAATGCTATAGTCGCCCCGCGACTTTAGGATACCCGTTACTCAGTTTCAATATGTAATTAAGAATGGGTAATGATAATAATATTAGTGCATTAGTTTAGGGGATGGCTAAGATTGCTGGGAAAACACAGAAAATGTTTACACAAATTTATGATCAGAGCATATTTTTGACCGACTGTTCCTATGGGAGCTATACGATATAGTAGTCCGATTTGAATGCAACTCGGTCAGTTTTTTTATTTTATTGATAAATATATTCTGTGTCTGTTTCATTAAGATAGTTTGGTAAATACAAAAATTGTTCATACAAACTAATACTAGGAGCGAACTTTTGACCGATTGTCTCTATGGGAGCTATACGATATAGTAGTCCGATTTGGATAAAACTTGATCAGATTATGTACGCCATAGACATGAGCATCCCATGTGAATTTGGTTCGGATAACGTAACTAACAAAAAAATGTTCTATACTAAAACATGCTATTTTTAGCTGATTTTACCTTTATATGAACATAGAACGCCCTAAAGTGGGCGTGTCCAAAAACAAAAACAAACTTGTACTGCTTGCAAATTGTATCTTTCATTTGCGACCTCTCGGGTCTTTCTAGCTCTTATAGTTGCTGAGATCCTTTTGTTCATACAGACGGACGGACAGACGGACGGACGGACGGACGGACAGACGGACGGACATGGCTATATCGACTCGGCTGTTGATGCTGATCAAGAATATATATACTTTATGGGTTCTGCCACGCCTCCTTCTGCCTGTTACATACATTCCAACGACTACAATATACCCTTGTACTCTACGAGTAACGGGTATAATCATTTATTTGTAAGGAAAATGTGCACTAGAATAAGTACGGGGTCATTTTTAGTCGTCTCTCTCGACTGTCGCCTTTATTACTTATTTAAATGCGATTAATTATCGGTCAGCTTAAATCAATCATTTCATTAAATAATCGATTTATGAATTTGTTTTGCCATAACTAGTCAGTTCTGCTACCATCACTTGTCTTACCGTTTTTAAGGCATTTGTTCTTATCGTACAGTATTTAATTAAAATTAATTTGTAGACAAAATAAATCAATCTGTCCTGAACATTGCATTAAAGTCAGAAAAGAATCAAGAAAGTTACACGCATAACAAAATTTATAATTGAATGCAATGTTAATGATACAAGCCTTAACGCTGTACGTGTGGCGGCATTACTATCCACGGACATACATACATACATACAAATATAAATATTAATAATATACCCATATAATCGAGAATAAAAAGCTGTTTTAATTAATTATTATCGATTTAACATATCGGTCGGTTCGACGGATTTAATTATTTGGCTCTTTTAATTTAAAAGCTTTCCTGTTCTGTTAACTGTTCTTGAGCTTTGCTTCAAAATAGCAAGTTTTCAAACCATATTCAAGACTCACACCAATTAATAAAAAATAAGTTGTTCGGCTTATTGCGGAATCTCTTTTGTCTTCTGTATGACATCCCATACAAATTGGAAAATCCTATAGGAGGTTTAGGACATATGTATCCGATCCAAGTCAAACTTGGTGAAGATAATTTAATGATATAATACATATAACTTCGATCGCAATAGCTCTAGTAGTTTGCAAGTATTGGTGATGTGAAAATATATTTTTCACAACTTGTGGAGCGGCAGGGCGCGTGGCAAAATATTTGAAATAAACTTCATTTGACTGACCTAACTTTAAAGCTTCAAACGAATAGGCGGACACTACTCGGCTGTTGAACCTGATCAAGAATATATTTACTTTATAAGGTCTGTCACTGCTCCTTCGCCATATTAAACACATCCAACGTTTTCAGTATACCCTTTTAATCTACGAGTAACGGGAATAATAATTTTGTTTCAAGCTTTTGCTGGCTTTCAACTTTATAGGCCTCCAACCAATAATATATGAACCATGCGTCTAATTGGCCAACTAAATTCGTTGAGCATTTTCATTTCCCTTTTCCGCTAAGTTAGCGAGTTTTCAAACAGAGTGTTTTCTTGGCTGCTGTGAGTTAAAATGTTTTCTAGTAAAAGCACTTCTGGATGATGAAGAAGGTAAACTTACGATATTGCATCTTGGTTCTGAACCTAAGTGAAGACATTCATCAAGTCAAAAATGAGCTAAGCTAATACAAAAACCTGCACCAAATACTATCTGTCCTGCTTCTTATTGTTGAAATATAACAGTAAAGACTACGTAAGGGCTGCCACCTTAAGAAAATTAAAATAAAAAAACATTTTTATTTTTCAAATTAAACATTTTTTTTTTGAATATATGATTAACAATAATTTGTCATAATTCTTTATAGAAAGTTTCCACGAATCCATTATTAATAAAATTTGTTTTAAGTTGATTAAAGGATAAAAAGATTTCTATAAAAGATAACTATAATACTGTAGATTCCGGTTATACCGACTCCGCTTGTCCGGTCATTGCGACGAAAATTCGATTACTTGTTTGGTCCTATCATACAAGTTTGTATGAGGTTACAATTGGTTAAAGCGTCTACGGGGTATAACGACGTAAAATCGCCGGTCTCTTGAGTGTCGTTATTACAGGATACTAACGTATATAACCGCACAACTTTTTTCAAAAAATTAGAAAGTACACAATAGTCCCTTTCGAATTTATGACTTTTAATATAATTAATAAATTAAAAGATTTTTTTTTAACTCTTTTAGGTTAGTTGAGTGTTATAAACTTCTTATAGAAAAAATATAAAACTGCTTAAAATATATTTTGGAATCACTACTCTGCACACACCCGAGTTTTGAACCTTACAACTTTTTTTTTCCTTTATCGGTGCTCGTAACGTGTGGGTATATTGTCATAATTTTACATTATTTTTGTATTTAATTATCTTCTTGTAATGTCATTTTGAAAGAAATAAAAATTCAGATTTCATTTAACATAAAAAACAGTGGTAACTTAAGTTTACTAATTCTAATAAAGTTTTTACATTTACTATTTATTAAATGGCTTAAAAGACAAATTGCGGTCGTGCAGTTAATATAAACACAATAAAACATTGTATTATGTTTACATGAATCAATTATTAACATTTAAAAAAAAATGACAAAAATTGTCTGAAATTGCGTTTTTCCAAAATTTTACTACATTCAATGTGGAGTAGGTTATTTAAGTTTTATCTTCTTTGTCAACTATCAATCCGAGTTGAAATCCTAGTTTTAGGCGTAAGTTACAATAAGTTATTTTGTTTTCTGTGTATTTGCGGATCGGTTAGTTTACACCGAGTTTCTAAGCATGAATTTAAAACGCCAAGACGTGTATATACAACAATATATATAAGAGACATATATAAAATGAACAAATGTTTATTTTCTCATGTCACACACAGTGGAGCTTGTGAAT
The DNA here is from genome assembly GCA_035047505.1 of Drosophila parthenogenetica. NCBI lineage: Eukaryota > Metazoa > Arthropoda > Insecta > Diptera > Drosophilidae > Drosophila > Drosophila parthenogenetica. The sequence continues at coordinate 1,353,357 of JAWNPM010000224.1, read as the reverse complement.
GTGTAGAAGTGATAGTATACTCTCATTTAGTGGGCTAAAAATGGCCGTACCATTTAATTGCGACAATGCACGCGATAGGCGGAGTCTGATGATTTTGATTAGGCAACGATTGGTGTACGAAATCGTGTGAGCTTCTGTTATTGGTTGCTTTCCTCACGCGATTGGCATGCGTCTCACTCTCTCTGTCTCTGTATCTTTCTGTCTCTCTTATTTTGTACTGCTCTCTTTTACAAAGAGGCACAAACTTAAGAGAGTCACGCCAGCATCCGAAGAAAGCCGAAACGGATGCTGTGCCAACAGCGAGTCCGAGACCGAAACCGAGTTGCAAAACGAAGCAATAACCGCCGAATTAAGCAGCCGAGTCGACTTCCTCAGAATCTCTTAGATTAGTTTTGGAGCCAAAGAGCATCCCTCGTGCACTCGAACAGCTCGGCTGCAGTCCACTGAGTCTGTTGTAGCTGAAGCTAAAGCCGTTCGTTCGTTTGTTCGTTCAAGGTGGAAGTGGAATCCAATTCAATTCAGTGACAATTGAACATTGCCACGTTGTGGTAGTGGTGGTGGTGGAGGTTAGCTTTTATCGCCGTCGTCGTCGTCCGCGTCCGCGTCGCGTCGCATCGCCGTTACAATTGTTGTCGTTGTCGCTGCTGCTGCCGCAGTTGAAGCCGATGCCGCTGCCGCCATCGCCGTCATTGTCATCGTTTGCAGTCTTCGGTTGTCTGTACTGTGTTGTCTGCAGTCCATTTCCCAGTTTCGGACAAAATTATCAAATCTAAATTGGTTTTCTTTATACTAAATAAAAAAATAACGCCAAACCGTTAAACAAACATCAAAAGTTATCGATCATAAAGATATTTGGGTCATTCAAGATGTGCAATATTCGAACAAATCGAACGCGTGTTTTTTGACTGCAATGGAATTACTTGAGTGTTAGTCTGATTCCCCCAAACTAAAACTAAAATTAGAAGTGCGGAAAGGGAGAAAGAGACAGATATATATATATACTTAATATATATATGTATAGAGAGAGAAAGAGAGGAAATAAGAAATAAGTCTCGGTCTCGACTCTCGGTCCACGAAACTAAATTTGAACTGGCAATGAAAGGTTAAACACTTATCACCACAAAAACTAAAATGTGTTTTTGTCGTGAGCACGAACAGGCGACCACGGACACGAACATGAGCACGAGCACAAACTGAGGAAATTAACGTTTATGACGTTCAATGCTCACTACGCTGACGATCGGGAGATAGAAATGTGATTAAACTGACACATACACATGGAAACCAATATCGTTCTATATACAAATAAGTTGAAACTCGCGCAAAAGTGAGATGTGACCCTTTAAAATGTATATAGAATTTCTTCAAGTGCCATATTCAAGTTTAGATAAATTCTAGAGTTAAACATTCTAAAGCTAGTCAATTAAAACATTAATACATACTCACAAACGTGGAATAGCAAATTAAACAAAGCTCAAGTGGCAAAGGTGAGTTTATTTACCAGATCAATTTGTATTTATAAGCTGCATATAAATATTTTCAAAATTTAAAAAAAATCCTTGAGATATTAACTATAATTGTATTATTAATTAGTGCATACCAAATTTATTGGGAACTACTTGGTTTATTAGAAACATTATAATGTGATGTATAAGAGACTGTATTACTTTTTATGTATTGCCTTCAAGTTGCCAAAATATCAAATGATTTTTTTTTTAATTTATGTAAGTTTGATGATTTGAAAAACAAACAATGTAAATGAGCAAGTCTAAAATACCACCCTCGATCTCTATTCCTGAATTTAAATTGGACTTTTAATTAGGTGGTTAAGATATATATTTCTGAAATTAAGAAATGCTCGATTAAATTAGAATTAGTGAAATCAAAAATTAAATACGACTCATGACTGAAGTGAAAAAGTAAGTCTAAAATATTTGATTTGAGTACCTATATTATGAATAAGAATTTATTTAAAAAGTGCGTACATTAGCGAATTTACTCGATTTAAATAACACGATATCTGATTTGGTTAAGTTTGATTTTGATTTGGGACGGCAATCCCGAAATATTGTTTTTGGTGTTTCCTAAAACAAGACTGTGTACCATGCGATCCATTCAGCGCTTCTCGTTCTCTCTATCTTTCTCTTTCTCATCCTCTTCGGAGTCGCCACTTGGCACTTGCAACTTGCAACTAGCCACTTGCCAAAGGCACCGTAAGCTGCACACAAGCATTCAATGCGACAGGTGCTTTTGCCACGCACACAGCTCTTGGCAGTACTTTTGGCCGTACATCCCCCACATCCATCGTTCCCGCTCTTGTTCCTGCTCCAACTTAGATCATGGGAGGTGGGGCGGCAGTAACAACAGAGACAGAGGGAGAGAAAGAGAGAGAGAGAGAGAGAGAGAGGTGGAGAAATGGAGAGACTGGTTTTTCTCTAATTGCCGATCGCAACCCGAAGGTTTGTCGACTGTTTTCCGAGTAATCCGACAGTAAACTTGATTCGCGACTCTCCTACATGTCTGTATGTGTATGTTTGTGTGTATATGTGCATGTGTGAATGCACCTTTGAACGCATACACATGTACTCAAATATGTATATTAACTTTGTTTCATTACTCTCGTCTCTAGTTTGAATTGTTATTGTTTTAGTTTTAGTATTTTCTTCTTCCATTTTGGACGAGTTTTTAATCGATTCGAAATGGGGATGGAGTTGTGGAGTGGTTTGCGAAAGGGAAGCGTACCGAAGCAAAGACGTTTTTACGTCCATAACATATATACCCACCAAGTATAGCCTGGAATCTGCATTGCAAGCCATCTCTAGTCGACCACTGATAAAAAGAACGAGCTTGGAATTTTGTTATTTTGGTACAGTGAGTGCATCGTCGAGCAAACCCCATGGCATACACAATGCAAGCCATTTTCAGAAGAGTTGATCACTAACTAATGCATAGTCCAGCATACCCCATTAACATAACAGGCTACAGAGTAGTCAATCACTAGCATACTTCATATTCATCGGCTTCGTTCCGATCCAATCCACATGCAAATGGGCTTTGTAGTGTTCCTAATGATGTTACTCCATACATGTGTCAGGAACTTAGCATTTGTTATTTCCTTCGAGGGGTCAGAGCGGCCAGTCTCCCAAGCGATTGTCCGCGATTGTTCAATCCAAGAGTGTCATCTAGGAACGCCATAAATTGCGGACCTGGCCAACACATATACAGACTCTCCCATCCTTTCCGCGCCCCACTCGATTGTAATAGTAGCCTCGGTTACTTCAAAGAGACAATCAAAGCAGAACAATGAAACATATTCATAGACAGAGACATAGAGAGAGAGAGAGAGAGAGAGAGAGAGAGAGAGAGAGAGAGAGAGAGAGAGAGAGAGAGAGAGAGAGAGAGAGAGAGAGAGAGAGAGAGAGAGAGAGAGAGAGAGAGAGAGAGAGAGAGAGAGAGAGAGAGAGAGAGAGAGAGAGAGAGAGAGAGAGAGAGAGAGAGAGAGAGAATGATTGCGTTGTCTTACAGAACTTTGTACACGTATTTAGAAAAGTCTTTGACTTTGCGGCAAAATCCTTTAAAGGAAATCTCTAAAACGAGAACGACACTGACAGCAACAAAGTGAAAACAGATATAGAAACAAAAATAAGTATTTTACTACAAGGAAATACCAAGAGATTTAAAAACTGTTCTATTGAACTCTTCTTTCTAATGAGTCCTCTTCAAAGCTTCTCGAAATTTCAATAAACACGTTAGCACACACAAAGGCATACGCACAGACGCACACTCACACACACACACACACACACACACACGCGATTGCACTCATTAAGCTAAGCAGACTTCGAGGGGCTGCAAGGGGTGGAGACTGATATAATGACAGGTTTTTATCCAGTTCTGGGTAGCGAGTTAAACTGGACAACAGTGATTAAAAAAAAAAAAATTATAACACAAAAACAAAGACTTAGACGATCCTATTTTTGTTTTCTTTAACTATCTACATACCAACTTCAACTAAGCTTTATAAAATACCAATGAAATATATTTTTTACTAGACATCATTTCTTTTTCTAAAACTATTTCATAACTATTTCTATTGCAGTGTATTCAATTTAACTGCGTATGCTATTTTATTTCTTCAAATATTTAAATTGGTAGAAATTTTGTGAAAGCAATTAAAACTGCACAGAAATCTCGCACTTCTGTTAAAATAATAACTAAAATATTTATCAAAAGCGTTATTTGCGTTAGGACAACGATTGGATTATTTAATGAAAGACCATGGATAAATAGATCACAAACTATTTTTATGCTCATGCAAATCGAAAATATATTTGCTTAAAACATGTGTAAGTATTACTTTCGAGTAGTATCAGAACTAGTTCTGGCCGTCTTTGTTTCAGTGAGTTTATTTAATACTTTTTTTTAATGATTCTGATTTGTTTTTTACGTCAGCCTGATCACTTTTTCCTCCTGTTTGATCACTTCGAGGCAGCAAGTGTTAATTCAAAAATTGTCGAAAGTCGGTCCGTTGACTGGATTTGTTACGCGTAACGCATAAATAAGCAATGTCTGTGAGTATGAGCGTGTATGAGTGTGTGTTTTAGCTTGAATATTGCGTGCACAAGAGTCTATTGAGAAAATACTGCGAAAACGTGTTTTGGAGTAGATAGATAAAGCCGAATCTGAATCGCGGCGCCGACACTCCGGTCCAGAGACAGTGACAGTGACTACAACGTGGAGGGATGGAATCGGGGATATGGATTGCGATGGTGAGAGGAAGGGGAGGGGGTGGTGGAGGGCGACGGGTACAAGAGGGTTGCAGATCGAGACTGCAGATCGCTTCGGCTTGGAAGCGGGAGACGAATGACGTCGGAATGCGAATGTGCGCGATGCGAAACATGGAAAACTAGTTGCTGTTGTGTGTCGTTGTTGATGTTGATGTTGCTATTGCTGATGCTTTTTAGACCCTGTACCTTTTGTTAACTAAAGGGTCTACATAAATTCCAAATGTTTCTAATGAAAACGAAGGATTGTAGTCAATTGAATGCAATCTGCAATTTCACCTTCATTTTAAAATTCAATTAATTGTATTCCATACAAAAAATATACTAAAATAATTTCCAATATTAAATGAATTGCTTTGTTCCTTTGTGCGTATATAGACCAGTAGACACAACTTGAAATCATGGACATTGTGTTCCTTAGCACTTATACCTAATCATATAATTTGTTCCCCATTTTGAATTGAAATTTTGGTATTTCTAAGTTTTACATTTTAATTGGAATTAGAATAATGTAAATAAATAATAAATCATCAAGTACTGAACTTGCAATAAGAACTTCAGTTGTTTTATACGTAAAATTCGGAATGTTTAGCTTTTGATGTTAACATTTTGATCCTTAAAATACTTAATTTCTGTACTTGTTTATTTTAATTTGTGCATTTGTCTTTGGTGTGTTCGAAAACGAAATTGATTTAAGGCGGACTAAAGTAAGGTTTTATCAAATTTGGAGAATTTCAGACCAGTGCTGGGTCACTCGTAGTGGGGTGCACTCGAAGGCAGCGTTCCTGCTAGTTGTTGCTGTTAATATTGTTTTTTCTGTTATTGTTGTTGTCGTTGTAGTTACTGATGTTGCCGTCCTCGCAAAAATAAACACACTCAAAATAACAACAGGTGAATGCGAATGCGAATGCGAATACGAAAACGCAAAAGCCATCTCGAATACAAGAAATCAAACCTCGGCGCGTTCAACATTGTTGTTTCCTGTTTTTGCTGCTTGAGCTGGGCTAAAGCTGGACTCAGAGTTGGAGCTGGACCAAGACAAGACTCGAAGCTGGGAGCTTTGAGCAGTGGATGGTGTTTATCATTTTCAAGACATACGCACTAAGTCGATCTCTTCGATCTTAGTCTGTATGTCTGTCTGTCTGTATGTTTGGTTTTCCTGTCGTGTCTTTAGCAAACGCATGTGATATTATTGGGGATCCATTCTCTTAGTCTATACTCCTAGTTGTCCGTTCCCCATTCCACATTTGACAATTCCCATTTACTATCGTGGTCTGCTCTCTTCTACTTTGTCTATGGCAGTTTCATATGTAAATACCTAAATATTAAGTAAGGGTACAAAAATGTATTAGATTGTGGCTTTGTTTAAATCACATATTAATTTATTTAGTATTTACTCCTTAGTGCTCTAGCTTTTGTAGTTTAAAAGATCCAGGTGTTCATATGGACGGACGGACAGACAGACGAACATTGCTATATCGTCTCGGCTGTTGATGCTGATCAAGAATATATATACTCCTTCAACCTGTTACGCACATTTCGGTTCAGACATACCTAAAGACCCCTCTACTCTTTTTTAGAGTACGGGGTCTAAAAAGGGCTCAATAATACATTCGTTTTATTTGCCTATTTTTTTATCAATCATTCAATATTTGGCTGTAGATATAAAGACTATAAGCCAAATATTGTGCATGTGTTTATTGTTTACGATATCGAAATGCTACAAATTATTACAATGCACTGATTTGTCCCAGTGTCGAGTGTCTCCTAATTGAAATTCAATTAGAGCACTACGATTACAGTTCCTTAACACTCGTGGGTATCTCAATAACAGAGTCAACGCCTTCCTTGTGTGTTCGGTTTGCTAAAAAGCGGGAAAAGGCAAACGTTAATGTTAACTCTGGGAATAAACAATGGGTCCATTGTTTCTTAGTACTTGTTGTACAACATAAATGGTGCACCAAAAAGCCCGATGAGCTAACAAACAAAGTGTTTGTTTGATTGTTTGCTTGAAGTTTGCCTTAACCGAGGAATTAGAACTGTCGATTTCAAAATACCCTACAACTTAGGGATTAATCTTTATACTCTCTGCAAGAGTATATTGGGTTTGTGCAAATGTATGTAACAGGCAGAAGGAGGCGTGGCAGACCCCATAAAGTATATATATTCTTGATCAGCATCACAAGCCGAGTCGATATAGGCATGTCCGTCTGTCTGTCCGTATGAACAAACAGATTTCAGAGATGGTAAGGGCTACAAATTCGAATTTGGTCTGTTCGCCCATTCGCCCACAATGAGCAAAAAATTAGACATATGTAACTCGGAAAAAATAGATGTTTTCGGCGAATATCTCAGTAACTACAGCCCTTAGGAATACCAATTTTGGTACGCAGGTTGCTAAAGACAGCATAAATACATTACCATTTTCAATTTTTGGCTGCCACAAACTTGCATGCCGTTTTAAAGGCATTTGTTCATATCGTACAGTATTGTTATTTATGATTCCTTTGAAGACAAATCATATCAAACTATCCTGAAAGTTGCATAAAAATCCAACAATAAACAACAGAGCTACCGATTATAAAGTTAATATTTAAGTCAATGCATGAATGCGAGCGCGACAGAAACATACAAGCATGTACTCGAACTCTTTTGATGCCTGTGTGGCGGCATACAGACAAACATATGTATGTTCGATTATAAATTTTCTTTTTTGTTCTAGTACAAGAACTATCTATTGTAATATCCGGATACTGATTTTAACATTATAATTGGGAATAGAAGCTGAGAGAAGCGGTCGTGCTCGTTCGACTGTACTTTTCTAACGTGCTTTTTTTTTTTTTGTATTTGTTATAAACAACATTATTATATGAAATATAATGAAAATAATCAGATTTCTGTCAAATGTTGGGGGCGGTGTTCTCGGGTTCAATTCCCGACAGTGAAATTTATTAATTTACTTTTTTAAATTTCAAACAAAAATGTAAATAAAGAATTTTAACTGGTGCAACAGGGTAGGGTTTCGGTTAGTCGCTTGGAGTATAAATTGTAAATTTGTATAAATGTAATTTATGTACACGTGATTGAAAAGAAAGAGATAACTCTCTGTTTACTAATATTAGTCACGACAAATATCAAACAGAGGGTGGCCTAAGTGGTAGAGATGCCATTCATCACTTTTTGTATTTGTTTCTAAACCAATGGTCTGTGGTTTAAACCCGGCACAGACTTAGAAATTTAATTTTTTTTTTTATGTAACAACATTATATGTAAATGAAAATAATCGGGTTTGTGTAAAATGTATGGCGTGGCGCAACTAGTAGGGTTGCAGCATGTTATGGAACCTGCGTCAGAGAGTGCGGGTTCGAATCCTATCAGTGGCTTGATTTAGAATCTTTTTTATTAATTTAATTTTTAAACTTGATTCTTAAATTACAGTCATACACAAATATTAATTTCGAATACAAGGAGAGTACGGTATGTTTTAGAGTCCCTTCAAATTATACAAAAATATTATCATAAGATCATAACTTAAAACTACCAAAGCTACATCGGTCTAATTTATACCTTATTGAACTATACTAATAAGTCTGTCTAATTTATATATATACGAGACTATACGAGACTGATCAATTTACTTTGGGTAAAATAATTCTGTAATGAAGTTCCTTTGTCATATGCATAAAATAGCGTGGTTTAGAACGACTTCAACTTTTACAAATTAAGGGGTCATTAAAAAATTGCTTGAATCCTCTACAATAAGGTACAAGAGATATTTTAGCCTAATACATATTTATTTATTTATTTAGTAAAAGGGTCTATTAGGTTTCTAAGAAGCGAAATAGGCGTAACATGCAGAAGGAAGCTTTTCCGACCCCATAAATTATATATGTATATGCTTCATTAACATCAACAGCTTAGACGATATGAACACCTGGATCTCAAAGACTATAAGAGACATCAAATTTTCATTCCGTCTCCTTTTGTATATCTCATGCCTAGCAGATCAAGTTTATATCGAATAGGTGCCGCGGCCCCCACATGGCGACAGTGCAATCCCCTTTTATCGAGGTTAAGTTATTCAGAACCCTGTAATTCACGTTTTATACAATATTTTGTAGTAAAGATCTCAGATTAAACTATGTAAACAATTTGAATTGAAAACAAGTAAGAAAAGTACAGTCGAGCGCGTCCGACCGTATAGTACTCTCTGCATTTATTCCCAATTATAATGTTAAAATCGGTATCCGGTATCGGTATCGGTATCGGTTAAAACAGCATGCAAGTTTAAACAAGAAAGAATGCTATAGGATAGGATACCCGTTACTCAGTTTCAATATGTAATTTAAAATTGGTAATGATAATAATATTAGTCCAATAGTTTAGGGGATGGCTAAGATAGCTTGGAAAACAGAAAATTTTCACACAAATTTATGATCAGAGCATATTTTCGACCGATTGTTCCTATGGGAGCTATACAATATAGTAGTCCGATTTGGATCAAACTTGGTCAGTATATTTATGTTATTGAAAAATATATTCTGTGTCAAATTCATTAAGATAGCTTGATAAATACAAAAATTTTTCATACAAATTCATACTAGGAGCAAGCTTTTGACCGAATTTCCCTATGGGAGCTATACGATATAGTAGTCCGATTTGGATCAAACTTGGTCAGCTTATGTACGCCATAGATATGTACATCGTATGTGAATTTAGTTCGGATAACGTAACTAAAAAAAAGTTTTCTATAATAAAACATGCTATTTTTACCTACTTTTGAAAGTACTTTTTGAAAAGTACTTTGAAAAGTACAGTCGAACACGCCCGACCGTATAATACTCTCTGCTTTTATTCCTAATTACAGTGCTTAAATCGGTATCCGCATATTACTATAGATAGTTCTTGTATTAGAACACGTTAACACAATAAAAACAAGAAAGAAAAGTACAGTCGAACACGCCCGACCGTATAATACTCTCTGCTTTTATTCCCAATTATAATGCTTAAATCGATATATAGATATTACAATAGATAGTTCTTGTATTAGAACACGTTAAAACAAAAAAAAAAGCTAAGCATAATCGAACATATATGTGTTTGTCTGTATGTACATACAAATTCGTTTAACGTTAAATGTATGCACATACATATTTGTGTATGAATACTATTGGTCGGCACGTCTAGCGCTGTCTCTCTCGCACTCATTGCTCTCGAATAAAATCTTTGTTGCTTCATTTCTTTATTGTTTATGGTCGGATTCTTACAAAACTTTCGTCTTCAAACGAATCATAATAAACAACACTGTACGATAAGGATAAATGCTTTAAAAACGGCATGCAAGTTTGAAATTTTCTATTATTTCTTGCGGAAAAAGGGGACGTGGCAGACCAAAACTTTTGATGTCATTGCAATTATGCGATCTCTAGGAACACGTGTACCAAAATTGGTATTCCTAAGTGCCATAGTTACTGAGATATTTGCTTTAAACACCTATTTTTTCCGAGGTGTGACGGGTTTTTTACTCATTGTGGGCGAATGGGGCGTGGCATCGAAAAAAAAAAAGATTCTTGTATTGACTGACTAAATATCGAGTCGATAGAGACCAAACTCGAACTTGTAGCTCATACCATCTCCGAAATCTGTTTGTTCATACGGACAGACGGTCAGACGGTCAGACGGACAGACGGACATGGCTATATCGACTCGGCTTGTGATGCTGATCAAGAATATACATACTTTATGGGGTCTGCCACGCCTCCTTCTGCCTGTTACATACATTTGCACAAACCCAATATACTCTTGCAGAGAGTATAAAAAGCTAAGCATAATCGAGCATACATGTATTTGTTTGTATGTACATATAAATTCGTTTGGCGTTAAATGTATGCACATACATATGTGTGTATGAATACTATTGGTCGGCACGACTAGCGTTGTCTCTCTCGCAATCATTACTCTCGAATAAAATTTTTGTTGCTTAATTTCTTTCTTGTTTATGGTCGGATTCTTATGCAACTTTCAGGAGAGTTTGACATGATACGTCTTCAAACGAATCAAAAATAACAATACTGTACGATAAGAATAAATGCTTTAAAAACGGCATGCAAGTTTGAAATTTTCTTTTATTTCTTGCGGAAAAAGGGGGCGTGGCAGCCCAAAACTTTTGATGTCATTGCATTTATGCGGTCTCTTGAAACACGTGTACCAAAATTCGTATTCCTAGGTGCCATAGTTACTGAGATATTCGCCGAAAACATAGATTTTTTTTCGAGGTGTGACGGGTTTTTTACTCATTGTGGGCGAATGGGGCTTGGCATCGAAAAACAAGAAAGAAAAGTACAGTCGAACACGCCCGACCGTATAATACTCTCTGCGTTTATTCCCAATTATAATACTTAAATCGGTATTCAGACATTACAATAGATAGTTCTTGTATTAGAATACGTTAAAACAAAAAAAAGATAAGCATAATCAAGCATACATGTGTTTGTCTGTATGTACATACAAATTCGTTTGACGTTAAATGTATGCACATACATATGTGTGTATGAATACTATTGGTCGGCACGACTAGCGCTGTCTCTCTCGCGCTCATTGCTTTAGAATAAAATCTTTGTTGCTGCATTGCTTTCTTGTTTATGGTCGGATTCTTATGAAACTTTCTGGAGAGTTTGACATGATACGTCTTCAAACGAATCATAAATAACAACACTGTACGATAAGAATAAATGCTTTAAAAACGGCATGCAAGTTTGAAATTTACTTTTATTTCTTGCGGAAAAAGGGGGCGTGGCAGCCCAAAACTTTTGATGTCATTGGATTTATGCGTCCTTTAGGAACACGTGTACCAAAATTGGTATTCCTAAGTGCCATAGTTACTGAGATATTAACCGAAAACATCTATTTTTTCCGAGGTATGTCTAGTTTTTTGCTCATTGTGGGCGAATGGGGCGTGGCATCGAAAAAAAAAAAGATTCTTGTATTGACTGACTAAATATCGAGTCGATAGAGACCAAATTCGAACTTGTAGCTCTTACCATCTCTGAAATCTGTGTGTTCATACGGACGGACAGACGGACAGACGGTCAGACGGTCAGACGGTCAGACGGACAGACGGACAGACGGACATGGCTATATCGACTCGGCTTGTGATTCTGATCAAGAATATATATACTTTATGGGGTCTGCCACGCCTCCTTCTGCCTGTTACATACATTTGCACAAACCCAATATACTCTTGCAGAGAGTATAAAAAAATATTCTTGTATTGACTGACTAAATGTGTTCATACGGACAGACAGACAGACGGACAGACGGACATGGCTATATCGACTCGGCTTGTGATGGTGATCAAGAATATATATACTTTATGGGGTCTGCCACGCCTCCTTCTGCCTGTTACATACATTTGCACAAACCCAATATACTCTTGCAGAGAGTATAATGAATATGATTATTTTATTTAGATCGAATTGGAATACTGTATAGAAACGCATTCAGTTTGGGCAGTTGGAGAATCCCGAGAGATCACTAACCGACCATAGAATAAATATTTTTATTTTCGAAATCAATTTAAGAATATTTTATTTTATTTTTATTAATTTTCTAATTTAATACACTTAATGAACATCTATAATTATGGATATTTTTTCTGAGTCTACTAGAAAGCTTAAAAGATAAGCCCGGGAAAATGCCCAGTCCCTTTGCCAAGCCCCTTTGTATGATTTTGCTTATTTTTTTTTAAAATACAGGGTCTATTATGTGATTCTTTACCGTGCTCGTAAAGGTATTTATAATCTAATGTCGCATGCGTTTAGTAATGGAGTAGGGAAAGGGCTTTGCCCGCAGAATTTGAGTAAAAATCATGTGCGTATTGTTGATGTTGTTGTTGTTTTGGTTGTTGTTGTAGGTGTTTCCGATGTTGTGTGCATGTGGTGGCCAGATGTGACTCAGATGTAGTGTCATTATCCCATTGTCAAACGTGTTTCAGATCTTTTGTCTTTTTGTATTGCGACGATTATAATTTCCACTTCCTTCACGACGCTTTGCTTTCTGCTCTGATCACTCAAAATGAATATTGTTGAACAAGCACTGAAAGAATGTACCCCATTGATGAACGGGAACACCGCTCCCGAAAATTGTAGAAAACTCACAAAAAACTATGTTCACAAAACTTGGAAACGACATTACCAAACTCAAAGTATGTTCCGGATCGGCCAACTATAGCTTTCAGCTCCCGTAGGGCAAATCGCTTGAAAATAGGCTATTTGTATGAAGATATGAAGTATTAGTTGAGCTATCAAAACCAAACTTACATACATACATATTATATGAATAACATAGTTATAACAATGCTCACCAAGTTTGATCCGAATCCTATGACTCCCATTGGACAAATCGGTCAAAAATTACTTTTTATACTCTTTGCAAGAGTATATGGGTTTGTGCAAATGCATGTAAAAGGCAGAAGGAGGCGTGGCAGACCCCATAAAGTATATATATGTGATCAGCGTCACAAGCCGAGTCGATATAGCCATATGTCAGTCTGTCTGTCCGTATGAACACACAGATTTCAGAGATGGTAAGAGCTACAAGTTCGAGTTTGGTCTCAATATACTCGATATTTAGTCAGTCAATACAAGAATATTTTTTTTTTTTCGATGCCACGCCCCATTCTCCCACAATGAGTAAAAAACCCGTCACACCTCGAAAAAAATCTATGTTTTCAGCGAATATCTCAGTAACTATGGCACCTAGGAATTTTGGTACACGTGTTCCAAGAGACCGCATAAATGCAATGACATCAAAAATTTTCGGCTGCCACGTCCCCTTTTTCCGCAAGAAATAAATGAAAATTTCAAACTTGCATGCCGTTTTTAAAGCATTTATCCTTATCGTACACTGTTGTTATTTATGATTCGTTTGAAGACATATCATGTCAAACTCACCTGAAAGTTTTGCAAGAATCCGACCATAAACAAGAAAGAAATTAAGCAACAAAAATTTTATTCGAGAGTAATGAGTGCGAGAGAGACAGCGCTAGTCGTGCCGACCAATAGTATTCATACACACATATGTATGTGCATACATTTAACGTCAAACGAATTTATATGTACATACAGACAAATACATGTGTGCTCGATTATGCTTAGCTTTTTAGACCCCGTACTCTTAAAAAGAGTATAGGGGTCTATTAGGTTTGTCAGAAGCCAAATGTGCGTAACAGGCAGAAGGAAGCTTTTCCGACCCTATAAAGTATATATATTCTTGATCAGCATCAACAGCCGAGTCGATATAGCAATGTCCGTCTGTCCGTCCGTCCGTCTGTCCGTCCGTCTGTATGAACACCTGGATCTTTTAAACTACAAGAGCTAGAGACACCAAATTTTTTAATGAAAGTCCGTCTATGATGTACGCAGATCAAGTTTATTTCAAATCGGCGCCACGCCCGCCACCGCCCCCGCAATAAGCAAAAAACTAGACACACCTCGGAAAAAATTGATGTTTTCTGCGAATATCTTTGTAACTATAGCAATTAGGAACACCAATTCTGGTACGCAGGTTCCTAGAGACAACACAAATGCAACGTCATTCAAAATTTTGGTCTGCCACGCCCCCTCTTCCCACAAGAACTAAGCAAATTTTTCAAACTTACATGCCGTTTTTAAAGCATTTGGTAATATAGTACGGTATTATAGTTCAAAATTTGTGTAAAGGCAAATTATATCAAACTAACCTGAAAGTTGCATAAAAATTCAACTATAAACAACTGAGCAATTAGAAAACAAAGTAGCCCATGAAGCGCGTAATGAATGTAGTGGTGCAACTAGTAGGGCAGCATGATATGGAACTTGCGTCAGTAAGCGCGGGTTCAAATTCCATCAGTGACTGTTTTAAATTTTTTTTTTAAATTTAATTTTAAAACTTAAATTTTAAATTACAGTCGTATTCAAATATTAATTTCGAATACAAGGAGAGTACGGGGTCTTTTACAGTCGGCGCGCTCGACTGTAGCCTTTCTTACTTGTTATACTCTCTGCAAGAGTATATTGGGTTTGTGCAAATGTATGTAACAGGCAGAAGGAGGCGTGGCAAACCCCATAAAGTATATATATTCTTGATCAGCATCACAAGCCGAGTCGATATAGCCATGTCCGTCTGTCCGTCTGTCTGTCTGTCTGTCTGTCCGTATGAACACACAGATTTCAGAGATGGTAAGAGCTACAAGTTCGAGTTTAGTCTCAATCGACTCGATATTTAGTCAGTCAATACAAGAATCTTTTTTTTTTTCGATGCCACGCCCCATTCGCCCACAATGAGTAAAAAACCCGTCACACCTCGAAAAAAATCTATGTTTTCGGCGAATATCTCAGTAACTATGGCACCTAGGAATACCAATTTTGGTACACGTGTTCCAAGAGACAGCATAAATGCAATGACATCAAAAATTTTGGGCTGCCACGCCCCCTTTTTCTGCAAGAATTAAAAGAAAATTTCAAACTTGCATGCCGTTTTTAAAACATTTATTCTTATCGTACAATGTTGTTATTTATGATTCGTTTGAAGACGTATCATGTCAAACTCTCTTGAAAGTTTCATAAGAATCCGACCATAAACAAGAAAGAAATGAAGCAACAAAGACTTTATTCGAGAGCAATGAGAGCGAGAGAGACAGCGCTAGTCGTGCCGACCAATAGTATTCATACACACATATGTATGTGCATACATTTAACGTCAAACGAATTTGTATGTGCATACAGACAAACACATGTATGTTCGATTATGCTTAGCTTTTTTTTTTGTTTTAACGTGTTCTAATACAAGAACTATCTATTGTAATATCCGGATACCGATTAAAGCATTATAATTGGGAATAAAAGCAGAGAGTATTACACGGTCGGGCGTGTTCGACTGTACTTTTCTTACTTGTTTTATTGTGTTAACGTGTTCTAATACAAGAACTATCTATAGTAATATGCGGATACCGATTTAAGCACTGTAATTAGGAATAAAAGCAGAGAGTATTATACGGTCGGGCGTGTTCGACTGTACTTTTCTTTCTTGTTGTTTTTGGACACGCCCACTTTAGGGCCTTCTGTGTTCATATAAAGGCAAAAGTAGGTAAAAATAGCATGTTTTATTATAGAAAACTTTTTTTTAGTTACGTTATCCGAACTAAATTCACATACGATGTACATATCTATGGCGTACATAAGCTGACCAAGTTTGATCCAAATCGGACTACTATATCGTATAGCTCCCATAGGGAAATTCGGTCAAAAGCTTGCTCCTAGTATGAATTTGTATGAAAAATTTTTGTATTTATCAAGCTATCTTAATGAATTTGACACAGAATATATTTTTCAATAACATAAATATACTGACCAAGTTTGATCCAAATCGGACTACTATATCGTATAGCTCCCATAGGAACAATCGGTCGAAAATATGCTCTGATCATAAATTTGTGTGAAAATTTTCTGTTTTCCAAGCTATCTTAGCCATCCCCTAAACCATTGGACTAATATTATTATCATTACCAATTTTAAATTACATATCGAAACTGAGTAACGGGTATCCTATCCTATAGCATTCTTTCTTGTTTAAACTTGCATGTTGTTTTAACCGATACCGATACCGGGATACCGGAATGCAGAGAGTACTATACGGTCGGGCGCGCTCGACTGTACTTTTCTTACTTGTTTTTGTTTTAACGTGTCTAATACAAGAACTATCTATAGTAATATCCGAATACCGATTTTAACATTATAATTGTGAATAAAAACAGAGAGTATTATACGGTCGGGCGCGTTAGACTGTACTTTACTTACTTGTTTATTCCTACATTAGACGTCACTAGGTTTTTTGCGGTTTAATTATATATTAACTGCTTATAATCAGAGTGTAGATTAGGATAAGAGTCTCGACTGTCGGTGATGGGATCTGAGCAGTGTTCAATTTTAATGTCAATTCCAGCCAGCTGACCCCAGGGAGTTGACCTTTGGCCTCTTGAGCTCTTGGCTAGGGTGTGTAATGGCCTTCAAAGTACCGAAATGCGATACCAGCCACGTCTTAAACCTAAAACCAATGCTTCAATAAGACAAAAAGGAGTTTTTACCTTCCGAAAGCCGAGGATTGAATACACTAGCTTCTAGAATTGCTAGCTAGCTTCTAACTAATTCTTACTTAAATACCAAGTTCATCATACTTTATTGCATCTACTTCAATGCTTGGTAAAACTCAAGACAAAATTATAGTACCTTCTGCAAGGGTATAAAAATGTCATCAGCTTTCTTCTGTTCTGGCGCGTCGCGACCCACGCACTAGCAACAAAATTCCCGGATTGTGGTCGGGGATTTGGGTGGTATTTGGGTCGGATTGGTTTGAGGTGGCTTGGGTAGGGTTGGGTTGTTGTGGATTTGGTTTTGAAGCTATCCCATATTCAGAATATTGCTAAACTCAAAGAGCATTTAATATTCATTGATTGGTCAAGTGGTCACATTTCGAGTAATTCAAGACCAATAAATGCAGATGTGTCTTTTCGCAGCTGCCTCACTACATTTGTCACATAACAGACTTTATTTGGACTACCAATAATGTATGCTTGTAAAGTACAAGTCTGCTTTCATTATGAACTTTTTGAACCCACAATCGAAACAGCTTCAAAGAAAGTATTAAAGAAAGGGTATTTTGTACGCTGAAAGGATTTTCCTGTCGGCATCTGGATGCTAGAGACTTTAACAGCTACAGTCAAGCAAAATATCATTTTAGATTTACAATTTTCACACGGAGTACATGACCAGGAAGTTCATAGATTGTACAACTTTAATGGAAATCTGATAACTATAACTTTAGCTTTATTCGCCAGAATTGACCAAGATATAAAGCCTAAATATGAATTAGAATGAAAAGTTTCTGTTCTATTAACGCTATTTTTAAAAACTCACACAAATTACATTGCATTAAACATGCTGACCAAGTTTAAACCAAATCTGGATACTATATCATTACAAATGAAAAACTTTGGCTTTGACTAAGCAATCTACTCAGTAGTGTCCATTGTCCCATTGTCAAAGGCACAGAAACGGGTACATTAAATTGCCGAGGCGATTGCAGCATTCTTTGCTGATCTTTCATGCTAAAATGACATATTTATGACCAAAGGTTTTTACTAACGAAAGAGTTTATACCGTATGTTAAACCAAGAGTTTGATTATTACTGAAATATGTCAAATAGTGCAATTGATGTTGTTGGATAAAAAGCTCCAAAATAAATTTGTATAAAGCCGAGTAAAGAATTGATTTTAGCTCTTTCTTTCGGAGGGATTAGGATTAGTCAAACCAATCAGACATTTTCTGTGCACTAAGACAAAAAATCAATACGACTTGGAGTCACATTGACTAACGGGAAACAT
Organism: Drosophila parthenogenetica; assembly: GCA_035047505.1. NCBI lineage: Eukaryota > Metazoa > Arthropoda > Insecta > Diptera > Drosophilidae > Drosophila > Drosophila parthenogenetica. The sequence continues at coordinate 1,335,155 of JAWNPM010000224.1, read as the reverse complement.
ACACAAATCTTGGGTAACATTAACATTACATTGCACATTTCCGAGCCGAGCAACCTTTCATACCAAACAATAAGTTGACATAATACCCATAAAACCCGGTCTTTCACAGTTGTCAAAATGGAACACACACAATAGAACGCGACAAGTGTAATAATCGCCTCAACAAATGATTCCTTTCCTGTCCCTTCTCTCCTCTTTCCTATCACGCCCCCCTTAATGGTCCTGACAATCCCCATTATCTGTCGTGTGCTGAAGGGGGGAACGGAATATTCGATTGAAGTCTACAGGTTTCGATAACAACGAAGTTAAGCTTAAAGACAAAACTGCGAGATACTCCTAAAACGCATTCAAAAACCTGTAGTTTTCCGATTCTAATAATTTTTTATCGTAATGTGAGAAGTCTTTTATAAACGGGAAAGAATAGTACAGTCGTATTCTCTACTTTTATTCCCGATTACAATGTCAAAATCGGTATCCGGGTACTAGAATGGATAATACTGGACATTACATGTATTCACATATATATGTATGTGTGTATGTATACTATTGGTCTGCCGCCACACATGCATGTTTCTGTCTCTCTCGCACTCATGCGTTGGCGTGTTTTCTTTTTTGTTTATGGTCGGATTCTTATGAAACTTTCAGCATAGTTTGATATAATTTATCTTCAAACGAATCATAAATATCAATTTGGTACTATAAGAATAAATGCCTAAAGCGGCATTAAAGTTTATATGTTATTGTATGAGCAAAGGGGCCGTGGCAGCCAAAAATTTTAAATGGCAATGCATTTATGCTATCTCTAGGAGCCAGCTTGGCAAAATTATTATTCCGTCTGTCCGTATGAATAAACAGAGCTACAAGTTCGAATTTGGTCTCTATCGACTCGATATTTAGTCAGTCAATAGGTAGTACGATTTTGTCCAGACTTGGACAATTTGTGTAAAACAATGCCAGTTAAAAAACTGGTAGTCTGTGGCAGACATCTTAAATTCCAGCAATTTTGTTCCATTAAAAATGTAAAAAATCTTTTTATGGTTAAGTTTTAGGCATTTTGAAATGAGTATGTGCTAACGTTGCACAAAAGCATAATACTCTCTGCAACAAGGGTGTAACACACACACACGCACGCACACACACACGCACACACACACACACACACACACACACACACACCCACACACACACTCACTCACGCACACACACACACTCACTCACACACTAACACATAGGACACATAAGAGGACAACAGAGCTTCTTTCATTGCATCGGTCACCGCGTATTTAAGATGTGGCAAAGTGTAATGCAAAAATGAACAAACATAAACAGGCATAAATAATGGATGTCGTGGAGTAACCCCATCTGGTGGTGAATAATGATGGATTGGGCTGTTGTCCACAGTCCAGGTCCCAGATCCACGGTTCTCTCGACCTTTTGTTTGCGCCCTTTTGACCAAACAAGTACGCCATCGGCTCGCCATCAGAATCACAGGAGACAAAGCAACGGACGAAAGTCGGAACAAAACCGTTAGTAATAACAGACCATAAATACAAACGGTTCCTTTGAACTGCGATTTGCGAGTGCCAGCAAAGCGCTATTGGATATGGTCTTCACCTATCCCTCTCCACCGCTTCACTTCTCCAGTCATCCCCCACCACTAAGGTCACCACTTTCAATGCATGCATGCATGTATGTATACACGGAGAAAAATGATGTTCGAACTAGTAGAAAAGACTACAGGAAAAGGCTATATTGCGACTTGTCAATCAACTAAGCACTACTTGGATAGTAAAACTATTTACTATCTCTTTGGGAACACAACGTAAGCTCGAAATTCATATCCTAAGAAAATTGATTTAGAATAACTAAGAAACTCCTAATACTTTCTCTCAGTGTATGAATGATGTATACATCAAATACAATAGTATATGCAAATTAATGTTGTCGTAAGCAAATAATTAATATACAATGTATGCACATAGATGTATATATTGGGACAACAGCGTTTGAACCCTGCTTTTCAAATAAATATGGTTAGAAACGCCTTGGCTGAGCTCGCACGACTGCAAAATGCCCAGGCTTAGCCCCAGGCCCGGACGCACATTAAAATACAACACACAATTGAATAAATATGCTGCAAGCAATTTGAAAGAACAACATTTTGTTGTAGTATTGATGTACCCCCGTCCCCTTCAAACCCCTTTAAACAGGAACAGTTCAGGGGTCTATTAGGCTAGCCAGAAGCGAAAATAATGGGTGTTACATCGGAGTGGATATAGAATTGTTAGTCTAAATAACATCTGGGTTTTAGAGACTGTGTCTAGCCAATATAGAGGGGTCTATTAAGTTTGTCAGAAGCGAAATGTGCGTAACAGGCAGAAGGACGCGTGGCCGACCCCATAAAGTATATATATTCTTGATCAGCATCAACAGCCGAGACGATATAGCAATGTCCGTCTGTCTGTCCGTCCGTCCGTATGTACACCTGGATCTTTTAAACTACAAAAGCTAGAGCCACCAAATTGGGAATGAAAGTCCATCTATATGTCAGGCAGGCTAAGTTTATTTTAAATTTTTGCCACGCCACCTACCGCCCCCGCAAATTGTAAAAAACTCACCAAGTTGGATCTAGATCGGGCAACTATAGCCTATAGCTCCCATAGGACAAATCGGTCGATAACGGGACAATTGTATGGAAAAATTCTCACTAGAAGGAGTACGGGATCTTTTACAGTCGGCTCGCTCGACTGTAGCCTTTCTTACTTGTCTTGTACTGAGGTTGGTACGGAGGGCGTTGAATAAATGTTAAATAAAATTCATCTTTTGAATGCATAAAAATACTTTTATGCCAAGTTTTGGTATTGGTATGGCAGTTGATGCTGATCAAGGCCTCGTGGTGCCTGTTATGCACATTTAGCTTCTAACAAAAATAATAGAATCCTATTCATTTTATACTCTCTGCAAGAGTATATTGGGTTTGTGCAAATGTATGTAACAGGCAGAAGGAGGCGTGGCAGACCCCATAAAGTATATATATTCTTGATCACCGTCACAAGTCGAGGCGATATAGCCATGTCCGTCTGTCCGTCTGTCTGTCTGTCTGTCCGTCCGTATGAACAAACAGATTTCAGAGATGGTAAGAGCTACAAATTCGAGTTTGGTCTCTATCGACTCGATATTTAGTCAGTCAATACAAGAATCTTTTTTTTTGATGCCACGCCCCATTCGCCCACAATGAGCAAAAAACTAGACATACCTCTGAAAAAATAGATGTTTAAAGCGAATATCTCAGTAACTACGGCACTTAGGAATACCAATTTTGGTACGCATTTTCCTAAAGACAGCATAAATACATTACCATTTAAAATTTTTGGCTGCCCCGCCCCTTTTTTTTCGTAGAAAAAAAAACACTTTTTTAAACTTGCATGCCGTTTTAGAGGCATTTGTTCTTATCGTACAGTATTGTTATTTATGATTCCTTTGAAGACAAATCATATAAAACTATCCTGAAAGTTGCATAAAAATCCAACAATAAACAACAGAGCTACCGATTATAAAGTTAATATTAAAGTCAATGCATAAGTGCGAGTGCGGCAGAAACATACAAGCATATATTCGAACTCTTTTAACGCATGTGTTGTGGCAATAGTATACACACACACATATATACACAAATATGTGCATACATATAACGTCAAGCGAATTTGTACGTGCATACAGACAAACACACGTACGTTCGATTATAAATTGTCTTTTTTGTTGTAATGTGTTCTAATACAAAAACTATCTATTATAATTGGGAATAAAAACAGAGAGTATTATACGGTCGGGCTCGTTCGACTGTACTTGTCTTACTTGTTATACTCTCTGCAAGAGTATATTGGGTTTGTGCAAATTTATGTAACAGACAGAAGGAGGCGTGGCAGACCAAATAAAGCCGAGTCGATATAGCCCTGTCCATCTGTCCGTGCGTCTGTCTGTCTGTCCGTATGAACACACAGATTTCAGAGATGGTAAGAGCTACAAGTTCGAATTTGGTCTCATTTGACTCGATACTAGAAATTTTTTTTTTCGATGCCACACCCCATTCGCCCACAATAATTCAAAAACCCGACACACCTCGGAAAAAATCTATGTTTTCATCGAATATCTCAGTAACTATGACACTTAGGAATACCAATTTTGGTACACGTGTTCCTTGACACAGCAAAAATGCAATGACACCACGCCGTCTTTTCCAGTAAGATATAAAAACTTTTTAAACTTGTATGCCGTTTTTAAGGCATTTGTTCTTATCGTACAGTATTGTTATTTATGATTCGTTTGAAGACGAAGACGAATCATGTCAAACTCTCCTGAAAGTTTCATATGAATCCGACCATAAACAAAAAGACAAAAACAAGCAACAAAGTGTATATTCGAGCGCAATGCCATAAGTGTAAGAGGTACAGATCTAGCCGTGTTGACCAATAATATACATACACACATATGTATATGCATACATTTAACGTCAAACGAATTTGTATGTACCAACATAAAAAGGCAATTATGCTCGATTATGCTTAGTTTTTTTTTGTTTTAACGTGTTCTAATATCTATTAATATCTATTGTAATATCCGGATACCGGTCGGGCGTGTTCGACTGTACTATTCTTTCTTGTTTGACTATGGGGTCTAAAAAGGATTGCAAGCATAAAGATAGCAATGTAGATGCCCAATGGAGATGAGTTTGATTTCGATGCTACGGTCCTACTGATTTCAATTTAACTTTTTAGACTATAACAGCCAAATTCACCTCTGTGTCTATTTTCTTACAATCAATCCGAATTGCTATAGCATTCAGGTGTCCAGAGGGCAAGTGGTCACAAAAATAGTTGTGTTATTTGGCATAATTTTTAAATATTTGAGTAAATATTATAAATTTGGCGTTTCGGACTAAGTTAGTGAAATGTGTACTACACGAATCCAATAAGCTCTATTACAGGTCGAAGGAGTGAGGGGTGATTGGTGAGGGGGAGTGAATAAGGCGTGTCCTTTTGGTATATTGGTGTTAGTTTGGTTTTTTAACTTCGTATCGCTGTCGGCGTCTTGACTGTGCAATTTGCAAAGTGGTAATCGGCCTTCTCGGCTAAGTACTGCAGTCCATTAGATTCATTCCATTCGATTCCATTCCGGTCGGTCCTTCGGCCGATCAAATTCATTTTTAATGCCAGCACGTGTGCAAACATATGAAACCCAGCTATTTCCAAAAGGCTCGTAAACAATATAAAGAGTCAAAGGTCTCGACCTGGAACTGGACCTGGGTAAGGGACTGGATCTGGATGTGGGTCTGAGTGGTTATGTTCAAATGTGGGTCTGACCAATGGAGTGGGTGCGTTGATGACTTGTGACGAACTGAGGAGTTGAATTGAAAATTCATTATTGCGGCGGGAATTCGGTGTGTATTCTTTTATCCCTGTGTACATTAAAAATGTACGAAGGGTATTTTTATTTCATCTTAGACACAATGTATGCACTCAGAGTCTGCAAGGCACATAAAAAGTAGCACAATGCCGTTGTAATGCTTTTTCTGCTTATTGTAGGGACGAAACGCCAATAGGATCAAATATTTATAAATATCGTGTATATATGAAACAATACATTCATTTTTGAAATATAATTCGTAAACTTATTCATAAACTGCTGTGAGAAATAATAAAATTATATTTAGAAACCTATGTTGTAAATTTGCTCAGGTTTGATTTTTTTCTCAATCTAGGGCATCTCGTTGTTGAGCAAACTGCTTCTCATACTCCTTATATCTTGTGGTTTCCGTTGTTTGTTGCCACGGTAAAAAAGGATGAATAATATTTATTTTATTTACCTTGAGACCACTACAAACATCAGTACAAACACACACAGACAGATACTTAGACGTACGACCGTATGGTTGTACTTTTAGTTGTCCTTATGTATGCAAACACATAGCATGCACACGTACATGTATGTGCGTGAAAATATTGAACTCAATTGAAGGCAATTCCAAGGGTTGACGATGGTGATGTTGGCAAGGGGTGAAGGATTGACAGGAGTAAAGATTGCAAACGAACTGTTCTTTAAGTTTAAAAGTCGACCACCCACTCCTTCTACCCTATCACCCTCAGAACACCCATTTGTTCCGGCTATGGGAACTCGCTACTGGCGCGTGTCGGTAAGAACCTTTGGTTTAACCACACCAAGTCCCGTTATCCTTATGTCCGCTTACTCTTCCCGTTCGCGGATGTTTATTAGTATTACGGACAAATTGCATGAACTTGCTTCGACAGCTGATGATAAATGGCTCAAGTAAAGGCAAATAATGAAAATCATCTAAAAACGAACATTAAACCCGAAAGAACCACAAAGTTTTGATACTCTAACAATAGACACATTACACTAACCGGTACTTAATTTTGGTAATACGGACAGACAGACGGATGGACATGGCTATATCGACTCGGCTTGTGATGCTGATCAAGAATATATATACTTTATGGGGTCTGCGACGCCTCCTTCTGCCTGTTACATACATTTGCACAAACCCAATATACTCTTTCAGAGAGTATAAAAAGCAAGTTTAAAAAAAAAACAAGTTTCAAAAACAAATCTTGATTTAAGAACATCTTATCCATAAAAGAATACTTCTAAAATATATAGTAGTGAAATGCTTATACGAGAGCGATTGAAGTCGGATTCAATCCAAAAAAAATTTGGTTAGATTACATTTAGTTGTACCATACATTCAAGCAGTACTGGTTATGATAGAACTGGGTATACAGTATGGGCCGTGCTGTGTATGTTCAATGCTTCGTATGTAAAATACTACATTACTTTGTATGTGTAGTTGCGTATAGCTTCTTGCCCTTCTTAACAAATAGCAATATTATCATATCCGAGAAAAAGGGAAACCCATTGAAGTGAATTTTCGGAAGCTTTTTGCAAGTGTTCAAGTTAATATTTGATTTGATATATGTATAAGTAAGCGTGCCTGTTTTGAGCGTGTACGCGGATGAGTATGTGTGTTTGCCTTGCCCGGATGTGCGAGGCTGTCATTTGTTTGTGTCGCGTCTACACATATGAGTATGAGCATGTATGTGTGCAGAGTGTGAGTGTGTGTGTGTGTGAGTTCCAGAGTAACGGAAGTCATCATTATAAATAAAATGTTCAGTTCAAAGACAAAAAAAAGGAAAAAACAAGAAAGAAATCTATATTAGCACCGCGACTTTACTATACCCGTTACTCATTTTTAATATGTGATTAACAATGAGCACTGATAATGATAATTTAGCTATCTTTCAGGAGATGGACGCTAATTTATATTAGCTATAGGATATACTAGTCCAAATTGGGTAAAACATTAACAGTGGTTGTGTTCCGATTTGGAACAAACTTGGTCAGAACATGAACTCCATGGACATGTATACCCTGTGTAAATTAGTTTCAAAATAATTTTCATACAAAAATATACGATTTTACTTGAATATAGAACGACTAAAAGTGTTCGTGTCAAAAGACAAAAACAAACTTGTACATCCTGGGCATGATATCTTTCGTTTCCAACCCCATTGGCTTTTCTAGCTCTTATGGTCTATGAGGTCCCTTTGCTAATACAGACGGGTTATACTCTTTTAATCTACGAGTAACGGGTATAAAAATCATTTGTTGTTTCTGCGTAACTTGTTGTCGCTGTTGTCGAGTAGTCTCTATGCTTGCCACTCCACCGTCACTATTCTCATCCCATTCCCCGTTCCCATACCCATCTCAGTTCTAGTCCAAATCCCTTCTTCTGCCCCCAGTGAATGAAAATGCATCAAATTGCGAAGTCCAAAAGCTGTCCTGAATTTCTTATACCCTGCCCGATAAAATGTATGCCTATCGGTCTTTGATCACCGCTATTTCCTATCCTATTAATATATACCTACACTGATTCTATAAATTCAAAAATATTTAAGTCTAGATTAGAAACAACACATAAAGTCAAGAACAAAGTGCTAAAAATTTAATATGTGCTTAGTTCACTGGATAAGATAGTGTTATATTCCAACAATAGGATTTGACAGTTGCATAACACGCCGCAACACTACCAGTTGCACCACGCCCTGCATTTGAGACAACTCAAATTATTTTCGTTTACAAATAATAATGTTATGTTATATAAAAAAAAAAAACAAAAAAATTATATTTGTGAGTCAGTGCCGAGCTCGAACCGCAGGTCTTAGGTTTACATACAAATGCGAAAAATAATAGCAGGCATTTTTACTACTTAGGCCACGCTTTCTTCACAAATAAGTGCGGCTAATGTATGTATAAACAAAGAATTATCTCTTTTCTTTCAACTACGTGCATTGCTAAACGTTAATTTTGTTACTTGGTAGATCAGTTGTATATAGTTGGATTTTTACGCAACTTTCAGGATAGTTTGATATGATTTGTCTTTAAACGAATCTTCAATTACAACTCTGTACGATAAAAACAAATGTCTTAAAAATGGCATCAAAATTGAAAATTATTTTGTGTCTTGTGGAAAAAGGGGGCGTGGTAGCGCAAAAATTTTAATGTCACTGCATTTATGCTGCCTCTAGGAACCTGCTTACCCAATTGCTCGCGAAAGTTACGGAAATTTTTTTAAAATTTGGTGTCTCTAACTCTTATCCTCTCGGACAGACTAACATTGCTATAGCGTCTCGGCTGATGATGCTGATGAAGAATATATATACTTTATTGGGTCGGAAAAGCTTCTTTCTGCCCGTTACGGACATTTCACCTCTGACAAACCTCTACCTCTGACAAACCTCTACTGTTTTTTAGAGTACGGAGTCTAAAAATTACATTAAAATGAAAAAAGAAAATATTTTTTTCTTATTTATTTTATAAAATTTGTTATATTCGAAACTAATCCAAACTTCGTCAAAATTGGCCAAGAAGTGTAAGAAAATATTTTAGTTCCGAAATTTTCCAAATACAATATTCTTTGTGATCAATTTTGAATCTTAAGGTTATATTATGGGTCAAATTTTACAGGAACACTTTGCACTTGCAATTGTTTATTAAATGTTATATCAACAAACTTTTCTTTTTGTACTATCAACTGATAAGTGGGTTAAAGGGTATTCATTTGGCGAGTAGTGTGGACAATCTCACTCTTGTTTTATTTAAGAATATACCATAAATATATGCTAGAAGAGGCAGTCGTCAACAAATTTGCTGCCTTATGAAATAGTGCAAGTGGCAAAGTCCACTGTCAGATCATGATCAGAGCAGGACGGACAGAAACGGAAGCACAACCGAAAGATTTTGCTAAATATAAATTCTCGTACTCGCTATACTTGCATATGCAGATATTTGCACTTCTCCGGCAAAAAAAAGATTTCAAATGACAAAAATACAATAACAACTAATAAGATTCGAGCGAGCCGACTTGAAAAAGTCCCATAATCGTTCAGATGAATCTTTTTCATATAAGTGAACAATTTTCGACCGATTTGTCCTTTAGGAGCTATAGTTGCTCTATCCTAACCAAATTTGATAAGGATTCTTATAACCACTCAAATAATTTGCTCACGATTACTGTTGCAGTTTTCATGTAAGGGTGTTACTAAAATGTTTTCCTTTACTATTAGCACAAATTACCTTGTTACTTGGCTAAAATAATATATTATTTTCTTAATAATGGAAAAATAAACTTAATAGTAGTATTAATTATAAACTAAAGGAACTTCAAATTTTACGTCAACAAAAGACTACGAACTCTTACAAACTAATATAATCTTAGTAACTATTAGTAACATTTTTGTAATTAAAACTTTTAACTCAGTATCTAGTGGGATAACCTTCATCTTGATCACCTCTCTTAGGCGATTTGGCATTGATATTACCAGTTTTTCAATGTAACTGGCATCCATTGCGCACCACTCTTCATACAATGCCTCTCGCAGGAGGTTTTTGTTTCTTATTTGGTGCATTCTTACCTTTTTTCACAATATTTCACACGTGTTCAATGGAATTGATGATGAAATTGACGCAAATTCTTAAGTATATTTAAATTCATTGTAATAATATAAAACTAAAATTTAAAGTTACTGTTTATACTCTCTGCAAGAGTCTATTGGGTTTGTGCAAAGTGTGTAACAGGCAGAAGGAAGCGTGGTAGACCCTACAAAGTATATATGTTCTTGATCAGCATCACAAGCCGAGTCGATATAGCCATATCCGTCTCTCCGTCTATCTTTCTGTCCGTATGAACACACAGATTTCAGAGATGGTAAGAGCTACAAGTACTAATTTTGCCCCTATCGATTTAATATTTAGTCAGTCAATACAAAAAAAAATCCAACAATAAACAACAGAGCTAGCAGGTTAAAAAGTTTATGTGTAAGCGCAGTGTCAATGCATGAGTGCGAGTGCGACAGAAACATACAAGCATATATTCAAACTCTTTTGATGCATGTGTGGCGGCAATAGTATACATACACACATACTTATATGTATATGTATGTGCATAAATATAACGTCAAACGAATTGGTATGTGCATACAGACAATCATCTTTTAAACTACAGAACTAGAAACACCAAATTTGAAATGAAAGTCCGCCTATGATATACGCAGATCAAATTTTTGCCAAGCCCCATTCGCCCAAAATGAGCAAGAAACTTAAAAACTAACTAAAAACAAAAAACATTGGATAAAATATATGTTTTTGGCGAATATCTCATTAACTATGACACTTAGAAATACCAATTTTGGTACACAGGTTTCTAGAGAAGCAATGACATCAACAATTTTGGACTGCCACGCCCTTTTTTTCCGTAAGAAATAAAACACTTTTCAAACTTGCATGCCGTTTTAAAGCCATTTATTATACTCTCTGCAAGAGTATATTGGGTTTGTGCAAATGTATGTAACAGGCAGAAGGAGGCGTGGCAGACCCCATAAAGTATATATATTCTTGATCAGCATCACAAGCCGAGTCGATATAGCCATGTCTGTCTGTCTGTCCGTATGAACACACAGATTTCAGAGATGGTAAGAGCTACAAGTTCGAGTTTGGTCTCAATCGACTCGATATTTAGTCAGTCAATACAAGAATCTTTTTTTTTTCGATGCCACGCCTCATTCGCCCACAATAAGTAAAAAACCCGTCACACCTCGGAAAAAATCTGTGTTTTCAGCGAATATCTCAGTAACTATGGCACCTAGGAATACCAATTTTGGTACACGTGTTCCTAGAGACCGCATAAATGAAATGACATCAAAAGTTTTGGGCTGCCACGCCCCTTTTTCCGCAAGGAATAAAAGAAAATTTCAAACTTGCATGCCGTTTTTAAAGCATTTATCCTTATCGTACACTGTTGTTATTTATGATTCGTTTGAAGAAGTCACTCACCTGAAAGTTTTGAAAGAATCCGACCATAAACAAGAAAGAAATGAAGCAACAAAGATTTTATTCGAGAGCAATGAGTGCGAGAGAGACAGCGCTAGTCGTGCCGACCAATAGTATTCATACACACATATGTATGTGCATACATTTAACGTCAAACGAATTTGTATGTACATACAGACAAACACATGTATGTTCGATTATGCTTAGCTATATTTTTAGACCCCGTACTCTTAAAAAGAGTATAGGGGTCTATTAGGTTTGTCAGAAGCCAAATGTGCGTAACAGGCAGAAGGAAGCTTTTCCGACCCTATAAAGTATATATATTCTTGATCAGCATCAACAGCCGAGTCGATATAGCAATGTCCGTCTGTCCGTCTGTCTGTCTGTCTGTCTGTCCGTCCGTCTGTATGAACACCTGGATCTTTTAAACTACAAGAGCTAGAGACACCAAATTTTTTAATGAAAGTCCGTCTATGATGTACGCAGATCAAGTTTATTTCAAATCGGCGCCACGCCCCCCACCGCCCCCACAATAAGCAAAAAACTAGACACACCTCGGAAAAAATTGATGTTTTCTGCGAATATCTTTGTAACTATAGCACTTAGGAACACCAATTCTGGTACGCAGGTTCCTAGAGACAACACAAATACGACGTCATTCAAAATTTTGGTCTGCCACGCCCCCTCTTCCCACAAGAACTAAGCAAATTTTTCAAACTTACATGACGTTTTTAAAGCATTTGGTAATATAGTACGGTATTGTAGTTCAAAATTTGTTTAAAGACAAATTATATCAAACTAACCTGAAAGTTGCATAAAAATCCAACTATAAACAACTGAGCAATTAGAAAACAAAGTAGCCCATGAAGCGCGTAATGAATGTAGTGGTGCAACTAGTAGGGCAGCATGATATGGAACTTGCGTCAGTAAGCGCGGGTTCAAATCACATCAGTGACTGATTTAACATTTTTTTTAAAATTTAATTTTAAAACTTACATTTTAAATTACAGTCGTATTTAAATATTAATTTCGAATACAAGGAGAGTACGGGGTCTTTTACAGTCGGCGCGCTCGACTGTAGCCTTTCTTACTTGTTTTGTTTTAACGTGTTCTAATACAAGAACTATCTATTGTAATATCTGGATACCGATTTAAGCATTATAATTGGGAATAAAAGCAGAGAGTATTATACGGTCGGGCCTGTTCGACTGTACTTTTCTTTCTTGTTTTTATTGTACAGTATTGTTATTTAAAATTCATTTGAAGACTAATTATATCAAACTATTCTGAAAGTTTCATAAGAATCCGACCATAAATTAACAAGAAATTAAAGTACAGTCGTGCACGCCCGATCATACAATACTCTCTGCATTTAATTCCGGATTTTTTATTATATTACTGAAATCGGTATCCAGGTATTACAATGGATATTATTTTTGTTGGAAAATGTTGAAACAAAAGGAAAACAAAGCATTATCGAATTTACATCAGTCTATGTGCACATACATATACGTATGACATTATATTTATTTTTATACTCTCTGCAAGAGTATATTGGGTTTGTGCAAATGTATGTAACAGGCAGAAGGAGGCGTGGCAGACCCCATAAAGTATATATATTCTTGATCAGAGTCACAAGCCGAGTCGATATAGCCATATGTCCGTCTGTCTGTCCGTATGAACACACAGATTTCAGAGATGGTAAGAGCTACAATCAATACAAGAATCTTTTTTTATCTCGATGCCACGCCCCATTCGCCCACAATAAGCCAAAAACTTGACATACCTCGGAAAAATAGATGTTTTAAGTGAATATCTCAGTAAGTACGGTACTTGGTAATACCAGTTTTCCTATGCAGGTTCCTAGAGACAGTATAAATGCATTGTCATTTAAAATTTTTGGCTGCCACGTCCTTTTTATACCCTTGCAGAGGGTATATTGTTTTTGTCACGATGTTTGTAACGCATTGAAGGAGGCGTGGCAGACCCCATAAAGTATATATATTCTTGATCAGCATCAACAGCCGAGTCGATATAGCCATGTCCGTCTGTCCGTCTGTTTCTATGCGAACTAGTCTCTCAGTTTTAAAGCTATCGTGATGAAACTTGGTACACATGTGTATTCTCTCTGCACGCAGTTCATATGTTAAAATCGGCCAGATCGGATCACTATATCATATAGCTCCCATAGGAACAATCGGTTCAAAAAAAAATTTTTTTTGAGCTAGCTCCACCAAACTCAGCCTATATGCATTTAGTACTAAATCCCACGTGCAAACCAAATTTCATCCAGATCGGACCACTATATCATATAGCTGTCATAGGAACAATCGGTTAAAAATGCCGAAAATGCTTAGTATGAAAATTTTCAGTGTCTCTTGAACGATTTGAACCAAATTCTCGCAATATGCATTCTTTACCATTTTCCATCAGCTGACCAAATTTTATCCAGATCGGACCACTATATCATATAGCTGCCATAGGAACAATCGGCTGAAATGCTTAGTATGAAAATTTTCTATGTCTATTGAGCGATTGCATCCAAATTCACGCAATATGCATTTGGTATCATTCCCAATGTGTTGACCAAATTTCATTCAAATCGGACTACTATATCATATAGCTGCCATAGGAACAATCGGTTGAAATGCTTAGTATGAAAATTTTCTATGTGTATTGACCGATTTTAACCAAATTCGCACAATGTGCATTTATTATCATTCCCTATATGCTCGAAAAAGTTCATTCAAATCGGACTACTATATCATATAGCTACTGTTGGAACAATTAGCGATTAAAATAATATATGCGTGTCTGCAAGGGTATTTAATCTTCGGCTAGCCGAAGATAACCTTTTTTTCTTGTTTCGTGTGAAATAAACAAATTTTTATACCCGTTACTCGTAGAGTACAAGGGTATATTGTAGTCGTCGGAATGTATGTAACAGGCAGAAGGATCAGCGTCAACAGCCGAGTCGATATAGCCATGTCCGTCTGTCCATCTGTCCGTCTCTGCGTCCGTCCGTTCGTCCGTCTGTCCGTCTGCCCGTCCGTCCGTCCGTCTGTCCGTCCGTCTGTATGAATAAAAGGATCTCAGAAACTATAAGAGCTAGAAAGACCCGAGAGGTCGCAAATGAAAGATGCAATTTGCAAGCAGTACAAGTTTGTTTTTGTTTTTGGACACGCCCACTTTAGGGCCTTCTGTGTTCATATAAAGGCAAAAGCAGGTAAAAATAGCATGTTTTATTATAGAAAACTTTTTTGTTAGTTACGTTATCCGAACTAAATTCACATAGGATGTACATATCTATGGCGTATACAAGCTGACCAAGTTTGATCCAAATCCAAATCCCATAGGGAAAATCGGTCAAAAGCTTGCTCCTAGTATGAATTTGTATGAAAAATTTTTGTATTTATCAAGCTATCTTAATGAATTTGACACAGAATATATTTTTCAATAACATAAATATACTGACCAAGTTTAATCCAAATCGGACTACTATATCGTATAGCTCCCATAGGAACAATCGTTCGAAAATATGCTCTGATCATTTTCTGTTTTCCAAGCTATCTTAGCCATCCCCTAAACTATTGGACTAATATTATTATCATTACCAATTTTTAATTACATATTGAAACTGAGTAACGGGTATCCTAAAGTCGCGAGGCGACTATAGCATTCTTTCTTGTTTAAACTTGCATGCTGTTTTAACCGATACCGATACCGGATACCGATTTTAACATTATAATTGGGAATAAATGCAGAGAGTACTATACGGTCGGGCGCGCTCGACTCTACTTTTCTTACTTGTTTTATTTGAGTTTATTTTATTTTATTTATTGACGCAGACTAAAAACAGTCGCGAGTATTAATCAATTAAAATAAAAAAGTATCTAAAAATTAAGCTTATATTAATGACTATAATTAAAGTATCAAAATTTATTATAACTGAAAGGAAAAAGTAAATTAGTTATTGAATATAATTAATTTAATTAATGAATTAATCTGGGAATAAAAAGTAAAATAGAAAATTATCCAGCATTTGTTGCAAAGGGTTGGGGAAAACCCAGAAACCCAACCAAATCAATATATACACACATTTGTATGTATGTATACCATTGGTAGGTGCGGAAAACGTTCGCTCATATGTTTGCATGTTTCTGAATCGCTTGCACTCGAGCATTGTCATTTAGCTCAAATATAAACTTCGTTACGTGATTTCATTCTTAATTATTGTCCAATCACTATGAAACTTTTAGGATAGTTTGATAACAATTGACTCCATACGAATCGTAAATAATACTCGCGACTGCATTTAGTCTGCGTAATAAATAAATAAATAAATACTGTACGATATGAAACAAGTAAGAAAAGTACAGTCGAGCGCGCCAGACCGTATAGTACTCTCTGCATTTAGTCCCGATTATAATATTAAAATCGGTATCCGGGTATTATAATAGATAGCATAATCGAATATCTAAAAAATTCTTTTGTTTCTTGTGGAAAAAGGGGGCGTGGCAGTACTAAAGTTTTAATGACATTGCATTTATGCTGTCCCTAAGAACCTGCGAACCCAAATTGGTGGTCCTAGGTGCCATAGTTACGGAAATTTTCGCGGAAAACATAAATTTTTCCGAGGTGTCTCTGGTTTTTTGCTTATTGCGGAGGCGGTAGGGGCGTGGCACCGATTTGAAATAAACTTGATCTGCTCGCGAAAGTTACGGAATTATTATTACAAATTTGGTGCCTCTAGAGATCTCCTGAGATCCAGGTGTTCATACAGACGGACGCACAGACGGAACGAAGGACATTGTATTAACTGACTAAATATCGAATCGATAGGGACCAAATTCGAACTTGTAGCTCTTACCATCTCTGAAATCTGCTTGTTCATACGGACGGATAGACAGACAGACGGACATGGCTATACCGACTCGGCTTGTGATGCTGACAAAGAATATATATACTTTATGTGGTCTGCCACGCCTCCTTCTGCCTGTTACATACATTTGCACAAACCCAATATACTCTTGCAGAAAGTATACAAATATTTTAATTTGTTTATAATTTCAGGATGTCGGGAAAACGCAAATCACCCCCGAATAAATTAGACGCTGATTCAAACAGTTCTCAAGGATTGGAAGCAGCTCCTTCTGGAACTCTGGAACAGTTGAGCTTCAATCTCAACGAAGCTGTATCCCCGAAAGCGAAAGTGCAGCAATATTTTCTCATTGATTGTAATAAAAATATAAACAATAATAATAACAATAAAAGTAGTAATATTAATAGTAGAATTTACAATAATAATAATAATAATAATAATAATAATAATAATAATAATAATAATAATAATAATAATAATAATAATAATAATAATAATAATAATAATAATAATAATAATAATAATAATAATAATAATAATAATAATAATAATAATAATAATAATAATAATAATAATCATAGCAATAATAATAATTACTATTACGATGAGAACGAGGCCCAGGAGTGCACTGTGAGAAATCCAGTTAGTAATTCTAGAGATAAGTTGGCTGTAGTGGAGATGGCGGATGAGGGGGAAGTAGAGGGGGAAAGTATTTTGGGACTGGAGTTGGGGTTGGGAATGGGGCTGGAAATAGAAATGGGAATGGGACTGACTATGGTGCCCTCCAGCGACTGTGAGCTCACGGATCTTGAGGGTGCTCCAAACAGCATAAGTCCCAGCACTAATTCAAACGAATCGGATAATGAAGCAGTTGAAAATGTAGGTGTCACTACCAATTCGTACTACTAATTCGTATTCATTAAACATTAATCGTTTGTTTTAGTCAAGCAACTACAGACAGTTACTAACAACAACAAGAAAACGCACAAGGAAGTCATCAAAATTGCGTCTGGTCAAAACCGGCATAAAACCAATAAGTCCAATCCTTGAGACTCACCGATCTACAGCCGACTCCAACAAGACTCCGATAATCCTGCAACAGAACAGAAATTCATCCGATGTTCTTTTGGAGCCATTGGGGCCCGTTTACACGGAGGATCAGACCATCGCGGACTCTGTTTTGCCCTTGAATAGGTTTTCCGAAAGGAACGAAGAAACTTTATCCGAGTTACCACTCGTCACGCTTCCAGCCCAAGTCTCCGAGCATTTCGACAGAAAAATCATTTCACAGCAAAGTCCATTATTAAAACCCATTAGGTAAGTAGCTTCCAAAATTTTAATTGACAAATTTAATTGAAAGTCGGTAGTTTTGTCGTGAAAAACTAGAATTGCATCAGGCGTTTCCGACCCCATAAAGTATATATATTCATGATCAGCATAAACAAGCGAGTCGACGTAGCCATGTCTGTCTGCTCGACTGTCTGTCTGTTTCTATGCGAATTAGTTTCTCCGTTTTTAAGCTATATACTTTGATGAAACTTGGTGCAGATGTGTATTATCTTTGGTTTCAGTTCATATACCATATAACTACCGTAGGAACAATTAGTGATTGAAACAAAATTAACGCAAAATTCGTGACAGCAAGATAAAAATAATCTAAAAACATTTAAGCAAGCGAATGTATTTGATTATAATCACCCTATCAACGGCCTCAAGCAGGTTTTCGAGTATGTGCTCCATTTGGCTTCAAAAATGTTCCTTCAATGAAGAGTTATCCACCCATCGGATTAGGATTTTGTGGATATTGAAGTTTTGTGGCCATAATTTGTAACCTCTCTAACTACATTCACCATTTCCGTTCACAGTATTCAATTATTTAGCATCAATCTACAGCCTGAAATGACATTTGAGGGAAGTAAGGTGAAGGGGTGAAGGGATGCTGGGCGGGCCAAGGGCCAACGGTATTTGGACTGGGTGGGAGTCTGGGCCTGGGACTGATGAGCGGAAGGCCCCGCGGACGTGCCACAGTGCACAGTACCTAAATTATAGTACACAAAAAAATCGTTTTAAACTGAATACAATTATATTTTGAACTTGAATTTATTATGTACGAATTCAGGATACAATTCTTAAATAAAAAATTACGTTACGGCAGTGGGTAATTAGACCTGAAGTTTTTTAAATTTTTTATTCTGAACTGGACTGATGCATATGTTATATATTTGTTAAAGTATTGCATCAAATTAGAAGTTCTTCAATTACTAATCTTCCGACATTGATTAGGATTAATTTAATTTTTCTTTCTGTGTATTTAGATATACGCTTATGTTTTTGAAGTTCTTACGGAGTTCAAAAGTTTTGTTAAATTGTGTAACTTGCACCACTGTGCAGACATTCGAAATTATTGGTAGTTTTCGATTGTGTGTATATGTGTGTGTTTAACAAAGTTTGGTTGAACAATTTTCCAAAAGGAAATCGTAACTAATACTGTAATGAGTTTTAGACTTGTCGAAATAATTTTATAGGAAACGATTCTATGCAAATGACCTTTGAATAATGACTCCAATTGAATTGCTTACAGAGAGCACATTTCACTGACAACTGGAGTTCAGTTGCATCGAACCCACGAGAAGGATCGAAATGTCTCTGAAATGATTCGACATTTGCAGCTTATTCGAAGTCAATTGATTAACCAGGTAAATATTTATTGAATACTAAAATATTATTTATTAATACCGCAATACAAATTTTTAAATTTATTTATTTATTTATTTATTTATTTTATCCAAATGGAATTTTATACTACTGAAGCAATCCATTTGCACCTTTTTAAATATTTCGGATAACAAGATAGTTTAGTTAAAATTAAACTAAATAAATACTAATTACTAATTACTTCTTTAATGCATCCAATACCGGTAATATGTGATTAATTTTATATCTTAAATGTAAAGGTATAAAATATAAATATAAATATATATATAAATAACAAGAAAGAAAAGTACAGTCGAACACGCCCGACCGTATAATACTCTCTGCTTTTATTCCCGATTACAATGCTTAAATCGGTATCCAGATATTACAATAGATAGTTCTTGTATTAGAGCACGTTAAAACAATAAAAAAAGCTAAGCATAATCGAACATAAATATGTTTGTCTGTATGTACATACAAATTCGTTTGACGTTAAATGTATGCACATACACATGTGTCTATGAATACTATTGGTCGGCACGACTAGCGCTGTCTCTCTCGCACTCATTGCTCTTGAATAAAATCTTTGTTGCTTCATTTCTTTCTTGTTTATAGATTCTTATGAAACTTTTAGAAGAGTTTGACATGATACGTCTTAAAACGATTCGTAAATAACAATTCTGTACGATAAGAATAAATGCTTTAAAAACGGCATGCAAGTTTGAAATTTTCTTTTATTCCTTGCGGAAAAAGGGGGCGTGGCAGCCCAAAACTTTTGATGCCATTGCATTTATGCGTTCTCTAGGAACACGTGTACCAAAATTGGTATTCCTAGGTGCCATAGTTACTGAGATATTCGCCGAAAACATAGATTTTTTCCGGGGTGTGACGGGTTTTTTACTCATTGTGGGCGAATGGGGCGTGGCATCGAAAAAAAAAAAGATTCTTGTATTGACTGACTAAATATCGAGTCGATTGAGACCAAACTCGAACTTGTAGCTCTTACCATCTCTGAAATCTGTGTGTTCATACGGACAGACAGACGGACATGGCTATATCGACTCGGCTTGTGATGCTGATCAAGAATATATATACTTTATGGGGTCTGCCACGCCTCCTTCTGCCTGTTACATACATTTGCACAAACCCAATATACTCTTGCAGAGAGTATAAAAATAAATAATAAAATAAAATAAGTCAAACAGCTAAATCACATTTTACGCCCATATTGTTGTAGTTGTGTACTGTTTCTGCCAAATTCATACACTAACAAGTAAAAAAGGCTACAGTCGAGCGAGCCGACTGTAAAAGACCCCGTACTTCTTCTAGTGTGAATTTTTCCATACAAATGTCCCATTTTCGACCGATTTTTCCCATGGGAGCTATAGGCTATAGTTGCCCGATCCTGATCAAACTTAGTGGAGATAGTTATAATGGTTCCATACTTTTACTGTGTAAATTTAGTCACGATAGCTCAACTAATACTACATGTCACCATACAAATGTCCCATTTTCGACCGATAGCTCCGATAGCATGCAAGTTGTAGAGTAATGAAAAAGTTTTTTACTATTTGCGGGGGCGGTAGGGGGCCTGGCAAAAATTTGAAATAAACTTAACCTGCCTGACATATAGACGGATTTTCATTCCAAATTTGGTGGCTCTAGCTTTTGTAGTTTAAAAGATCCAGGTATTCATACGGACGCGCGGACAGACAGGCGGACATTGCTATATCGTCTCGGCTGTTGATGCTGAACAAGAATATATATACTTTATGCGGTGGGCCAAGTTTTTTTAAGAATACGGGGTCTAATTACATCCAAAAGTCTGGGGTTGTAGATCATCAAGCGACCCCGTCGGAAACATCCCCACAATCTTTTCAAAACCTTCAAGTAGAACTTCTGGTTGACAGTATAACACAGGTGAATGAACTCTACGTGCACGACACTGCTGCAATCGAATATAAAAATTACCAATGTATTGATGCTGAAATTACATGACGAGCAATTACATTTTCGCTAATCAAAAATCTCTCAGGTGAACCGATACACCCATAGCGACACAACTTTGGACACTGACGCAGGAGGCGTGACACTAGCAGATATGTGGTCAAACAATAGTTTTCTCCACTCTTCTTTTCTTCCACAGAGTCATTCCCGTTATCTTTGGTCCTCCCTTGAATATTATGAAACTGTCTTAGGAACAATAGGCAGAAAATACTGTAGAATCGAGTTGTAACGACTACGCTTATAGTGACCGACCGGGTATATCAATCAAAAGTCAATGGTTTGGTTAATCCCCAAAAGCTAGTATTAAGTAATGTCCGTGACAGGTTTTGTTGACGATCAGGATGAAATAACGAAAGCACCTAGCGTTTCGGCTGCACTTAAAGTTTCAGACGTACTTAAAACATATTTTTTCTTCCACTTCATTGAGAAGAATTTGTCTAGCTAGAAATCATGTTTTAATAAGGTTTTTTTTACCTTAAATTGAGTCACATTAGTGACGATTTCTTAGGGCAATTTTTATATAATTTATGCATTTTTCACCAGCTGAATTTTGAGTGTCTTTGTATATAAATGGAATTGAATTCAGTTCGTACATTAGCCTGCCCTTTGAAACCCTTATCGAGTGAGCGCTCCTAATTTGTAATGCAGCTCAGGACACAAGGTCACGCATCAGTCACTCACCCTCCCATTAAACCAAAATCTTTTTCAAGCAGTCCTTCTGCTTTTAGGAGTTTAATCAAAACAGGAGAGCCGGCACGTAAACAAAAATACATCACATTTAAATAACAACTGGAATTTTTTCAAAAAGTGCAAAAAGCTAAATTTATTTAATGGGATTTGAGAATATTTAATCTTTATCAGTTAATAAACAGAGAATTTTTTTTACTTTTACTTCGTTTTAATTCATTACTATTAGTTCAGTTTACGCGTCTTTTCGAAAAAATTTTACGAAATGGTCTGAAATTATAATATTTATTAAACTGTCACATATATGTAGTATACTATAAAAAACAAGAAAAAAAGATTATCTTCGGCTAGCCGAAGATTAAATACCCTTGCAGACACACATATTGCGTTAATTTTATTTTTATCGGTAATTGTTCCAACAGTAGCTATATGATATAGTAGTCCGATTTGAATGAAATTTTGTGAGCATGTAGGGAATGATAATAAATGCATATTTTGTGAATTTGGTTATAATCGATCAATAGACATAGAAAATTTTCATACTAAGTATTTCAACCGATTGTTCCTATGGCAGATATATGATATAGTAGTCCGATTTGAATGAAATTTGGTCAACACATTGGGAATGATAACAAATGCATATTGCGTGAATTTGTTTGAAATCGCTCAATAGACATCGAAAATTTTCATACTAAGCATTTCAATCGATTGTTCCTATGGCAGCTATATGATATAGTGGTCCGATCTGGATAAAATTTGGTCAGCTTTAAAACTGAGAGACTAGTTGGCATAGAAACAAACGGACATGGCTATATCGACTCGGCTGTTGATGCTGATCAAGAATATATATACTTTATGGGGTCGGAAACGCCCCCTTCAATGCGTTACAAACATCGTGACAAAAACAATATACCCTCTGCAAGGGTATAAAAATATTGGGAAAAAAAACTTTGAAACTTTTAATATTCCAATTGTGTTCGATTTTATATGTTCTACTGGAAAATCCAAGCTTTAATTAGATATGGTTAAAGAACATCCAAGATTGCTCTAGTTTTAAGGTCTTTCGCGGACGCTTTTACCCGGAAATCCCAATAAACGTGTTAAATTTTTGTTTATACAAGTACTATAAAAAATTGATTTATCAAAGTATAGCTTTTCAATGAGGGGTCTGTGAATATACCGGAGTATACACTTTTCGTTAGATTAGAATTGACATCAAACTGAAAAGGCAATACTCAATAACCGCTTACAACTGGAAAAAAGAAAGAAATATCAATAGTTTTGTAGTGCAAAATATTAGGTAGGTATTCTCTATTAGCCGGAGGAATTGGCAAAATAAACATGAGCAGGTCCTTGGACTCATGGCTTTCTTATACAATGAAGTGTGTGTATGTGTGTGTGTTTTAAATGAATGGCTTTATTCTCTGGCTTTATTATATACATACTATATTTCATTCTGCTGCTTTCTATTCATTACATTTATTTTGCATTTTCCTGGCTTTGTGTCAACACAAAGTTGTATTATTCGGCTTTTCCTTTATTTTCAGCTTTTCTTTCATTGTATATTTATGTTTGTCTGTGTGTGTGTGGTCGTCTCTCTGTGCATACTGTTCCATTCTGCTCTTCTGAATTCTCTTTCAACATTTTTTTGTATCATGCTTCAATTTCTTTTGGTTCGCTTTTGTGCTATGTTTGGCATTCAAGTTTGGAACAATAAGCTTTCCTTTCTGTTTTCCCATTTTCTCCTCTACCATTCCTTCACTCTCCTCCTCCCCATCCGGTCCTGGCCATAGCCCCACTGCCAGAGGCTAACAGCCTCGGACACCAATGATAGATTCAGTTTGCTTCACGTCTGACTCTGAACCTGTGTCTTTTTATCTGTTCAAACTTGTATCTCACCTCTGATGTTATGCTAACATCAAAACAGTTGTAATTTCCAAATGGTTTGAGCGATGCAAAAATGACATGAAGTTCGCGATGATCGCCAGATTAGTCAGCACATCAATCTCATAAAGTAAATATTCATCATTATCGACTTCTGATCGATATACCCTTGCAGAGGGTATATTGTCTTTGTCACGTTGTTTGTAACGCATTGAAGTAGGCGTTTCCGACCCCATAAAGTATATATATTCTTGATCAGTGTCACAACCCGAGTCGATATAGCCATGTCCGTCTGTCCTTCTGTCCGTCTGTCCGTATGAACAAACAGATTTCAGAGATGGTAAGAGCTACAAATTCGAATTTGGTCTCTATCGATTCGATATTTAGTCAGTCAATACAAGATTTTTTTTTTTTTTTAACGACACGCCCCATTTACCCACAATGAGCAAAAAACTGGACATATCTCAGTAACTACCGCACTTAGGAATACCAATGTTGGTACGCAAGTTCCTAGAGACAGCATAAATGCACTGCCATTTAAAATTTTTGGCTGCCATGCCCCCTTTTTCCTTGAGAAATAAAAACTTTTCAAACTTGCATGGCTTTTTTTAAGTCATTTGTTCTTATCGTACAGTATTGTTATTTATGATTCCTTTGAAGACAAATCATATTAAACTATGCTGAAAGTTGCATAAAAATCCAACAACAAACAACAGAGCTACCGATTATAAAGGTAATATTTAAGTCATTGCATGAGTGCGAGCGCGACAGAAACATACAAGCATATACTCGAACTCTTTTTATGCATGTGTGGCGGCAATAGTATACATAACGTCAAACGAATTTGTATGTGCATAAACACAAACATATGTGTGTTCGATTGTAAATTGTCTTTTTTATTGTAACGTGTTCTAATACAAGAACTATCTATTGTAATATCCGGATACCGATTTTAACATTATAATTGGGTATAGAAGCAGAGAGTATTATACGGTCGGGCGCGTTCGACTGTACTTTACTTACTTGTTTTAATGAGGGGCGTGGCAACAATTTGAAAAATTACTGGATCTGCTCGTGACGGACTCACACTCCAAATCTAGTGGCTCTTGGTCTTAAAGTCTCTAATATCATAATGACGGGCGGATGGACTGAAATTACTTTATCGACTTGGCTGTTGATGCTGATCAAGAGTCAAAAAGCGTTTTTCGGATTACTTTCATATTACCATTTACCATTAAAGAATACATTTTATGTGAAGATACCTCAGAAATCTGCATAATTTAAAAAAAAAGTTATTCAACGGAATAAATGAATTAAGTCTACGATATCAACAGGGTTCTACAAAAAAGCTTTTTCAATTTTAGTCGATCTTATTATATTCTATGCAAGAGTATATTGGGTTTGTGCAAATTTATGTAACAGGCAGAAGGAGGCGTGCCAGACCTCATAAAGTATATATATTCTTGAACTGCATCACAAACCGAGTCGATATAGCCATGTCCGTCTGTCTGTCTGTCCGTATGAACAAAGAGATTTGAGAGATGGTGAGAGGTACTAGTTCGAATTTGGTCTCTATCGACTCGATATTTAGTCAGTCAACACAATAGTCTTTTTTGTTCGATGCCACGCTTCCTTCGCCCACAATAAGCAAAAACCCTTCACACCTCAGAAAAAATCTGTGTTTTCTTCGAATATCTCAGCAACTATGGTACTTAGGAATACCAATTTTGGCACACGTGTTCCTAGAGACAGCATAAATGCAATGACATCAAAAATTTTTGGCTGCCACGCCCCCTTCTTCCGTACAGTATTGTTATTATTGATTTGTTTGAAGACGAATCATGTTAAACTCTCTTGAAAGTTTCATAAGAATCCGACCATAAACAAAAAAGAAAACAAACCACAAAGTTTATATTCGAGCGCAATGCCATGAGTGCGAGAGAGACAGCGCAAGCCGTGCCGACCAAAATTATACGTACAGCTGTTTTGGATGTGAAAGTCTTTACACATTTTTGGGTATACAAAAATCACTTATAAAATGGCAGTTTATGGGCTGAGATTGTCGTGAGTTCTGATGACGATGCATCTCAGAGAGTTGAGCTATTTTTTTTTTTGTCATTCAGTCATTGTTGAATATGGAACTCGTTTATTGTGATGTCGTCAAAGCAAAGCTCAACCCGCTTAAATAGCGACAATGACAATAAGTATGAGTGAGAAGCGCATTCGAGAATGATGAGTACGCACTTTACCTAAGCTAATCGGCTTGAAATCACGCTAATGTGATGCTTATCTGCAAGATTTACTGAACGGAGCGAAAAGACCGACTACCGGTCCGAACTTCAGAGCGAGACCGACACCGATTCCGGAGCTGATGGATGACGAGGCTGAAGATTGCCTAATGAAAACTCTGACACAATCTGCATTACACCCTGGCTTGACTAGGCTTTTCCTACCCGTTATGGTTTTAATTCTTACCTATTTACCCCTACCGACGTAATACCCCGGCCACGAGTTTTGGGCGCATCTGATATTTAATGCTACATAAGTGGTAACTGCCATGTTAAAATTACAAAAACATTAGCATACTGTATTAACATTTTGTAGCTGATAGAATTCTTCAACCCTGTATTTTCGAATTTAAATAAACCAAAGGGTGCTCCCAAAGTGACCAACGGGGCAACGGGATATAATCCGCATTGGTCTATTTAGGTCTTTTTAGTTAGGTAGTCAAAATGACTAGGTTTACCTTACCTAGGAAAAATAACTTAAATTACAAACGCCAGATGAACCACTAGTATTAAAACACAGAATATATTTACAGAGTAAATATTTGTGCAATTACATTGTTATGCTTTCTGTTGAGGTAATTCTTGTTAAGCATTAACATCGTTTATAAAATTCCAACACAAACCCATGAATTTCAATTTTCTTTGCTGTGCATGGACTTAGTTACACTCACACACCCACAAATGTGGGTTTTAGCCATGTACACAGGTGTACAGGCACACATACATACATTTCCACATACAATAAATTCACGTTCACTTGTAGGGTACACTTCAATACCTACATTCACAAGTATGTGTGTGTTTCTAACCCACAAAGCAGCAGCCATGTTCCCAGAATACAAGTAAACAAGCAGACAAATATATGTATCTGTAGGAGTATGTGTGTGTGTCCCATCGTTCTGCCAATAGAAAACAAATACATTTTGCCGTCTCACTCAACTGTGTCTTCTTTTCTACATTCATAGCAGACGCGTATATTTATTTGAATGTGTATGTGTCTGTATAGGTGTAGCTGTATATATGCGAACGTGCATTGTTTTCGTTTTCACTAATACAAGCGAGCGCACATACACGCATACTAAATAACAAAAGCACGAATATACATATGTAAGTATAACCATGTACACACATATTTACAAATCATGTTCCACCATGCACGTACAATACCGTTTGATGTTTAATTCTCTAACGGTATTGTACCTGCGCTGACGAACTTTTTATTATTAATAAATACGCGCTATTCGTAGAATATATACAAAGTGCTATATATGAACACTATCAGAAATAAAGCCCCCAAGTATAGAATGAAAATCTATTTGTCGAGCTCGTTTTAAAATTTTTGCTACGCCCACTACCGGACCCGTAAATTATAAGAAACTTTTTTCACATCACTATAACTTGTAAACTACCAAAGCTATCCCAAATTACAAATTTTCAACAAATTTTGCCTGTGGGAGCTACAGACTTATAGTTGTCTGATCCGAAAAAAACTTAGTAAGGATAGTTGTAATAGTATAATACCCTTAATGAGTAAATTTGGTCATGATTCGTATTTATATATGTCTCTTATAGTCTCTGTGACTCAGCTATGTAAAGCGAGAGACAGACATCCGAAAATTGATATATAGTCTTGACTGTGGATGCTAATCAAGAATAAATGTATATACTTTATGTGGCCAGCTACGCATCCTTTTAACTGGAAAGCACATTTGGCTTCTAACAAACCTAATCGAGGCTAATATTCTGTTGGGTGCTTAGGAGGGTCGTATGCTTATTAGGGGTTTTTGTTTACCCAATAACTAGGGTCTTAGTTTTAAGACTATCTTGTATGCCACTTGGAATAATATATTATTAACTACAAAAGCAGTATATATGTTAAGATCGGTTGAATCGAGTCACCGAATCATATATTACAGTTAAAGCTTTTATTAGACCAAGAAACTATTGAAACCTATTTAAATAGACTGATAGGATTTTGCTTGAGAAACATTTTTCTTGAAAGATCGTTGCTTATTTAGATGGTTGACTTTTGTAGTCCTAATTCTATTATAAATGCGTATCCAAATGAATTTTATTAAAGTACTAATACAAATCATAGTATTTATATATATTAACTTGCATATATGCACACAGAGGGTCAACGCAAATGTACATCAGCAAATCTCACCGGAAATGCATAAAAAAAATTTTCCTGAAAATATTCTAATATTAATCAAAATGCGCTAACCTTGCGATGCCAATGCAGACAACGTTTGCCTCACATTGGGAATATGAACGGGAACGGGACTGGGAGCTGGTATGGGAGCGGGATCGGGAACGGACGAGGGAATGGTTGTTCCAATCGCAGTGCTCTTCATGCTCAGCAGTTTTATTTTTAAATGCGAAATTTATGAATGAAAAGTTTAATGCAAAGGCAAAATGCAAATGTAAAAAGAAGAAAAAAAAATATGAAGTCACATTGTGGATTGGTGCCAAGAAGAGTTCGGAAAATCCGTACTGATGTTTATTTAGATCAGATTATCTAAAAGAAACACTCCTACTCTAATCCTAAGCAAGTTTTCTTGAATACCTAAAGCGGAAGTACAGAACGAAATTACGTAAAAATCCTCTAGCTGGGAATGAAAGTTTTGAGATCTTACTGATCTCAAGAAATATAACCAGTGACAAGAGTGACACATAAAAATATCTAAAATAGTGCTGAAAGTGTAAGTGTAACAATAATTCTTTTATGGTTTTATAGTTGTGTTCTACAAACGTACAGATTTTATTCCATTTTAAATATAATCGTTTTAAAATAATATTGAATTCAATTTGACGAACTTACATATATATCGTCAAATATTAATACAATAAGCCTACGAATAATTGAATATTCTTCATCCCACACGCAACTACCAGATACACATGCATATATACATATTTATATGTATTTATACGCGACTTATTGAAATCCGAAATGCTCATAAATATAGATGAACACTGTGTGCATATATGTATGTACACACTTTTGCTTATATACATAACACATACGTCGACTCATATGTATGTACATATATGTACGAATAAAGAAAATACAATTTATGAACCATCCAGGTTTTGGATGTAGGCGTTTCCCATTGATCGACTCGTCTATATTTTATACGCTCGAACGCAGAGAAATGTTCAACACATCCATAAATGTCATAAAATTCATAAATTTCTCGCGGAAATGTAAATGCTTATTTCTACAGAATGAATTAGGGGACCGACTTTGGTCGTTCCTCCACTACACTTCACGACTATTGTTTTATAGGGGTGTCGGTTAAGAGTAGATTCACTGTATTCAGGTTATTTAAACTTTCGACACATGCATGAGAACTTTCGAGTACTACATTGTTGTTGACCAAATTTACGAGTAATGAGTATAAAAAGCCCAACAATAATCAAGGCCCCAATTTTGGTACGATTTTTAGACCTGGTACTTAGAAAGAGTAGAGAGGTCTATTTATTTAAGCTTAACGAGCCTGTACGTCCGTCTTTCCGTCCGACTATATAAACACATAAATCCTATAGACAAAACGAGCTAGAGCCACCAAAATTTTGAATGAAAATCTATTTATTTTATTTCAAATTTATCAAAAAATTGTGAAAAACAATTGTCATAACACTAAAACTTTGAAACAACTAATACTATTGGAGCTAAATTCAGAAATTTTGTGTGTGGTTATAAATATCATCATCAAGTTTGGTCCTTGTCGAACTACTTTATCCTATTACATACATATGACAAATCGGTCAAAAATTGCTTATTTATATGGTAAAATCACCTACAGTCGGTCCGCTCAGCGGTAACCTTTCTTACTTGATTTCTGTGTTGATGAAGACGGGTTACAAAACTCATCGGACACAACCCGAAAAAAAACTGATTTAGTTTTAGATAAATTTGGAAAAAACAACAGAACACTTTCCATTTAAAACCAATAAACAAAACTATCTGAAACCCTTTGGGAAGAGGGGAGAGCCGTGGCTTTCTCAGTCACTTGGTAAATACTAGGTGAGAATGAGGTGAGAAATGTTTTCATATTCCAAGGGTGACGACGGTGCTCAGGCTTTTAGATTAGAGTGGATGAGATCAGAATGAAAAGTCTATCTAGTTTTATTATTAGAAACAATGACATTACAAGAGATACTACATATATAAAACCAAAAGATCTATCGGCCTAAGTAGAGAGCTCGATAAATAAGTCTCTAGCGAGACATTACATAGCAGTGTGTATACGGCTAGTCGAGAGATCCGACGGTACGATACCCTGTAACTCGTTCAGTAAGTGACAGACTCAAATTTTGATTTTTGAAAGACCTTACGGCTGTTTTACTGTAAATTGCCAGAGTTAAATTTTTAATTTCTTCGTTAGATTAACGTTTTTTAAGTAAAACTCTCTAATATTTAAGAATACCTAAAGTAACAAGTTGTTTAACACCTTCCAAAAAAACATGAATAACTTTAGATTTTAAAAATATGTTATTAAAAGCCACACACACTATGTTTCAAATCACTACACATATTCCAATAAAATTTGTTGAAAACAGATGCCAAATAAAGTAGTAATAGAACAAATTGTTTTGGTTTTATAAAAATATTAATTTG
The DNA here is from genome assembly GCA_035047505.1 of Drosophila parthenogenetica. Classification (NCBI taxonomy): domain Eukaryota; kingdom Metazoa; phylum Arthropoda; class Insecta; order Diptera; family Drosophilidae; genus Drosophila; species Drosophila parthenogenetica. The sequence goes on along the minus strand of JAWNPM010000224.1, from coordinate 1,304,686 downwards.
TATTGAGTTTGATAGTTTTGTTTTTGAACTATTGATGAACGTTTTGGTAATACATGTTTTGAAAAAACTGGCGCAAGAAATCTATAAATTATTTTCTCCTTACCAATATTATAAAATGTATTTCAAAAGTAATTCAAACAATATAAAAATCTTATATTCGGCTCACCGAAGATTAAATTGTTCTTATCGTATGGTCCGAAAGGGTGTGTATTGCGTGAATTTCGTTGAAATCGCACAATAGAAACAGATAATTTTCATACTAAGCATTCTAACCGATTGTTCCTTTGGTAGGTATATGAAGTTGTGATCGGATCAGGATCAAATTTGATCAGCATATGGAAAATGATAACCAATGCATATTGCGTTAATTTGTTTACAATCATTTAATTGACACTCGATATTTTTATACTAAGCGTTTCAGCGTTTTCAGCTATATGAGCTTTGTACCAGGTTTCATTAAAACAGACAGGTGGACATACGGGTATGGCCTAATCAATAATCTTCAATACGATATAAACTTAGAGACAAAAAAAAAATACCTCCTGCAAAGGGTATACAATTTGTAAACCTTTCTTTTGAAGAGTGTAATTTTGTTTTTTGAAAAAAAGCCGCGAATCATTTGAGGTCTGTAGGTTTGTGGCTTGACTTGAGAGCACACACTGAAGCCACACTTAAACCAAATAAAGTGTAACTGTAATTGTATGCACTCCGCTCTCTACAAAGTAGAGTATTGATGTCCTTAAGGGATGCTGAGGGATGAACCGATAAAGTGGCCGCACGTTCCCTGCGTACGAAGTACGGTGCGACCTACATAATTCCAATTATGAGCGAATGGTTTTTAAAGCCTCTGAATAATCACTTGATTTGCGAAAACTTGTAACATTTGGATATTTAATGCTACAAATCTGGTATTGGACGTACTAATATAGAGAGAGTGGCGCAAAAGCGGAGGCTGAGGCTTAGCCTGAGGGTGGTAAAGTCAGCAAAGTTTTGATGGTCATTAGCTGCGACTCAACGCAGGATAACGACTTGTGTCCATAAGTAAGAAACTTTTGGAATGAGGCAATAGCTGGTTAATTAGCCATCAACGTCATGGCCCATTCCAATCGCATGGTTCATGCAAAACCACTTCCGAGCCCAAAATCGAGCCGACCCTTATTCTAAGCCAAACCAATACAAGCATAGTCTTAATTGCAATCAATTCCAAAAGGTGATGCAGGTGAGCCAACAACCTGTACTCGGACCTGGTCTTAAAGCTGGAGCTGGAATTCGATTCGAAGTTATAATCGGAGGCCTCTGCTAATCTAAATCTCCTAAAATCGTAAATAAATTTGTACTATCGACCACAAATGACTCCGTTGTGGTGACAGACATTTGAACGGGCAGACGTCACTCTGGAATAGATTTTCTACTGAGTGAATAATATATAAGAACTTGCATATAAATGAATAGGCGAGGGAGACGAGTTAGAAGACCCCGATTTAATCAAAATTTCTCGACTTTAACCATTTAGACCCGGAATTCACAAAAAAAAAGGGGTCTATTAGGTTTATCAGAAGCGATACAGGTAGAAAGACTCGTTTCCGATTCCATTAAGCATGTACATATATTCTTGATCAGCATCAACGGCCAAGTCGATATACCAATGTATGAACCTAAATGAAAATGTCCATTAGAACGAGTAAGAAACTCTAACGGACTTTACTGCAGTGTTCATGAAAGTCGATATTGTTTACTTGTGATTAAGGCAGAGGTTTAGTAAAAAGAAACGATTTGATTTATGCCGATTTTTGAGTTAATCAAGTGGTGGCAGCTGTTTTTGAAAACCCTGATCCAACGCCTTTTCAAGGTTTGAATTTAACTACTCCCAACCTCAGGGTCTATCGTGGGTCTGAAATCAGGTCTATGGAAATCAAGGGGAGGGAGGCGGGTGTCTTGCACATAATTAGAAGACATGATCACGATGCTTTTGTTGTTGCCGAATGTTGGCCCCTCTGTAGTCTGTTGCTGTTTGCCTTGTCGTTGTGCTTTACTGTACGATTATGATGACGGTGATTATGCAAGCGATGGACGAGAGGTGTGGGTGTAGTTGGTTTATTTTCGTTTAGCCTTTGTTCTAGAAAATTTGGATATTTTGTCAAAAATTTTCAGAGTTTTTATAAATTATTTCTCGGGGAAATCATAAATGTTATATTTAGACATGAAGAATATTTATAGTGATATAATTCTGACAGACTCACGCGCATGGAAATTAAATTCGAAGTCAACATCGACATCGGCATCGTCATCGTTTTTGGATTTTGAGTAAGAATAGGGAAAGAAAAATGGACAGGGGTAGAGGCAGGGGCAGTGGCAGGGAAAAGTGAAAGGGATGGGGAATGAAATGAATTATGGAATACAGCAAAGGAAGCTGTTGCCAATGCTTTCCGCTTTCTAAACACACCCATACACATGGAGCAACTCCCAACTCTTGGCGTGTGCCCATCTGACAGCTTATAATTTAGATACGCGTAGTGCTATAAAGGGGAACGAACCCGAACCCAATAGATTTATAGCAAAACAAATAATTCCCAGGCATTTAGCGAGGATTGTTTCTTCCGTTCCCGATCTTGTTGTGACTCCTAATTTCACCTGCAGACAGAAAGAAATCAAGAACAAGAAAAATCGGTTATCTTCGGCTAGCCGAAGATTAAATACCCTTGCAGTCTTGCATATTGCGTTAATTTTGTTTTAATAGTCCGATTTGGATGAAATTTGGTTGGTATATAGGGTGTTATAGAAAATTTGTATTGCGGGAACTTGTTTAAACTCGGTCAATAGATACAGGAATTTTTTATACTAAACATTCCAACCGAATGTTCCTATGGTAGCTATATAATATAGTAGTCTGATCTGGATACAATTTGGTCAGCAGGTTGAATATGGTAAAAAATGAATATTTTAAAAATTTGGTTCAAATCGTTCAAGAGACATTGAAAATTTTCGTACTAAGCATTTTAACCATTTTCAACCGATTGTTCCTATGACAGCTATTATGATATAGTGATCCGATCTGGCCGATTTTAACATATGAACTGCGTGCAGTGAGAACACACATGCTTCATCACGATAGCTTCAAAACTGAGAGACTAGTTCGCATAGAAATAGACGGACAGACGGACAAAAGGACAGACGGACATGGCTATATCGACTCGGCTGTTGATGTTGATCATGAATGTATATACTTTATGGGGTCGGAAACGCCTCCTTCAATGCGTTACAAACATCGTGACAAAAACAATATACCCTCTGCAAGAGTATAAAAACGGTTATCTTCAGCTTGCCGGAGATTAAATACCCTTGCAGGATAAGCATGTAAGATTGAGTTCTTTCCAAGGTGTACCAGTAGGTAGGTGTAATATCCTGACTTAATTTGGCCTATCCAAAGTAATAATGTCTGTTGAGCTCCATCAACATTATTTGTATATCCCAAATTTGACTCGAATCACACAACTATGAAAGAAAACCGAAAATATGGCTTATTTGTCCAACATAACTCGGTCCAGAATGATCACGGGCTCTTTAAGTCTTTTGGGCTCTCTTGACTGTTGACTTCCTTTGGTCTTAAGTCTAATTTGATGGGTTCGGTTCATACATCAGTGGAGTTTTACTTAATGTTAAATTGTTCACTTTTATACTAAGATAATGTACATTCGTTTCAGAGTTACGTCATGATGTACTAAAATAAAGACTAAATTTCGAAAATAGACAATTCCAATTCGGATGTGTTTTTAGCACTGAACTTTTTTCTGTATGCGAGTCTGTGAAGTAAAAAGCACCTGTTTTTGTCCTCATGAGTAAAACGTTTAATTTGCCCTAGAGGGTTGCTGCTGCCCCGCCCACCCGTTGAATTCGCCCCCACAATTCCACAATTGTCGAATGCCACAGTGTGAAAATTATTGGACATTATTGTAGAGCGTGAGGTAATGGATGAAGATTGATGAGCCCGATTGATGATCGTTGTTATCCGTATCATTGGCAAACCAGAGCAGAACTCACTGTACAGTGAACACGAAAATATAAAGCATGTTTGTGTGTGTTTATTGTCGTGGGTGTGTGGGTGTGGGTGTGTGTATTTGCGGTGTATTCTATAAACTTTTGTGATCCAAGCGATTAAAGTACGTGTACACCATTGGCAGTGGTGGCCGTACAGTGGACTGACTGTTTGGGCATCATTTGTGCTCCCATTGTGTGATGGAACAAAGCTGCATGTTCGCAGCACTCTGTTGCCGCTACTTTGGCAACAAAGTACGACAATGAGCTTCTAATTTGAATGCTATATTGTCCTTTGTTGTCCCAGATTTAATCATCTCATCAGGTTTGCCATGGGCAAAGGCATGGGCTGGCTGCTTTTCCCATCATTAGAGTTGCCATTGTTTTCAAATATTATGAATAGAAGCTCAAGTTCCTGTTCTATTCTTTGACATCTAATATATATGTATAAATTCAGTGTACACTGCGTATGTTGGAAATGGCCAGAGTGCTTCCTCTAGAGGGTGGACTAATTTTTTTTGGGTACACTGATGAAAATCTTGTATTGCAAAATTATGAATGTATTCGTATGTATTGGGACAATAAGTCAGCTATGTTAAAATAACAGACATTTAAGTTTTCCTTATAGACTTTCTTTTAATTCCGCGATATAATATATTTAATTTTAAAATACTTTTTTTGTTTTAAATTATGTTGAATAATATATTTGTATATATGCAAAAAGCACAGAGTAATACATCATAATCATATTTAGACTATTTTAATTTATTTGATAGTGATAGATACTAGATACTAATATAAAAAAAAAATTATTCTTATTATTAGATTTAATCTCATTTTTAAATTAAAGGCCTCAAAAAAAAAATATATATATATATTTTAGTCTCACTTAAGATTCTGTTGAAGTCTCGATTTTTCGGTATTTTCAAGTAATCTCTAGTCCATTCCGTCATACAGACTTTAATGATCCATTTTTTGGGGAGTGTATGACTCTGACTAGAATGTGATCGAATGCAAGTTATGAGACAGGCTCGGACATGTACAGATCAAAGGGGGAACACATGGAACTTGGAACAGGGTATTACCAAGTTTTTAGAGTTTGAGAAACAGGAACTTGTAGCAACACACGGGCAACATTATAATTTGTACGAGCCGTGTTTTCAATTCAAATTTCAATTTCCCCAATTTGTGCTTGAATTTCCTGGGCCGGGAAAAGGACTGTACTACGTCGTTCATAGTGCAAAGCTCGTAGCTCGTCCTTCGGCATCAGTTCTCCCCAGTCGCTCTGGTTATTCCGTTTCCTCGTTTCTCCGTTCCTCCTATGTGGAAATGACAATTCCCTCCGACGTCTGACGACATGTGAAAACGTCGTCAACGTCAGCGTCAGCGTCAGTGCGAACGTGAAATAACTTGTAATTGAATTGACGCGGACGCAGGACACAGGATGCAGAATGCAACAGAGTCGTGGAGTGGGACGAAGTGAGGGGAAAAGAACCAAGCAAATAAAGAAAAACAATTACCTTGAACGCACTAGGCGGTCCGGGAAGGAGACAAGCAAGGAGACGCAGAAAGAGACGAAGATTGAAACAGAGTTCCATTCAGCAAAACACTTCTTTTCGCTGTTATTGTTTCCCCTGCTTCTGCCTTTCTTGCTTTCTCGCTTTTCCCTTTTACCACTTACCTTCGTACCACTCATTTTCCCCTTTTCCTCAAGCATTCGACTTTTGCTTTGGAGACCTTTGCACTTGACATTGGCCACGCAATAGGAGGGCTTTTTGGAGTGGGAAACTCCCACTTAATGGCTTTTTTTGCACTCGGAATGGGCATTATAATTAGAATAAAGCCAAAGTCAAGTGGAACAACGCCGTGTGGTCCAAGCCGTTCCTGCCGTTACATCCCTTGCATCGGCGGGCTGCATGCTCTTTCGTTGTGGTCCGTTCTTGATATTATTATTACTTCGTGTAGTATTTCGCGTGACTCAATGACGTCACGTGCACCGTAGATCTTAAAAGAGGAGTATTTCACCACTCTATTATACTTGAATCTTCGGTCTATCTCCCTTACATACGCTATTCATTTCACTCTCCCTTCGCCACTTTAGGATAACGACAAGATAGACCAGATCCTACACAAAGTTGAACAAATATTTTATTTTTCATACATAATCAAATTTAATTATTGTTTTATACAAAAGAGTTTTTACACCCCGTACTCTTAACAAGAAAAATCAAGAAAGAAAAGTACAGCGGTACTCTCTGCATTTATTCCCGATTATAATGTTAAAATCACTATCCAGATATTATAATGGATATTACTTTCATTAAAACATGTTGAAAAACAAAGCATAATCGAATATACATGTTCATCTGCACATCAGTGATGCCATTTTTTTTTGTGGAAAAAGGGCAAAAATGTCCGTAAAATGTGGAAAAAAAAAGGCTGATAAATTAAAAAAAAAGGACAGAAAACAGGACAAAACAAAAAATATGATTAATTTTGCAATTTATACTGCATTTGCAGTATCTGCAGTACCCCTGATGGGTGTCGCGGATTATCTACTGTCTAAAATCTGGCTGCTGTTGCTTGCAATCGGAAACTTTTTGTTTGTAAATCTCTTTTCGGATTTTTTACAATTTTTTAAATTGAACTTTAGATTACAAACGGTATTGATAGTATTTACAATGCCCCTACACAATTCACTGTTATACTTATTTTGGCACTGTTTTAACCAAATATCGGTACAACAATTTAGCTAAAGTTTTGTTCAACTGTTCTGCAATGTTAATTAATAGAATAATGTTGCATTCAAAGGCGATCAACTGGTAAATTAAGCCAACCAAACGCGAAAATATGATCACGATTTGCAATCACAAAAAAAGGACAGATTTCGGGATAGGGGATGTTTGATATTTTTTCCGGACAAAGGCCTTAAAAACAGGACAGATCTGTCCGGAAAAAGGACAAATTGGCATCACTGATGCACATATATATGTTTGTATGTATGCGCTTAAATATCAACTTTGTTGTTTTCTTTTTTATTTGTGGTCAGATTCTTATGAAACTTTCAGGATAGTTTGATATAACTAGTTTTCGAAAGAATTTTAAATAACAATAGTGTACAATAAGAACAAAGTTATTTTTTTGATACGGAGAAAGGGGGCGGACGGACAGACAGACGGACATGGCTATATCGACTCGACCTGTGATGCTGCTCAAGAATATATATACTTCAGCTACGCCTCCTTTTGCCTGCTACACAAACCCAATATTCTCTTGCAGAGAGTATAAAAAGAGTAGAGTAAGACTGTCAGAGACGATATATTAATGTTTGTCTGTCCATCTGTCCGAACTATCACAGCTATCGTGAAATTTACACAGTAATAACAACTATTCTCACAAAGTTTGACCCGGATCTGACAACTATTAACTATTTTAACAATCAGTCAAAAATATGACATTTGTATGAAGACACGTAGTATTAGTTGAGTAATTGCAACCAAACTCACATACATTACGATACCATTATAAATATCCTTTCAAAATTTGGTTCAGACCGAATATAAATATTTTAATTTATTATTTTTTATTATTTAATACATTTCAACTTTCACATTTTAAGAACAAATTGTACTTCATTAGTGTAAAATGCAAACTTTTTTGCTTTTTTAAACGGGTTTAAAGCACATAAGTCGATAAACCTTACAAAGCGAATTTATACACCCAATGAGAATGGCTTAAATTGGCACACACCCACACGCCCAGACACCCAAACACCCTCTCACACACATAAACGCACAGATGTATTTTAATCAAAGGACCTTCTCAACAAACAAAAACAAGAAAAGAACTGAAAAGAACTGAAATTCGACATTGGCAGCAAAAACGAGCAGTTTATTATTATAATTGAGTTGAACTCATTTGAATTTCACGCCACTTTGCATCTCAATTGAAATGAAAATCTGAATAATCAGTTTTGCATTATATTTTATTATTTCATTTAATGAATTACATATTTTTTTTTGTTTTGTTGTGTGTTGTTTTGTTTCAAGTCCTCCTTAACTCCAAGCCAAATCTGGGCCTCAAGGGGGCATGGCGACAAAAACGAAGGACAAAATTGTTGAAAAATTGAAATTCTCACAATTCCAAACCCTTAAACCTATGAAATTTAAAATATATTAAGTCAAATAAATAAAATTTGACAAATATCTTAACAATTATCTGAAGGAATAAATAAATCAATAAAATTGTTTAATATCATTTGAAATTAATATCATAATATTAATGTCTTTGTTCTTATTATTATAATTATAATTATTATATTTTAAGAGATCTTAATTAATATACCAAATAAATACTTTATAGATAATTCACAATACGTTCAAAAACTAATGCATTTCCAATCCTACCTACTATATATACACTAAAGTTAAGAATCATAATAAAACGCAAGCTCAGAAAATATTGCTAATGTGAAGATTTCGAAAGTTTGAACTCTACGCATTGAACTTAAATTAAAAACCCTGAAACCTAATTTAAACAAATTTTAATTTGAGATTTTCAAACCATGGTTGTTTTTAGTGTACCAATAAAATTATTTTGCTTGGAGATATATTAAGATTAATTCAAAACAAATTCGTCTTCAAAGCTGCTTGAAAAGTGTGCGACAGAACTTTTTGTAATTGATTTTTTATAATACGTAAAAATAAAAAGGCATTAACGGGACACAAACAAAAAAAAAAAAAACAGTAAAAAATGCGGTAAAAAACCACGGGGTACAGTCAGCTAAGGCAATGTAATAACAATGACGTATTATTCATGAAAATTGATGAATATCTTGCTGGAAGTCTGAGAAAAAAAACATGGCATTCATTGACAGTATTAGAGACCGTCCCCGCCTCTTGCCACCAGCCTATCGCCCACCTTTACCACCAGCTGGGAAAACAAAGCACACTGAGCAAAAAAAGGTAGCATTCTTAAAGTTCCATTGGCTTACATGTGGACGTAGTACACATCTGTATTTGAGCTCACTTACTTTAGCAAGATCATAAGTTAAGGATAAGTCTTGGATTAAACTACATGTTCTGTATGAACTTTTTGTACATTAAGCACTACACAAATTTTATCTAAAATAGTATAAAACTAAATACTATAGATGTAACGGGAACTGTATTATAAATTGTAATTACAGGTTATAAAATTCTCGGCGTGTCAAAGAAAACCTTTTCTACTGTTTTCAGTGTAGACATAGGGAGCAATCACATCACAGCCACAGCATAGACATCAGCTTACCATCCCCGCACTTCTCACCCCTTCACCACACCCCCCTGACGACCCGTCGACCTGTCGACCCACTCGAGTATGTCAATGGAGCGATGACACAGCGTGTCATCGGTGTAATTTTGAGACACGAGGAAAGCCACAGGCCGAAGGCGCGGATACCTTTCGGCGGATTTGTAGTTCCTCGGGGATTGGTGTATTTATTGACGGTTTCTCTTACCGCTTCGGGCAGTGAGACGGGAAGAGTGACAGTGACTATGACTGTGACAGTGACATTGTCTGTCGCTGCTGACGTTGGCATTAGAAGCGGCCAATTGGGAATCGTTGTATAACAACTAAAGTCGCTGGTGCTTAAACCATTCTTGCGGATTGCCCTAGTTTGAGCCGTGAAACAAGGGGACGTCGATGATAACAACATTGTGACGTCACCGAAGCATAAGCGCTTTATTCTCATCGCAATCATTATCAGATTCTGTCGGGGCGTGCCAATGAATTTTAATGGCATTCACAGCCAAATTTTGGCGATTTTTTCTGACAACTTTGATTCCACCCTAATCATATTCGAGTCATCATATATTTATATATATGTATATGTATAAGTATTAATATATATAATAATAGCTTTTGTTTTATACACTATTCCAGTAAAATTGACACACGGACAGAACGGTTGTCGCTTATTCATAAAGTGTATAAGTTCTTGATCAGCATCTACGCCCAAGCCCAATTTTGGAATGAAAGTCCGTAACTGCTCCAGGAGGATTGTCGTTTAGCCCATGATGTATAACTATATATCGTTCCCATACAAATTGTGCACATATCAAAATTTTGATTAATTTCGTAGGCTATACGATAATCAGTCAATGCTTCAGTGATATGAGCCTAGATAACCTTAAAATCATTTGGAGATTTCTTCGTTCGTGTATTCTGAATATTTAAAGTCTCTAGGCTTATATGTTCATACATTTTTTATAGGCACGGTATAAAAAGGAACGTCCGTTAAGGGACACGACACGACGGTCTTAAAAAACGAATTCATGATAGCTTTTCATAGTGTCATCTGGCCCACAGGTGATTCACGACCTCGCGGCGTCAAAAGCTCAGAAATGCTCGGTTAAGGTAAGCTGTTGAAAGGGGAAGGGATGGGATGGGATGTTATAAATATATGTGATATACCTTAAAAAACTAGAAAGAATGCTATAGTCGCCTCGCGACTCTTGGATACCCGTTACTCAGTTTCAGTGCGTTATAAGTAATAATATTAGTTCACCCATTCAAGTGATGGGCACTAGTGACATTGATTAAATTAGCTTGGAAGTCAGAGTTATTTAATACTTATTCATATTAAGGACACATAACCAACCGATTGCTCCTATGACAGCTATAGAATTACAGTAGTCCGATGGATGAAAATAGGTCAGTATGTTTATATAATTGGTTATTGAATTTTACGGAAGTTTCTGTAGGTTTGCTGAAAAACTCATAAATTCATATTTACCCTGAATTTTAACCTAAACTGGAGTTTTATATATATTTGACCTATTTCAATCAAAGTTGGTCGCTATTTGTATTTTCCAGCCATGTTCCTCCTGGACATGCATTTTTTGTCTGTGTAATTATTCCTTCACTCCGGATTTTATTTTTTATTCCAAGTTCTATAAATGTGTAATTTATCTGCTATATTTGGTGCTCACTGTACACACGTTGACGTGCCAAGTGTTTATCTTCAACATGTATTAAACATGTACATTTTTTATACTCTCTGCAAGAGTATATTGGGTTTGTGCAAATGTATGTAATAGGCAGAAGGAGGCGTGGCAGAGCCCATAAAGTATATATACTCTTGATCAGCGTCACAAGCCGAGTCGATATAGCCATGTCCGTCTGTTCGTCTGTCCGTCTGTCTGTCCGTATGAGCAAACAGATTTCAGAAATGGTAAGAGCTACAAATTCAAATTTGGTCTGTATCGATTCGATATTTAGTCAGTTAATACAAGAATCTTTTTTTTGTTTGATGCCACGCCCCATTCGCCCACAATGAGCAAAAAACTAAACATACCTCGGAAAAAAATAGATGTTTTAAGCGTATATCTTTTTGGTACGCAGGTTCCTAGAGACAGCATAAATGCACTGCCATTTAAAATTTTTGGCTGCCAAGCCCCCTTTCCTTTCCTTTCCTTTCCTTTCCTTTCCTTTCCTTTCCTTTCCTTTCCTTTCCTTTCCAACAATAAACAACAGATCTACCAGGTTAAAAAGTATATGTATATCTATTGTAATATCCGGATACCGATTTTAACATTATAATTGGGAATAAAAGCAGAGAGTATTATACGGTCGGGCGCGTTCGACTGTACTTTACTTACTTGTTTGTGTCTGTGTATGTATGTGTGCATCTACTTATGTACAAGTATGTGTTTGCATAACATTAAAATCACTTGCACAATATATACACACATACACACACACATTCATAAATATACGTGGTTTATCTTCATTCATTGTGGTAGGGTACGAGTGCAATGGAAACATTTGGGAGCAATTTGCGGCATAGTCCTCGGTCTGCCTTCTTCCCTTCTTCTTGTTGTCGTTACTGTTACCGTTACTTCTCCATGCTACTACGCCTTTCACTGCTCAACTGCTTCTGTTGTTGGCATTCGTCAATGAATATAAGATGAGTGTCGTCGTTCGCTCGTCTGCGCTGCTTTATTACAGCCGATCCACAACAAAGGCGATAGAAGATTCTCTCTACCTCCTCACTCCCGCGCTTCTCTCTCTCACTCTCTCGCTCTCTGTGTCACTGTTGAATGTCCACTTGAAACCTTATTATTGTGTTGCATTTCGCGGCGTTAATGATGTGCCTCAGCTCTGTTTGTTGCCCCTGTTTGCCTCTTCTTCTCATCATAGTTCTGACTCTCTTACACCTGTTGGGATAATGCTGTGTAACTTTTTAGTGAAGCTGGGGCACTGAAAGAGAGCACAACTAAAAGCTTTGCGCTAATGAGATTTCAGTTCTAGAAGGAAATGCACATAATTACCATTAGCCCCACATACCACCCCTATCAGACACCACCCTACCTTTCCAACCACCACAAAGTTCAACAAGTCGAAGAAATCGTCACTCGCAAATGTCTGTAAATGTGTGCATATGTTTATTTCTCTTTATCTACACACGCACACACACAAACATTTACATGCACATGGATCGTTTTGTCGCGAAAAGGACACTTAATCAATTACGAACCGTTCTTTGAAGTTATGATTGTACGTACAAACATATACAAACACACTTATACATGTATTTCATTTGGGTCGCTGACATTTTTATTCTTTTTTCAGAACAACTCCCAACACACAATGTGAGAAATTATGATTTTTTATACTCTCTGCAAGAGTATATTGGGTTTGTGCAAATGTATGTAACAGGCAGAAGGAGGCGTGGCAGACCCCATAAAGTATATATATTCTTGATCAGAATCACAAGCCGAGTCGATATAGCCATGTCCGTCTGTCCGTCTGTCCGTCTGACCGTCTGTCCGTCTGACCGTCTGACCGTCTGTCCGTCTGTCCGTCCGTATGAACACACAGATTTCAGAGATGGTAAGAGCTACAAGTTCGAATTTGGTCTCTATCGACTCGATATTTAGTCAGTCAATACAAGAATCTTTTTTTTTTTCGATGCCACGCCCCATTCGCCCACAATGAGCAAAAAACTAGACATACCTCGGAAAAAATAGATGTTTTCGGTTAATATCTCAGTAACTATGGCACTTAGGAATACCAATTTTGGTACACGTGTTCCTAAAGGCCGCATAAATCCAATGACATCAAAAGTTTTGGGCTGCCACGCCCCCTTTTTCCGCAAGAAATAAAAGTAAATTTCAAACTTGCATGCCGTTTTTAAAGCATTTATTCTCATCGTACAGTGTTGTTATTTATGATTCGTTTGAAGACGTATCATGTCAAACTCTCCAGAAAGTTTCATAAGAATCCGACCATAAACAAGAAAGCAATGCAGCAACAAAGATTTTATTCTAAATCAATGAGCGCGAGAGAGACAGCGCTAGTCGTGCCGACCAATAGTATTCATACACACATATGTATGTGCATACATTTAACGTCAAACGAATTTGTATGTACATACAGACAAACACATGTATGCTTGATTATGCTTATCTGTTTTTTGTTTTAACGTATTCTAATACAAGAACTATCTATTGTAATGTCTGAATACCGATTTAAGTATTATAATTGGGAATAAACGCAGAGAGTATTATACGGTCGGGCGTGTTCGACTGTACTTTTCTTTCTTGTTTAATTATAAGTAAGAATTTGATTTGATAGCCATTAACAACAACTTCATAACTACGTACATTAAATAGTTCTTAAAATAAAACCACATGATTTAAAAACCCCTTACCATTATAGAATTTGAGATACAAGGACTTGTCCCTCAAGAAAGAAAGGCTATAGTCTAGTCTTCATAGGATCCGTTTTCAATCTGGTGCACATTTTACCATACAAATAAGTAATTTTTGACCGATTTGTCCTATAGAAGCTATAGAATACAGTTGTCCGATGCAAATTAAACTTGGCAAGGATAGCATTTTACCATACAATAAGTAGCTCAATATAAGATGTAGTTGTCCGATTCAAATTAAACTTGGCAAGGACAGTAACAATCATCATATGCAAATTACATGTGTATGTATGTGAGTTGGTTGCGTTCGTTCAGCTAATATTACATGTCTTCATGTAGGAGCTACAGGCTATAGTTGTCAGATCCGGATTGTGAGAATAGTTATAATGGTACCATACACATCCTCTGTGAAATTGGTCGAGTTGCCAAGTTATGGTGATGTAAACACAGTTTTTGGAGAGGTGACCATAGTGTTTTACAATTTGATAGAAGATAGTAGTAGGTCTAAATGTAGAGGGTTAGTTGGTGTTAAGTGCTAAGATAAATTACACGTTATTCAGGAATTGTGTTTAAAATAATTTTGGAACCATCACCATTATTTTTTTCAGTGTGAGCCATAAGTTTAAACAAACTAAACAAAGAATGAAATGAAACGGAATATTCAAATGAAGAAAGACTTAATAATCAAAACACACAAAGCTCTGACCAATACATGGCGAGTATGGGTTGAAAAGGAAGGAAGGAACGGGGATGGATGGTGGGTGGCTGACAAAAGTAAACGAAGAGGAATAAATAAGCAAAGACAACACACGCCCAAAACGAAACGGAACGATACGAAACGAAAGCAACAAAAACAAAGACAGGACGCAAGGCAAACAAAATAAAATAACAAAATAAAACAATCAGGAAATTGTCCTTTGATCTTTTTGGTCGTAATACCCATTCCACACACACATACACCACCACCGATACCAACAACAACAACAGCAGCAACCCAAAATCAACGTTGTTAGCGTAATTTTTGACGTATTTGTCGTTGTTTCTGTCTCTGTTGTTGTTGATGATGTTGTTGTTGTTGCAGCTTTTGATACCATAACCGAAATTAACAAGTTAAATAAATAAAACAAATGAAATAAAATTAAAACGTAACAAAATCACATCAAACTCATCAAAGTAATTTCTGATTGAGATTTGCACAGAAAACAGAAAACGGCGCTTTACCTTCCCTTAGTTCCGACTTCCGTTCCCTGCTCACCACAAAAATACCTTTTACAGTGCTCACCTGTTTCTATGATTTACATCACACGTATTTAGACCCTGTAGACCACAATTGGTATAAGAATCATCTGACATCACGTACTTAAACTGTACTGTACTAAGCAGGACGTTTAGTACAAGTTTTTCTAGATTTTGATATATGTATCTCTAACAATTTAGATCAGTTACAGCCGAGAGGCCGACTGTAAAATACCCCTTACCCCTTCTAGTGCTACTTTTTAGACACAGTACTCTTTAAAAAAGAGTCGAGGGGTCTATTAAGTTTGTCAGAAGCGAAATGTGCGTAACAGGCAGAAGGAGACGTGGTCGACCCCATAAAGTATATATATATATATATAGCAATGTCCGTCCATCCGTATGAACACCTGGATATTTTAAACTACAAAAGCTGGAGCCACCAAATTTGAATAAAAGTCCGTCTATGTGTCAGGCAGGTTAAGTTTACTATTTTCTATTTTCGTTACACTACAACTTGCAAACTATCGGAGCTATCGTGGCCAAATTCACACAGTACGTGTACGGTACCATTATCCTCAACAAGTTTGGTCCAGATCGGACAACTAAAGCCTATAGCTCCCATAGGACAAATCGGTTGAAAATGGGACAATTGTATGGTGACATGTAGTATTAGTTGAGCTATCGTGACGAACCATTATAACTATACCCACCAAGTTTGATCCGAATGTAAACTTACAATAGTTATAATAGTTTCCAAGTTATGGTAATGTGAAAATAGTTTTTTACAATTTGCGGGCGCGGTAGGGGGCGTGGCAACAATTTGAAATAAGCTTGATCTGCACGCGAAATAGACACACTTTTATTCAATGAGATCTATATGTTCATACGGACGGACGGACAGACACACAGACGTCCAGACGGATATCGCTATATAAACTCGACTCTCTAGTACGGGATTTAAAAATATTTTCAAACAAGAAAAAAAAGTACAGCCCTATTCGTTTGGAGCAAAAACGTACCGCGAAATTTTTTCGTCAACTTGCGATTCTATCTGCTTAGAAAAGTAGCAAAATTACTGTGCAGATAGAATTGCAAGTTGACGGAAAAATTTTGCGTTATGTGTTTGCTCCAAACGAATTGAATGTACAGGGTGCGCCATCTGTTGCAATAGCATTTGAAACTTGAATAACTTTGGATGTGGAAAACTTTTTATACTCTCTGCAAGAGTATATTGGTTTTGTGCAAATGTATGTAACAGGCAGAAGGAGGCGTGGCAGACCCCATAAAGTATATATATTCTTGATCAGCGTCACAAGCCGAATCGATATAGCCATGTCCGTCTGTCCGTATGAACACACAGATTTCAGAGATGGTAAGAGCTACAAGTTCGAATTTGATGCCCCATTCGCCCACAATGAGTCAAAAACCCAACACACCTCGGAAAAAATCTATGTTTTCGGCGAATATCTCAGTAACTATGGCACTTAGGAATAAAAATTTTGGTACGCATGTTCTTAGAGATAGCATGCATTGCCATTTACAATTTTGGACTGTCACGCCCCCTTTTCCGTAAAAAATTAAAAACTATTCAAACTTGCATGCCGTTTTTAAGGCATTGGTTTTTGTTTTAACGTGTTTTAATACAAGAACTATCTATTGTAATATTCGGATACCCATTTAAACACTATAATTGGGAATAGAAGCAGAGAGTATTATACGGTCGGGCTCGTTCGACTGTACTTTTCTTACTTGTTTAATTTTTGTACCCTTGCAGAGGGTATATTGTTTTTGTCACGATGTTTGTATCAATGCGTTTCCGACCCCATAAAGTATATATATTCTTGATCAGCATCAACAGCCGAGTCGATATAGCCATGTCCGTCTGTTTCCATGCGAACTAGTCCCCCAGTTTTTAAGCTATCGTGATAAAACTTGGTACACATGTGAATTCTCTCTGCACGCAGTTCATATGTTAAAATCGGCCAGATCGGATCACTATATTATATAGCTCCCTATATGCAATTAGTACTAAATCCCACGTGCAAAGCAAATTTCATCCGGATCGGACCACTATATCATATAGCTGTCATAGAAACAATCGGTTAAAAATGCTGAAAATGCTTAGTATGAAAATTTTCAGTGTCTCTTGAACGATTTGAACCAAATTCTCGCAATATGCATTCTTTACCATTTTCCATCATCTGACTAAATTTTATCCAGATCGGACCAATATATCATATAGCTGTCATAGGAACAATCGGTTGAAATGCTTAGTATGAAAATTTGCGATGTCTATTGAGCGATTTTAACCAAATTCACAAAATATGCATTTATTATCATTCCCCACATGCTCACAAAATTTCATTCAAATCGGACTACTATATCATATAGCTACTGTTGGAACAATTACCGATAAAAATAAAATTAACTTTCGGCTAGCCGAAGAATAAATACGCCCTAAAGTGGGCGTGTCCAAAAACAAAAACAAACTTGTACTGCTTGGACATTTAATCTTTCGGGTCTTTCTAGCTCTTATAGTTGCTGAGATCCTTTTGTTCATACAGACGGACAGAAGGACGGACAGACAGACGGGCATTGCTATATCGTCTCAGCTGTTGATGCTGATCAAGAATATATATCCTTTATGGGGTCGGCCTACCACCTGTTATGCACATTTCGCTTCTGGCAAACCTAATAAACCCCTTTACTATAAAAACTCTAAACACAATTGAAAATTATGATTTGCAAGAACTTTTTTGTGCAAGAGATGCAATACTTAAATGTGTGATAAGCACTAAATTAAAGTTTGTTATTCTCGTTAAAAAAAGTTAAATTTAAAAAAATTATTTTTTTTAATATTGTAAAATAAAGTATGTTTTATGTTTATTGCTGTGAATATTTCCTGACTAGTTTTTAATTGTTTTTTTTTTTTGTTTTCTAAGTTTCCTAAGCCTCTGTCAAAGAAGTACAAAGAAACGACTGATAAGAAAACTGCTCAAAAATAATCGAAAATGCCAAAACCATACACAACCAATGGGTTTAAGTGTTAATCAAAGGCCTAATTTCAATAAATTCATTGTGCTGGACTTATACGGCAAACTTTAAAAGAAAAATGTTAACTTAGTTGACTTCGTCGATTCGACAAACATTACATTCAGTTTACGTCCAAAAGGGATTACCCTTCTAGGTTTAGGGATTCATTTTTTACCGATAGCATAGCTAAAAAAAAGTCTGTACTAAAGCACGATATTTTTTCCCTGTTTGCGCCCTAATCATACTTGTCCTGCTTGGACATTATATGTCATTCGAGCAGCTCACATAAATAGGCATAATCTGGATCACGTTTATTAAGGGGTTCTTCTAGTCTAGAGTGCCGAATTTGGAGTGTTTTTTAATGGCGTGTAAAAAAAAAGTACGGATTTATTGACCATCCACTTAATTTATCATGTATTAAGTATTATTTAAATTGATTATAAAATTTAATTTAAGAAAGAAAAAATTATTTTTCACAGAGTTTAAGTTTTGAAGTGGGAAGGAAGGACAAAAAAAGGCAGTGTCCTCGTCGCCACGATTGCAACACTTGTGTTTACAAATTCTAAGAGATATTGAATCTCTATATGGAATGAACCAATAAAACTGAAACAAAAATTTTTTTTTATTAAATGGCGGTTTTTTAAAAAAATTGTTCGGTTTTTTCACAAATTTTTTAAATTTTTCGTAATATTTAAACATGTTAAAAATTAAAATATCCAGTTTTTGTTGGTTCATGCCATAGAGGATTGTTTTAACAATATTCATGCCAAGTTTCAAGTAAATCGGTCCATTGAAACTTGAGATATCGTGGCGACGGTATCAAAAAAAGCTACGTCACCAAAACAGCTGTAACTTCGAAAAATCCTTTTGGGGACATATTTATAAGAGCTTAAATCATCGAATGATGAAAAAAAAAAATTTAGATTTGTTCAAATTTCTAGATTATAAGACCCCTTAAGATAGCACCTCAATCCCAATATAACTTAATTTTTTAAATATTAAGGTCTTATTTAAAGGTAATAAATTATATCGAACAATCAATTTGATCTGATTGATTTTCACAATCTAAAATTCTTGTAAATGCCGGTTTATAATTTATTTATGATCTTTGTAACTTGGGCTCTGTTTGCGTGAACACTGCTGTATGAGTACATATACACAGTTCAATGGGTTGGGAATAAATATAAAACTAGAATAATCAAGTCTACTACAAATCTACAGAAACTTGCATGTTTGACACATTTGGTAATAGTCGAGGGCATCGTCAGACTTTTCTCATACCGAGTCAGATAATCTCTCCACAATAGTTGTTCTTAACATGTTCGTATGCAATTACCACGGAGTGGGTGTTTGCACCCACACGCACCCACACAGTCACGTACATATGCTTGCATGTGATATCTTAATTCATATATTTGTATGTATGTACATATGTATACGTGTGTGTGTGCTCTTTCAAACACATACATATTAACATACACTTCTCTGTTATGTACCTAAGTTTGTGTTTATTGTGTTACATACAAGTACATATGTACATATACATGTAAGCTATTCCCGCTGGCCAACCGAAACTAAATGTGCAGTTACAATGGCAAATTATTGGAGAGACAATTGGCTGAAGCAAACGAGGCATTAACCACCGCTGATGCTGCTACTGCTACTGCAGGCAGCTTTGTATGCGTGTATATATATATATATATATATATATGTATATGTGTGTGTGTGAGGGTTGCCTCCGTCACGACGCGACGCATAGCGTCGATGCACGATAAAGGGAGGAGCTTCACATTCAGTTCAAACTTCGTATTGCTCGGTTTTCTATTACACAATGCCCTTTGTTCGTACTGTTCCGTTACGTTATGTTGTCGTCGTGCCTGTTGTTGACGCCGGCGTCTGCGTTGGCGTTCGCCTTTACATTCTATTGATTTTTGAACTGGATGGAAGTTAAGCAGTAGCAGCGGCAGCTGGAGCAGCAGCAGTCATGTTTTTGTTTTTCTTTTCGGATTTAACATTAATATAAACAATATACATATGTACTTGAACGACTATATAATGATATACATACATATATACCTATGCATATGCCAATGCACAATCATATACTGAAACAGGAAGACAACAAGACAATCTAACAACCTCTACCATACACAGACACACATACACACCTACACATATAGACAAGCAATAATGTAAGAGAGAATGCTCGTAACAATATGTTCATGTGGGTATGTGTGTATGCGCAACGAAGCAATGAATGCACGCCCCTCATGTTTCGAAGAACTGTGCAAATTGCAAACTTCTGCTCTGTTCCTCTCTCTGCGCATAGGTACGACATTATCGCAGCCCACACACACACTAAGGCACAGTCGCCTATACACACACATACATTAACACACAAACAAAAATATTGTGCGCAAGCAATCACACACTGAATGGTTCTGACGTCACAACTTTTCTTCGTTTCCAATTGTTTACACTCTCTTTAGAGCCCTGCGCACTGCGCAAGATGTTTTTTCAACAAAAAGTCTTGTGTGCTTGCTCGAAGTGAAGCAGGCTAAATGTGTTCATCCCGTTTGGGCATCAGTTCTCTGCGATGCATTGATGCTAACAGTAAAACCGAATAAGAATAAGAAATACGATTCGAGTCGTACGAGTTTTTGGTCCGCCAAAAGGAGCTCTGTGAAATCGTGAATGTAGGGAAAAGTAAGGAAAAGAAGATGTATAATGTAAAACGTAAACGTTCTAGCCGTCTCTTAAGCATTGACTATTAAAGACCTACGTCGTCTGTCGGTAACGGCTACGTTTACAGTGTTGGGAGGGCCTCTGCCTCTTCGTCTGCTTTTGCCGCTTGTGCTTTTGTGTTAGAAAAGACAAAAGCGAGTGAAACGATAACGAAACAAAATGATAGCATACCGTTTCAGCCAATCACGCGAAGAGCTCTTTACTGTTCACTGTTTTCTGTTCACTGAGTCGCGAAGTCCAAGTCGTCGTTGTCGACAAAAGCGAACACAATTGACAGTTTCGATTGGAGGTTTGGAATAACATCCTTCTTCTGGACTTTGGACTTCTGCCTCTCTCAATATACATACCCGTTCATATACGTTCGGGCGGGAATCATTTTGTCATTGCACGCCCTCCGACTGTATGCTGCTGCCGGGTCCTATACACAATCCACATGAACCGCCGGATTCTCAACAAACTACTACTCAGTCAAACAATGAACACCTGATTAAGTCCAATCATTTAAACAGTGCTGCTTATAAAATATAAATGGTGAACAATTCTGACAAATCTAATAATTATCAGACAATCAGTAAACCAGTCACTTCTGGGCTAAAATCAAATTAAACAAAAAACAAAAACAGTGCTAGTTTCGAAAATTCTTTTAAATAAAATAAGACAGAGGATTGACTTACAAATTAAAAATTTTGTCAATAAAAAAACCAAAATTGAACTCAACAACAAATTACTCTGTGTGTCTCTCCCCTTAAAGTCAATTTACACTCAAACGTTATAGTTTTAATTTATGTTCGAATAAAAGTATCCGGCATTCTACCTATTCCGACACCTTAAATAACTGACACTAAAACGGAATCGGGTATAATTTTCTTTGTGGTCCCGAAAACAGTTGAGGGTAACAGACAAAAGTTGAAGTGCCGACACCACAGATATATGTAAAACCCTGACTGAAAAGAAGTTCAAGATCTATAGTCAAAATATAATTACTTGATGGCTATCTTAATAAATTTAGGACGAATATATATTCTGATATAATGGCCAAGCTAAGAATATATTAGAATAACTCAGTGACTATGAGAGTTGCTGTAACGTGTCCAGATTCAAAAGATTGGCTAAAAATCGGATAACTACGTCATATGGCTGACATTAGGTAGAAACTCAGAACTTTTACATCTGATTTCTCACTATATTTGAAATAGTTTTCATTGAAATCATTATTTTTGATTTAGAAACACTTTTAACTGGAAACTAAAATGTGTTTTTGGCATCTCGTTTTAAGATTTTGTGAAGTTAAAGAATCTTTTAGAGCATGTTCATTTCACACTTGGATTTAAGTTTAGTTTAACAAATGTTTATGTGGTGTTGGTGTGCTTAAACCCGGTTTTGAAACTTATTTTAAAGATTTTTAAACTCGGAACGATTTTTATACTCTCTGCAAGAGTATATTGGGTTTGTGCAAATTCATGTAACAGGCAGAAGGAGGCGTGGCAGACCCCATAAAGTATATATATTCTTGATCAGCGTCACAAGCCGAGTCGATATAGCCATGTCCGTCTGTCCGTCTGTCTGTCTGTCTGTCTGTCCGTCTGTCCGTATGAACACACAGATTTCAGAGATGGTAAGAGCTACAAGTTCGAATTTGGTCTCTATCGACTGGAAATTTAGTCAGTCAATACAAGAATCTTTTTTTTTTTTTGATGCCACGCCCCATTCGCCCACAATGAGCAAAAAACTGAACATACCTCGGAAAAAATAGATGTTTAAAGCGAATATCTCAGTAACTACGGCACTTAGGAACACCAATTTTGGTATGCAGGTTCCTAGAGACAGTATAAATGCATTGCCATTTAAAATTTTTGGCGGCCACGTCCCCTTTTTCCGTAGGACAAAAAACTTTTTAAACTTGCATGCCGTTTCTTCTTATCGTACAGTATTGTTGTTTATGATTCCTTTGAAGACAAATCAGATCAAACTATCCTGAAAGTTGCATAAAAATCCAACAATAAACAACAGAGCTACCGATTATAAAGTTAATATTTAAGTCAATGCATGAGTGCGAGCGCGACAGAAACATACAAGCATATACTCGAACTCTTTTGATGCATGTATGGCGGCAATAGTATACATACACACATATACATACATGTACATGTGCATGCATATAACGCCAAACGAATTTGTATGTGCATACAGACATACATATGTACGTTCGATTATAAATTATCTTTTTTGTTGTAACGTGTTCTAATACAAAAACTATCTATTATAATTGGGAATAAAAACAGAGAGTATTATACGGTCGGGCGTGTTCGACTGTACTTTTCTTTCTTGTTACAAATACCAAATAAAGCAAGGGAAAAGTTAGACAAAAAAACATTTCGAGCCCTTCGAAACCAAGTACAATTGTCGGTGTTTTAGCCGTCTAAAATTTCATTTATTTGAAAATTTCGCATTTTTTCAAAAGACCTCGAATCGTGTATCTGAAAATACATGTCAGAAACCAAAAAACCAAAATAATGTTTTCAATATGATGGCGTCTTTTAAGCAATTATAATAAGCAGTTTAAACAAAATATAACTAAATTGATATCCGGAAAAGTGTCCAGTTTTTAACTACCTCCTTCGTCCTCCCATTTCCCCTTCCCTAATTGTTGGACTTTAAGTCTCTACTCGGAGTCTCTATTAGTTATTAATTAATGATCTTGTGGTCATGTGTTTGTACTAATTCGATGCTTTGTTGCAGGCCCAGTTTGAGAACATGACGGACATTGATGCAAGTATTCAGCAACAACAGCAACAGCAGATGCAGCTACAAAACGTGCAGCGAATGCACCAGGAGAACTGTTTGCAGGAACTGCACCAGCAGTTGAGTGTTCAGTTCGGAACCGGACGGTTTGGAGCGACGCTCCGTCAGCAGCAGCAACAGCAGCAGCATTTTCAGGACGTCTCTGGTGGAGTGCCCAATAATTTGATGCCGTTTTTGCCATTCCTGCGCCCTGTACCCCCAGCACCGTCAGTACCCAATGCTGCCCAGCAGCTGGCACACATGGTTCCGGCTCATGCATCCCTCTACGGCCAGAATCACGGTTCCAGCCACGCCCACACCCACATCCACGCCCATGTACACGGTCACGGCCATGGCCATAGCCATGGTCATTCCCATACCCATAAAATGGCAATGCAGCCAATGTGGCCCACAGCGGCAGTTGCTGCGGCACACATACAAGCGGCACTGGCAGCAGCGGCTGTGGCAGCAAACAGCGCAACGCCCACGCCCACCACCTGCAGCAAAAACAACAGTAGCAACAATAATAACATTAACAACAGCAACAATAAATCTCCGAATCAAACTTTGGAAATCACTGAGGGCTCACTTGAGTCACTAGCGATAAGAGCCGCAAATGAACCAGAAAATAGCTCGTTAAGACCGGACTCGCCAGCGATACTAACCTACAACAACACGCCCCCTGACTCGCCTACTTCTCGCACAACCCAGCGAGAGAGGGAGCGGGACAGGGAGCGAGACCGAGAGCGAGAAAGCCACAGTCCTGAGGAGAGCTGCATCTCTGTGAATTTCCCGTTATCACCAGCGGAGCATCAGAGCAAATCGGAAGTTCAGGGCTCCGAAATGGATGCCCCATTGAACCTATCAAAGCCGAAGGGTTCTCGGGGCTCTTCTCCAATCGGTTCATGCCAGCGGGATCAACGCGATCGCTTGACCCCGATAGTGCCCAGTCCCCCTTTAAACTGGCAGCAACTCACACAATCCACATCAGTTCCAGTTCAAGTTCCAGTTCCCGTTCCAGTACCAGTTCCAGTTCCAGCCCAAACAGCACTACAGCATCAATCGCCATTGTTCGCTGATGTAGAGACGAGTTTTTTGCAAAACCGCGTAAGTCTTAAATCGTACAGTTATCTCGTATTGTTTGGAACAAGTTTAAATGATTGGGCTACAAGAAGTACATCTAAACTTATTCATTCGTGAGCTAGATCGTTCAACCATTTTTTTTCACAAACATTTCCAAGTATTTCCTTCTATCTGACCCAATCATTTGGTTAAGAACAAGTTCTACTGAATGAACTGTTCATTCGTGTCTCTTATTGCTCAATGCCCTTAGCTTATGCACTTAACCTTAATTCTTTTTAAGCCATATAAATTCACGGTCAACATCAACAAGCGAACCGACACTGCTATGTCCGTCTGTCATATATCCTCTAGCTTTCCTAGCACAAATCTATTTACAAATTGTGTGTATATAATGTTTCTAAGTGTCCCCACATGATAGAGTCCGATCGGACAACTGTATCTTATAGCTCATTTATCTCCTATAGCTATAGGACATTAAAAAGGAGCCCTACATCGAGTACGGGGTCTATTGCAGTTGGCTTTCAGTGTATTAATCTGACTTTACATTTTTTCAGGGTCGTTTGTGGAATGCCAGTTGTAGCGGCGTCAGTGAACCCTGTAATCCGAGTTTGACAAGTGGTAGCACCAGAGTAGGCAGCAATCGAGCAGGCAGATCGAGCCGTGATTCGGTCAACAGCTGCGGGACCAGCTCGGAGAGATCAGCTGTCATGGATGCAGACTGTCATGGTCATGGTCCTTCGGCCTCTCAGTCCCAGTCCCAGACGCAATCCCAGACGCACCCAAGACAGGGGCACGTGCACAGCAAGCCGCATATTAAGAGGCCAATGAACGCCTTTATGGTTTGGGCCAAAGACGAGCGCCGGAAGATCCTGAAAGCATGCCCAGACATGCACAACTCGAATATATCCAAGATACTGGGTGCCCGCTGGAAGGCGATGTCCAACGCCGACAAGCAGCCCTACTACGAGGAACAGTCACGTCTCTCCAAGCTTCACATGGAGCAGCATCCAGATTATCGCTATCGCCCCCGCCCAAAGCGCACCTGCATCGTGGATGGCAAAAAGATGCGCATTTCCGAGTACAAGGTTCTTATGCGCAACCGGCGCGCCGAGATGCGTCAGCTGTGGTGCCGTGGTGGAGGAGTGGGTGGAGGTGTTCCCGCAGGTGGTGGTGGAGCTGGTGGGACAGGTACCCCAAGCACTTCATCCGCTGACGGAGCATCAGTGCAGGCAGCTCTTACCGCTGCCGCTGCCGCCGCTTACCATTTGCAGGAGATGAGTCACGTAGTGGCGGCGGCAGCGGCGCGAGCCGAGGATTGCGGAACGCCCCCAGCTGGAAAACTGAAGATCAATGAGCGCGGAGCCAGCTATTATTATCCGGCGGAGAGTCTTTCACCTTCGGGCTTCTCGTCCGAGGACATGGAAATGTCCTCGATGCGCGACATGGACGAATAAGTTTGAAATGCGGAGAAAACAAGACACAAGCAAATATAAACACTTCCATTACGTCATCTTCCACTAGGTACTGGGTACACTCGATCTTGTTGTACCCTCTCTGGCTTACCTTTGTATATAATTCAGAAAAGAAGCGGAAATTACCATAATTTAGATTAAATCTGTGTATAGTTACTTAAGTTTCAGTTCAAGTGCCATTACATACACACACACACACTCACATACACATATACAAAAACACACGCACACAGAAACACACACATGTACATACGTTTGATTTTTGGAAAGAGTGTTTCGTAGTCGATAAGCATTGTTCCAACGAACAATCCCAATTATTGTGCCATTCACGCACCAATGCCATAGCAAGATACATATATACATACATATACGCAATTGACTAGTAGGATAGTTAGTAATTTTGGATCGATCCGAAAATACACACATGCATACTTACATATACATGCATATGTATGCATGTGTGTGTATTTTCGGACTCTTGTCCGAATTTTTGTAACAATGTCTCTAACTCTAATCGTACGCATTTTAATTCATTTTAATTATCGACTGAATATCGATCATATACAACAAAATGTATAAACAAAAAAGAAATAAAGAAAGAAAAAATAAGCAAAAAATACAAGTAAAAAAATTAGATATTAAAGTAAACACATAAATACAACCACACACACAAAAACACACACTTGTGTGGTTACACATGGTTGCTTTTCGGCATCGATATTGTTATCGGCATCGACTTGGCTATCCATCGTGCGAGCAGAATTTCTTCACACATGGACACACGCATACACGTACACATATACGTATCTTTGTAGATACCAATATAGATTTAGTATTAGAATAATATGCCTAACTCCGATAACCCTATTGAAGTCGCTATTCAATTAAGAAAAAAGAAAAAGAGGAACGCACAATCACGCTAGTGACGAAAGCATGTGTACATATAGTAATACAGTATGTATCCATGCACTTACATACACGTATACATACATATGTGCAGTGTTAATCCGTATCTCCGATCTGTAATACATAAAATTGCTTAGGCTAAATATCAAAATTAACAAATTAAAAGAATGCAATACAACACACACAAGCAAACACAAATAAATGTGTGCTTGCTGCTGCAGTGTACTGTATAATTTTGCACACACGCATACATTCAGCCATACGTCACAGCACACACAAACAAACACACACAGACATACAACCTGTTCGAATCATTGCATTAAATTTATTCTATTGCGTATGTAAATACTTAAATAAATACAAATGTGTATGTACTTTGAAAGTACTTATTATCCACTCACTTATATGGGCACATCTTTTAATTCACTGCTTCCATGGCTAGTTATAAATATATACGGTATAATTCAACATATAATAACGGTTGTGAATAATTTTGATTCTTTTGGCTGCCGCTCGAGAGACACTGAAATGCTTTAGCAGTTTAATCATTTAATACAGTCAGTCGCAAATACAGTCAAATATAATAACAAAACTTACATTTTTCTTTAATTGTAGTTTTCTAAGCCCTGATATTTTAAACTTATAATGGAATGAAAAAACAAGAAAAATACTATAGTCGCCTCGCAACTTTAGCATACACGTTACTTAGTTTGAATATGTTATTGACAATGGTTAAAGATAATAATACTTATTAGTGCATTAGTCTAGGGGATGGCTAAGAGAGCTTGGAAAAGAGGAGCGATTTTTTTAAACGATTGTTCCTATGAGAGTAATACTATAGTAGTCCGATTTGTATTAAACTTGGTCAGCATATGTACGCCATAGATATGTATATGGTTCGGATAACGTAACTAACAAAAAAGTTTTCTATTCAAAAACATGCTATTTTACCTGCTTTTAGCTCTCGGGTCTTTCTTAATCTTATAGTTCCTGACATCCTTCTATTCATACAGACGAACCGGCTATATCGATTTGGCTATTGATCATAAATAAATAAACTTTATGGGATCTGCAACGCCTCCTTCCAACAACTACAATATACCATTGTACTCTACGAGTAACGGGTATAAAAATAGTATGAACCACAAAGACCAGAAACTATTTTACAACCTCAGAAAAGTATGCAACAGTTATTGAATGGATTTTTCTTGTTGCTGCTATTCCCGCTAGGTGTCGCATTTCGTTTTTTAAATATTTCTGTGGCGCTCTCTACCGTTTGTACTCCGCCGAGTGAATATTAGCATTAAAAATCAACCCCTACTACGATTCGGTAAATTATGGCAGACATTATGAAACAGTGTAGACATGTGAAAAATTCAAATAGTACGTGAGAGAAAAAATCGATCAAATTTAAATAAAACACCAAAGTTTAGTAAAACACTTCAAATGAACTTAAGCCGAATGTAAGCAACTCTGATTAAAAACCCAATATTTTCACACCGCATCTCATTTATTTTCCCATTAAAACTACGGTTATCAATATTATGGTTCGGTCACTGCTACATCTAAATTTCGTGAAAGATTAATAAAAATATGTTCTTGAACTAACCGTAATAAAAACAATTTATTTAATTAAAACCGATTAAATTAAATTTCATTCGATATTTTATGTTTATGATAAAACATCGATGAATCGGTTTAAGAACCGAATGTCTTTTTACAATAATTATTTAATTGCTCTAAATGTATTAAGTATATATAATTTATTACATATGTGCATTTCATTTATTGTCGTTGGCAAGTGTCACAAGAAAAAAAATATTTCCTATATATTCACAATGAAAGAAATTAAATAAATCAATAAATTAAAAAATAACAATACATTAATATCAAACGGTAAGACGAAGAAAACTGATTGAACTAAAAAATCAAAAGATAGCTTTTCGCATTCATTATTAACAATTTAAACGTATTGAGTTATTCCTTCATTTAAATAAAATGAATAATTACTGCATTAAATAAATTATCCTTAATAATAGTCCAAGCCAATTTCAATTTTGATTAGCTGTTTATAGATATAAATATTTGATTTTCATACTTTGGCATTGCGTAAAATCTTAAATACATACTTGTCTCAATATATTAAGAAGATTCCGAAACTGAGTAATTTTTGGTATGTAAGGAATGCTTAAAGGCTGACTGACAGAGAAAGGAAACTGTTAAATATGTAAATAGTCGCGTTGGCTAAAAATTATAGACAATTTACAAGTCAACTTTATATTGATAAAAACTTCATACAATAAAAAATGTTCATTTTCTCAAACAGCTTGGAAAGAAATCTGAAAAACTCCGTTAACTCAGATAATTCTGATTTTCTTTAGATTTTATAAAGCAGATACGAAAGGAATGCCATTATTATTGTCCACAGAGTATCTTTGATATATATCGATAATAATAATTACAGCAACTCTGAGATTTCGATTAAATAGCGATATTTTTGCAGCTATGAATCGCACATCCCCGTATTAGAAAATGGCGAATTGTGTTGAATTCCTATATTAAGAAGATAATTAATTCGACACAATAATAAAACAGTGTATTTGCAACAGAACTTAAGTTGCTGAAGTGCTAAAAGACAACTTCGGTAAGTAAGGACTTAAAATATTGGTTAGATAAACGCATTCATCTAAATGTGTGCATGTGTGAGTGTTGGCCCGAGTGTAATTTGTGACCCGTGGCCAGTAGATTTTTTGTTAGTTAATAAAAATATGCAAACATACAAATCATGTATTGGATAAGCGCCTTAACTAAAAAATACAAAATATTTAATTATGTGTAGCGTAAAATAAAATGTTTAACATGTTAGTGTTCTACAGGCCTATGTAAAAATGTGAATGTGTGTAAAACCTCATAAGCACTAAGCAAGCATAGATGTATATGAATGTATATATGTGAATATGTATGCATAAAGATGCTAGCATGCGGAACATACAGCATGTTTAAAATGTTATTTTTACTTTGTAGTAAATATAAATATAAAGTAATGTAGTAATACTTTGTTAATAGTTTCTATATGTGTGTGTGTGTGTGTGTGTGTTTTTAAAGTGTTCATTTGAATTGTTATCCACAGCTCATGCTCCGAACTAGATCTGTTTGCTTAATTGAGCGAGCAACATCGTAAGTTGTATCTGCCGTTCCGTTCCGTTATTTGGATCAGGTCGGCTTGGTTTTTTGTGGGATATATATAAATGAACCAAAACCAAATCCAGCAATTGACCTTACACCTATCTCAGGCACTTGATCAAAACTATGATGTAAGTCCAGTACGAAATGAAATTCTTCAAGTGTGTTATAGTCAAATCAATAATAAAAATTTTGGATATTTAAGGTCGTTAATATGGAAGCGGTTCTCTCAGTCATCTGTGCACTGGAAGGGACAACAATCACTAAAGATCAACTGGAGGCCACCAGATTGGCCAAATATATAAATCAGCTGCGGCGCAGGACGAAAAACGAACAGTTGGCCCGTCGAGCTAAATCGCTTCTTAAAAAATGGCGGGAAATGGTTGGAATTCAGCAGACTAACGATTCTCAACCTCAACAGCAGCAGCAGCAGTTACAGTCACAGCCTTCTTTATCACAACAAAGATCGAAATCTGATAACGATGTTGTAGACACATCATCAACACATCAATACTCTACGCTGCCTTCTTCAACACAACAATATACACCTACACAATATGATATATCGGGTTCTCACTCAAACATCGATTCATCTCAATGTCAGCAACTTCAAACAACAACAACATTTCCAAGCTTTTTATCGCATATAGAGAATGATGACACGATGGTTAATCATTTTGGCAAGACAGCCATCAAACACAAGCCTCAAAAATCAAGCACATTTATTAATGATCTTTCGTCTAGTTCTGTATCAAATTTAGCCACTGCAGCTAATGATCAATTAAACCAGGCATCCATTGTCATTGACATTGTCTCGGATTCCGATGATAATGATCATCAGAATGACAATGCGGGAACTCAAGCAGTTCAGAAGTTTGCAAGCTCATCATCGTCTCTAGCTCTTCCTGCCATGCAGTATCCCAGGCCAAAAAAAGTCAAAAAGGACAAAAGGCGCAAAGAAAAGACCCAGAATTCATTAATCAGTTTAAAAGAGGGAAGTTCGCAACAGCAAACGAAAAGTGGCTACAAGTCTCTTGCGGATACAAATTGCTTTCCAAAAGACGGAATGGCTCCATTTGCTTATCCAACTGACTCTGGTATATATAGTTTTATATATTGATTAATTTCTTGGGAGTCATGTTATTAAAATGTTTTTATTTGTAGAAATTCTGTCACTGTCGAATAGCTCTATGAGCTCAATTCTTTCTGGAGATCCTCTGTCAGGAAACTCACAAAATAAACAGCGCACAACATCCGATTTGTCATTCGCAGGCAGATTTAAATCTGTTAGCCAAGTGGATACCTCAAATTTAGATATGTCTGCGGTACTGGAAAATGGTGTAAAGACTGTCAATCGCATTAATGATAAATCGAATATGGACCAACCGCTACCGATTCGACAAATGTACGAAGACTACATTAATAATGACTCGAGCACTTCGTGTAGTCGGTTATCACCATTCGAGGAACTGGAAGCAAAACAAAGCCAGGGCCAAAACCATAGTCACAGTCAGAGCCATCATTCAAAGTCATTTGTCGAACCAAATAAGCAACAAGTACCAAGACATTTAAAGTCACACGATAGTCATTCGTCAGAGTACCATGAAAGCCTTGTGTCTCAGGTCCCAAAAAAGCGTGGGCGAAAAAAGGGCTCGAAGGGCGTGGATTCGGTTATTGCCAAGGAGTCTAGATTGTCACAACAAATTCAATTTGGTTCGGGAGTGAAGAAAGTGAAGACCACAAAAGAGCTCTTCAATGAAATTCAAGGACGTAAAATTAGTATTTCATTTAATCGATCCGAAGCATTTTCAACATCAAATAATCTTTCAAGTTCTTCCATTCATCGAAATCGCGAATCACGATCTTTTATACCAAGACCAACTTCATCGTGCTCAGGTATGTTGTGGATGTATTTCATCTATATGTGCTTGTATATAATTCAATTATGTTCAATTATCTCGTTGTTGGCAATTTAGAAACATCTATGCACTCTCCCCAAATCTCGGATACTTACTCATCCAATATGGCTTTAAGTGGAATCGAATCAAAATTTTCCAACATTCTTGATGGTGAGTTCGGTCTTTTACAGACTGCTTCGTAGGTTTTGGTCTGTCTGTCCATTCGAAAATTTAAGCTATAAACAAAACTTTACTCTTAGGTTAGGTTAGCTTAGGTGGTTGCTGGTGTCGAGAACACCAGCGCACATGAGCAGAGAGTCAGTCCGTTGTGATACCTGGGGGGTCTGCGAGGAGTGGTAATCAGGGGGATAATAAGGATGCTTGGGCATTGGTTAAGAGGCGGAATCTGAAGAGCTCCATCCTTAGGCAAGGATAAAACGTAAGAATCGACTTGGGATGTCGGATCTTTATTATTAACTGCAATCAAAATTAGTACGGATATGTAAAAGGACGGTATGCACCCATTAATATAACAAGTAAGAAAAGTACAGTCGAACGAGCCCGACCGTATAATACGCTCTGCTTTTATTCCCAATTATAATGTTAAAATAGGTATCCGGATATTACAATAGATAGTTTTTGTATTTAGAACACGTTAAAACGAAAAAAAAAAATAAATTTGCACAAACCCAATATATTCTTGCAGAGAGTATAAAAACTAAGCATAATCAAACCTGCATATGTTTGTCTCTATGCACATACAAATTCGTTTGTATGCACATACATATGTGTGCATGTATACTATTGGTCAGCACGTCCAGCGCTGTCTCTCTCGCACTCATTCATTGGCATTGCGCTCAAAAATAAACTTTTTTGGTTGTTAGACCCCGCACTCTTGAAAAAAGAGTAGAGGAGTCTATTAAATTTGTCAGAAGCGAAATGTGCGTAACAGGCAGAAGGAGGCGTGGCCGACCCCATAAAGTATATATATTCTTGATCAGCATCAACAGCCGAGACGATATAGCAATGTCCGTCTGTCTGTACGACCGACCGCATCCTGGATCTTTTAAACTACAAAAGCTGGAGCCACCAAATTTGGAATGAAAGTCCGTTCATATGTCAGGCAGGATAAGTTTATTTCAAATTTTTGCCACGCCCCTTACCGCCCCCGCAAATAGTAAAAATCTATTTTCATTACACTACACCTTGCAAAATATCAGGGCTATCGTAAATAACTACACAGTACGTGTATAGTACCATTATAACTATTTTCACCAAGTTTGGTCTAGATCGGACAACTATAGCCTATAGCTCCCATAGGACAAATCGGTCGAAAATGGTGACATGTAGTATTAGTTAAACTATCGTGACGAAATTTACACATTATGTGTACGGATCCATTATAACTATCTCTACCAAGTTTGATCCGGATTGGGCAACTATAGCCTATAGCTCCCATAGGACAAATCGGTCGAAAATGGGACATTTGTATGGTGGCATGTAGTATTAGTTGAGCTATCATGACGAAGTTTAATTAAAACCCTACAATTAATAAGAGGGTTTTCACGTAACAAAGTTCATGTTCTTTAAATGCAAAACACTGCATGCGTACAAGCGAGACAGAAACTTACAAACATATGCTTGTTGTTTCTGTCTCACTTGTACGCATAGTTTAGCATATATACATGTATGTGTAAACATATAATTTCAAACGAATTTGTGTGTGTATTACATTTAAATTCAGATAAAGAGAACATTCTCAAAAGTGTAGCTTGGTGCAACTGGGAGCGTCGCGGTGTGTTCTCGAACTGTCGTCTGAGGCGCAGGTTCAAAGCCGATCAGTGAAATATTCAATGCAGGTACAATAATATTTAAATATTAATTGTGAACCACAATGAGTACGGACTGTAGCCTTTCTTACTTGTTTTTATACTCTCTGCAAGAGTATATTGGGTTTGTGCAGATGTATGTAACAGGCAGAAGGAGGCGTGATCAGCGTCACAAGCCGGGTCGATAAAGCCATGTCCGTTTGTCTGTCTGTCCGTTTGAACACACCGATTTCAGCGATTGTAAGAGCTACAAGTTCGAGTTTGGCCTCAATCGACTAGATATTTAGTCAGTCAATACCAGAATGAGTAAAAAACCCGTCACACCGCGGAAAATATCTCTGTTTTTAGCGAATATCTCAGTAACTATGGAACTTAGGAATACCAATTTTGGTACTTTGCACATACATATACATATGCATATGCTTATGGTCGATTATGCTTAGTTTTTTTTTTTATACTCTCTGCAAGAGTATATTGGGTTTGTGCAAATGTATGTAACAGGCAGAAGGAGGCGTGGCAGACCCCATAAAGTATATATATTCTTAAACAGCATCACAATCCGAGTCGATATAGCCATGTCCGTCTGTCCGTCCGTCCGTCTGTCTGTCCATATGAACAAACAGATTTCAGAGATGGTAAGAGCTACAAGTTCCAGTTTGGTCTCAATCCACTCGATATTTAGTCAGTCAATACAAGAATCTTTTTTTTTGTTGATGCCACGCCCCATTCACCCACAATGAGCAAAAAACTAGACATACCTCGGAAAAAATCTATGTTTTCGGCTAATATCTCAGTAACTATGGCACCTAGGAATAGAGACCGCATAAATGAAATGACATCAAAATTGTGGGCTGCCACGCCCCCTTTTTCCGCAAGAAATAAAAGAAAATTTCAAACTTGCATGCCGTTTTTAAAGCATTTATTCTTATCGTACAGTGTTGCTATTTATGATTCGTTTGAAGACGTATCATGTCAAACTCTGCTGAAAGCTTCATAGGAATCCGACCATAAACAAGAAAGAAATGAAGCAACAAAGATTGTATTCGAGAGCAATGAGTGCGAGAGAGACAGCGCTAGTCGTGCCGACCAATAGTATTCATACACACATGTGTATGTGCACACATTTAACGTCAAACGAATTTGTATGTACATACAGACAAGCACATGTATGCTCGATTATGCTTACCTTTTTTAGACCCCGTACTCTTAAAAAGAGTATAGGGGTCTATTAGGTTTGTCAGAAGCCAAATGTGCGTAACAGGCAGAAGGAAGCTTTTCCGACCCCATATTCTTGATCAGCATCAACAGCCGAGTCGATATAGCAATGTCCGTCCGTCCGTCCGTCCATCTGTATGAACACCTGGATCTTTTAAACTACAAGAGCTAGAGACACCAAATTTTTAAATGAAAGTCCGTCTATAATATACGCAGATCAAGTTTATTTCAAATCAGTGCCACGCCCTCTACCGCCCCCGCAATAAGCAAAAAACCAAAGACACCTCGAAAAAAATTGATGTTTTCCACGAATATCTCCGTAACTATGGCACTTACGACCACCAATTTGGATACGCAGGTTCCTAGGGACAGCATAAATGCAGTGCCATTAAAATTTTTTTGCTGCCACGCCCCATTTTTTTAACAAAAAAAAAAAAATAAAAATAAAAATATTAATGTTAAAAAAAAAAAATTCTTCTTTCATATTAGTGACTAGATCATGTTGAATAATCGGTTCGAAACTGTTCGAGAAATCGTGTCAAATAACTTGAAAAACACGTTTTTCAGAAAAACGTGATTTACTGCGACGCGTCAGGGGGAAATGCTCTAATGAGCGAAACTTTACAAAGCTCTATGTCTTAGAATTTTACTCGGATCGACTCCAAATTTTGGGAGAATGTAGTAAACATATTGAATTAATTTATAAGCAAAAAAAAATCGAACTTAGAAAATTCTCAACATTTAACCTTAACTTAACCTCTTAAGACAGAATAATTATATGTACGGTATCAAAACTTAGATGGTATACTCAACGTCTTAACATTAATTAGTATAACCATATAGTAATGTCCTTTCGTCTGTATGAACACCAAGATGTCAGAGATCATTAGTGCCAGACCAACCAAATTTGGCATGAAAGTCCAAAAATCTCTAATCTCTAGGGTCTATTACCTGAACGATAGTCCTATTACGATTAACAAAACCCATTGTTTCACGGCTTAAAACTGAGTAACGGGCAAATGTAGTAATCTTTCTTACTAAAAATTATTTTGTATTCTTCTTAGATACTGGAAATACTGATAGCGACACGATTACCTCGGAACCATCGCGTGATAGCATAAAGTCTGGCGAAAGGAAGAGAACTCCGTCTCTGGACAGCATCAGCAATTCGTTGCAGACTTGTTCGGTTAAGAACGCCATCTCGATGGCCACTGCCATGTATCACACCGACGTTACAACCCAATTAATGCATCTGGTAAATAGCTTAAGCAGTCCGTTGAGTGTCATCGATGCGGAGCAATTGTATCAATCCCAAATAGTGCCATGTACTTGCGTGGTACTGGAAGAGACCGATAATGGTGCAGGTCACAGCGAATCGAAAGATCAATTGGACATTGATACTGGCGGTGATCTTAGCAAGGTTAAATCCAATGATAAAATGGACCCAAGTCAGCGAGATTTTCAGACGAGTGAGCATACGAAGTACCATAAAAACGATAAGTCTGCAGCGGAAGAGACAACAGTTTCATTGCCGAGAAAACCAAAAAAGTCAATATTTGATTTGGATTTCGATGAGGATGACGATCCTTTGCATGCGATCATTAAGAGCATATCGCCATCGGACTCAAGTTCAAATCCACAACGAGCTATTTCCAATAATAACGATAATGATTTAAAACTCATTGGCGCCGTTAATCCTTCGATTAGTACCAAAAACACGGACCTGCAGGCGGTTGTCGGCGACAATCCAGATGAAGACAATGATGAAGAGAATGCGGAAAAAGTGCCAGTGACGCAATGCATATACACGGTGCAAGAGGATCCAAACTGTGTGGCAAAGCAGAGGTTCACTGTGCAGACAAACAACGTTACACATTTTCATATAAATGCCTTACACAACTACTATGTTCCAAATATTAATGGTAATTGGAATAGCATTGAGACGCCGTTAATCATGGAATCAACTGTATCGGTATTTTTAAAAGAACTTGATTCCTATAAGGTCAGCGACGGCGGCGATGTAGTGCCTACATACGGTTCATTGACGTACGACCGTATACCAAAGGATCTAAGTTTTCTCAGATTTGCCAATCACTGTGAAAGAAAATTTAAAAAATCTTGTATACCTCCCTTTCTGGGTGTTGCAAAATGTCTGCCATCTTGTAGACTGGCGAAGAAGGAGGCCAAAGCGTTGTCAGGTGAAATATTAAAGGCTGAGCAGGAAGCAAATACTGAAGCGGTCACAGAAGATCCGAGTCCGCTGAGAGTTGATGTATATGAACACGATATCGTGGGCAGCGAAAATAAAAACCAAATGCAGGATAACGCCAATCTCAGTTGCAACTTACTGCAAATGGTCATTAATAGTGGCACTGCTCCACAATGGCCAATGGAGGATGATCATCAAAGTAATCGCAGTCGCAGCAGCAGCGTTTGCAGTAATTCCAGTTTAAAAACCACACAGAATTCAATAAACGAGAAACTGAGATATCAACGAGCTCATATTGAACGAAATTTGGTCGAGCGCAATCGAAAAAAGCGTAGAAAATCAAACAAAGTGACAGAAGACGTAGTTGGCACAGCCGCAAAACCACGTATAAAACGTATCAAGATTGCAATCAATGGAAATGTAGCAACGCAAAGGCAAATATCGCTCGGCAGCAGCGATGACGACGACGAAAAGCAAGTGGAGGACAGTGAACTAAGCGATATTGAAGAAACTGCATATCTGAGATCCGATGCAGCTAATAATGTTGCGACAGTTGATACTACTGCTCCTAGTGGAGTTGCTGCTACTGCTGCCGCCAGCGAAGATGATGAACAGGAGTCACTCGAAAGCAGAAGCCAGTCAACGACAATTGATGAAGATGAGGACAAACATTTGGAAATTGAAAATGACATTGAGCATGATAATGAAAACGAGTATGATAACAGCAACAGCAATGAGGAGGAGGAGTATGCAATCGTGCAAAGGCCTATAATGGGAAGCAGCAACAATCACATTGTTCTGACGATTAAGAAAACGCCGAGCAAAATAAACTCACCGGTTAATTCAATGTCAGCCACATCCCCGATTGTATCCCATTCCAGCGGTGAAGCCGAGACTGCTAAGTATATTAATTTCAACAATGTTAACAACAACAATAACAACAGCAACAGTAATAATAATAACAATGATAATAATAGTACTGTATCAGAAATGATCACGGCATATCAGAATCAACATCAGTTTTATAAGCTTTCATTGGAGGCGATTTCATTGTGTGGCACTAAACCAACTGATAATCCGCCAATGTCCAATACCTGTCTAAAATGTAATCGTTATCGCTGTCCTCGTCATCGTCATCTTCGTCGTTACCGTCATCATTATCTTCGCTCACAAAAGCACCGAAGTTGCCAAAAGGAATCCATCGATATTGAACTGAAACATTTATTTAATAATAGCAACAACAATAGTAATAATAGAACTGCCCGAAGCAATCAATCAGCCGGAAAAACTCATCGAAAATTGTTTTTCTTCAATGAGTTGAATCGGGAAGATTACCGTGGACGAAAACAGCGAATTATTAATTACAGCAGCAGTAGCAGCAGCAGTTCAAATTATGACGACGACGATGAAAGCGATCAGGAAAATCTCTCTTCGTCGTCGTCGGAGAAAGCTTTTAAGAAACGAAATTTTGAAAACAATTATAAATTAAAGATTGAGACTGAAGCCAGCGCAGCTAAACAGGAGCGGGACCAGCAACAGGATTCACATTTGACTTCTAGTGACGAAACCGTTGATGACCAAGATCTTGATGATGACGACGATGATAATGATGATAGAGATGGTTATGGTACAAAGTGCGATACAACTCAAAATGAATTACCCTTAAACACCAACAACAATGGCATGCTGCCGTCATTCAATTCAATATACGATGAGCATCTGGTAGACCAAAATGTTGACCTAAATTCAAAACCAATCCTGGCAAGTGATGTTAGAGTTGTCACAACGCCGGAAGCACTACAAATTGAGAATTGTGATGATGTTAATAGTAGTAGTTTATGCTCTAATAACAAAAACATAAGTTTAAGCAAACCGCATAATTTAGCTTCTAACTATAACAATAACAATAATAATAACATTAACACTGAGGAGTTGAAAAAGTGCAATCCACACATTGAATATAGAACTGGAATTCGGGCTGTTGTTGACACGAACTCGAGCAATTCCCGCATCCAGGAGTTCAAGGAATGGCACCAAGTTCTCCAGCTGCATTCATATAATAACGAACCACTGATAGTTTTGCCATACGTTGTGCTTGAATAAACAATTTTCAATTATAATTTTAACGAGAATACAAACTGGATAATGAAATTATAATTTCAAACTTTTTGGAGAACATAAATTTAAAATTTTCAATCAAATTTTTTTGTTATTATTATTTTTCGTATGTCATCTCATCCAAGGTTAAGTAATATGTGTCTGATAGAATGTTATTAACTACTATTAGCATACAAAATACTAAATCATGTTAATGAACGCCTGAAGTAAAAGATATTCTATAAAAATATGCATACATAAACCAAAAAATAAAAATATATATGTATATATATATATATATATATATATATATAAATATGCATATAGTTATTTCTAATTTTTCTGTCAAATCGGTTTCAATTTAAATCACTTATTTCATTTTAAAGAGAAAAAGAAGTTGCCACACGATATATTCCACATTTAAACCCGATTTGTCGTCAATAATATTTGTAAACATAAAATTTACTCCTTTTGTTAAGTTCTATCGTTGATAATTTTTTCGCATCTTTATAGTTTTTATTATTATATATATTTTCGCAAATATGATTCAAATGAAATGTACATGAAATGTAAATAAATAAGTTATATTATATGGCGAATGTGTTAACTTTTGGAGTCGTGTACGGTTTAATTATTTTCCTTTTAAATTATAAACCAAAAAGTTCATGGATGCCTTGAAATTCTGAACTCATAAGGTTTCACTTTAATCAGCTCAGCAAGAAGACATATCCTACCCATGTAAGTATATATGTTTCTGATCAGCGTCACCAGCGTCAGATGTCCTTACGTAAGATAATTTGATCTTCGAGACCGTAAGTCAGTCAATTTTGATTAAAAGTTCGACTGTGAGAAAGGCATATTGTTTTCGGCCAATTGAAACTATTTGTTGAAATTGTCTGTGATCCGGACTAAATCAAAACAAGTAAGAAAGGCTACAGCCGAGCGAGCCGACTGTAAAAGACCCCGCACTCCTTTCAGTGAGAATTTTTCCATATAAATGTCCCATTTTCGACCAATTTGTCCTATGGGAGCTATAGGCTATAGTTGTCCGATCTGGACCAAACTTGGTGATGATAGTTATAATGGTACCATACACATACTGTGTAAATTTGGTCACGATAGCTTGCAAGTTGTAGTGTAATGAAAATAGTGTTTTACAATTTGCGGAGGCGATAGGGGGAGTGGCAAAAATTTGAAATAAACTTAACGTGCCTGACATAAAGACGGACTTTCATTCCAAACTTGGTGACCAGCTTTTGTAGTTTAAAAGATCCAGGTGTTCATACGGCCGGACGGACAGACAGACGGGCATTGCTATATCGTCTCGGCTGTTGGGTCGGCGACGCCTGCTTCTGCCTGTTACTCACATTTCGCATCTGACAAACTTAATAGACCTCTCTACTTTTTAGACCCCGTACTCTAAACAAGAAAAAAAAAAGTACAGTCGAACACGCCCGACCGTATAATACTCTCTGCTTTTATTCCCAATTATAATGCTTAATTCGGTATCCAGATATTACAATAGATAGTTCTTGTATTAGAACACATTAAAACAAAAAAAAGCTAAGCATAATCGAACATACATGTGTTTGTCTGTAAGTACATACAAATTCGTTTGACGTTAAATGTATGCACATACACATGTGTGTATGAATACTATTGGTCGGCACGACTAGCGCTGTCTCTGTCGCACTCATTGCTCTCGAATAAAATCTTTGTTGCTTAATTTCTTTCTTGTTTATGGTCGGTTTCTTATGAAACTTTAAGGAGAGTTTGACATGATACGTCTTCAAACGAATCATAAATAACAACACTGTACGATAAGAATAAATGCTTTAAAAACGGGATGCCAGTTTGAAATTTTCTTTTATTTCTTGCGGAAAAAGGGGGCGTAGCAGCCAAAAACATTTGATGTCATTGGATTTATGCGGTCTCTAGGAACACGTGTACTAAAATTCCTATTCCTAGGTGCCATAGTTACTCATTGTGGGCGAATGGGGCGTGGCATCGAAAAAAAAAAGATTCTTGTATTGACTGACTAAATATCGAGTCGATTGAGACCAAACTCGAACTTGTAGCTCTTACCATCTCTGAAATCTGTTTGTTCATACGGACAGACAGACAGACAGACGGACATGGCTATATCGACTCGGCTTGTGATGCTGATCAAGAATATATATACTTTATGGTGTCTGCCACGCCTCCTTCTGCCTGTTACATACATTTGCACAAACCCAATATACTCTTGCAGAGAGTATAAAAAGAGTATAGGGGTCTATTAGGTTTGTCAGAAGCCAAATGTGCGTAACAGGCAGAAGGAAGCTTTTCCGACCCTATGAAGTATATATATTCTTGATCAGCATCAACAGCCGAGTCGATATAGCAATGTCCGTCTGTCTGTCCGTCTGTACATCTGTATGAACACCTGGACCTTTTAAACTACAAGAGCTAGAGACACCAAATTTTTTAGTAAAAGTCCGTCTATGATGTATGCAGATCAAGTTTATTTCAAATCGGCGCCACGCCCCCCACCGCCCCCGCAATAAGCAAAAAACTAGACACACCTCGGAAAAAATTGATGTTTTCTGCGAATATCTTTGTAACTATAGCACTTAGGAACACCAATTCTGGTACGCAGGTTCCTTAAGACAGCACAAATGCAACGTCATTCAAAATTTTTTTCTGCCACGCCCCTTTTCCCACAAGAACTAAGCACATTTTTCAAACTTACATGCCGTTTTTAAAGCATTTGGTAATACAGTACGGTATTGTAGTTCAAAATTTGTTTAAAGACAAATTATATCAAACTAGCCTGAAAGTTGCATAAAAATCCAACTATAAACAACTGAGCAATTAGACAACAAATTAGCCCATGAAGCGCGTTGTGAATGCACGTGGTATTAATATACTTTTTCAAATTTCAAACAAAAATGTAAATAAAGAATTTTAACTGGTGCAACAGCCAATGGTCTGAGGTTCGAACCCCGCAACTAATATTAATTTCGAATACAAGGAGAGTACGGGTTCTTTTACAGTCGGCGCGCTCGATACGGGATCTAAATATAAACACATTATATACATAATATAAAAAAAATATTTATAAATACGTTTTTTGAGAACTTCAAATTTGAGGCCCAAAAAAGCTAAAATGGCAGCACAGACAATTTGCTTTATTGTTGCTGGAAAGCCATGGATGATAGAAAGTCAAGTAAATAAAAACATAAAATGTATTTATTAATTATTGCATTTCGTTTATTTGATTTCGATTTGATTTTTTTGTTGGCTTTACTGTTATGTATTTTTGGGTCAATAACCGCAAGCATGTGTTACAATTCATACAGATTAGGGCAGACTCAAATTTTGAACCAGGAGGACGACCTTTGCTGAATGTAGAGAATGGTAATTGAGGATGCCGGCAGGATCGTTCTGATGGCTCCTATGTTTTGGGTTTGCCACTGTATAGATTTTTATATGAATGGATTTTGATTGATCGATCGTATTGTCAATGAATATATATATACGTAAAAGTTGTGTTTAAACGTTAAGACAATCAATTTTGAAATGCGAAATTACATTGTACATCTCGCTTAAACATAAGTTGGTTGTTTTGATTTACTTCTAAAAATAGTATAATAGTTGAGCCATAATTGGTTTTTATGGGTACCCTAAATAGAGTTCCCATAATTATGCTTAATTATGCAACCTTTTCTATTTCCATTTTCGTTCATATTCTTGTTTCCGGTTCCGTTCGTTTTGATTTTGGGATTAAGAGTTTCGGTTTTTCTGAATTTAAGATCAAGACTTATTGTCAAATGAAATGTATACTTAATAAATGATATC
This sequence comes from Drosophila parthenogenetica, assembly GCA_035047505.1. NCBI lineage: Eukaryota > Metazoa > Arthropoda > Insecta > Diptera > Drosophilidae > Drosophila > Drosophila parthenogenetica. Next base: position 1,261,433 of record JAWNPM010000224.1, on the reverse strand, counting down.
TAATTATGAGCAGTCTAATTAAATTCCAGTGATTTCCCTAGTTAGGCGTCAGCACTTTGAACATTTACCGAAAATGCAGAGAAGCTTTCGCCCTTCTTGGCAACCGCCTTGGCCTGGTATTGGCCAACATCATCCAGTGTACACTTGGTAATAGCGAATGCATAGCGATTGTCATCCTTGGTAAATGAGTATCTTGTCCGTGACTCATCGATGGGTTTGCCATCCTTAAGCCAAGCTAGGTTTAGCAGCTCGCCATCGAAATCACACTCGAATTTGGCATTCTCTCCCTCCGTCACAGAAACGGATATTGGGAATTTAAGAAACGTCGGCTGCTTGGCCTCATCGCCGGGTACAGTGACATTAATCGTGCATGTACTGAACGATTCACCAGCATCGTTGAAGGCCTCGCAGGTGTAGGTACCACCGTCCTCGGGGAATATTTCGGCGATCTGAAGGCGATAGATGTTCGCCTCATTTGTGTACTGGAAGTCCTTGCTGGGCTTGATCTCCTTGTTGTTGTGCAGCCAAACCACATCGAAGTGCTCGGCTCCAATGATCCTGCAGGCCAAGGTTACTGCATCTCCGTCCTTCACGAAACGTGACTCCAAATGGCTGACTATCTTGGGTGGCTTGTCGCTTCCGGTGGCCACACGTTTGCTTGACTGTTTGTCCAGAACTAAAATAGTGGAAAACAGTGGACGATTAATATTTGCAAGCACTTTGGGCTGGTAATCAGGCGGGGGACGACCTTTAAAGACTCCAGATCAATTGGTTGATCGGATTTTCGAGTTAGACGAGTTTTGTTTGGGATATGAGTACAAATCCCGTTTAAACAAGTAAGAAAAGTACAGTCGAACGAGCCCGACCGTATAATACTCTCTGCTTTTATTCCCAATTATAATGTTAAAATCGGTATCCAGATATTACAATAGATAGTTCTTGTATTAGAACACGTTAAAACAAAAAAAAACAAGTAAGAAAAGTACAGTCGAACGAGCCCGACCGTATAATACTCTCTGCTTTTATTCCCAATTATAATCTAAAAATCAGTATCCGAATATTACAATAGATAGTTCTTGTATTAGAACACGTTAAAACATACATATGTTTGTCTGTATGCACATACCAATTCGTTTGACGTTAAATGTATGCACATACATATGTATGTGTGTATGTATACTATTGGTCGCAACGGCTAGCGCTGTCTCTCTCGCACTCATGGCATTGCGCTCGAATATACACTTTATTGCTTGTTTTCTTTTTTGTTTATGGTCGGATTCTTATGAAACTTTCAGGAGAGTTTGACATGATACGTCTTCAAACGAATCATAAATACTGTACGATAAGAATAAATGCCTTAAAAACCGCATGCAAGTTTTAAAAAGTTTTTTATTTCTTACGGGAAAAGTGGGCGTGGCAGCCCAAAATGTTCCATGTCATTGCATTTATGCGGTCTCTAGGAACACGTGTACCAAAATTGGTATTCCTAAGTGCCATAGTTACTGAGATATTCGCCGAAAACATAGATTTTTTCCGAGGTGTGTCCGGTTTTTGACATGGCATCGAAAAAAAAAGATTCTTGTATTGACTGACTAAATATCGAGTCAATAGAGATCAAACTCGAACTTGTAGCTCTTACTATCTCTGAAATCTGTTTGTTCATACGGACAGACAGACAGACAGACGGACAGACGGACAGACAGACGGACAGACGGACATGGCTATATCGACTCGGCTTGTGACGCTGATCAAGAATATATATACTTTATGGGGTCTGCCACGCCTCCTTCTGCCTGTTACATACATTTGCACAAACCCAATATACTCTTGCAGAGAGTATAAAAAGCTAAGCATAATCGAGCATACATATGTTTGTCTGTATGTACATACAAATTCGTTTGACGTTAAATGTATGCACATACATATGTGTGTATGAATATTATTGGTCGGCACGACTAGCGCTGTCTCTCTCGCACTCATTGCCCTCGAATAAAACCTTTGTTGCTTCATTTCTTTCTTGTTTATGGTCGGATTCTTATGAAACTTTCAGGAGAGTTTGACATGATACGTGTTCAAACGAATCATAAATAACAACACTGTACAATAAGAATAAATTCTTTAAAAACGGCATGCAAGTTTGAAATTTTCTTTTATTCCTTGCGGAAAAAGGGGGCGTGGCAGCCCAAAACTTTTGATGTCATTTCATTTATGCGGTCTCTAGGAACACGTGTACCAAAATTGGTATCCCTAAGTGCCATAGTTACTGAGATATTAGCCGAAAACATAGATTTTTTCCGAGGTATGTCTAGTTTTTTGCTCATTCTGGGCGAATGGGGCGTGGCATCGAAAAAAAAAGATTCTTGTATTGACTGACTAAGTATCGAGTCGATTGAGACCAAGTTCGCACTAGTAGCTCTTACCATCTCTGAAATCTGTTTGTTCACACGGACGGACAGACAGACAGACGGACAGACGGACAGACGGACATGGCTATATCGACTCGGCTTGTGATGCTGATCAAGAATATATATATAAAAACTCAAGAAACACAACTTTTTATACTCTCTGCAAGACTATATTGGGTTTGTGCAAATGTATGTAACAGGCAGAAGGAGGCTTGGCAGACCCCCATAAAGTATATATATTCTTGATCAGCGTCACAAGCTGAGTCGATATAGCCATGTACGTCTGTCCGTCTCCAGTATAAATGCGCTGCCATTTAAAATTTTTGGATGCCACGCCCCCTTTTTCCGTAGGAAACAAAAAACTATTTAAACTTGCATGCCGTTTCTTCTTATCGTACAGTATTGTTATTTATGATTCCTTTGAAGACAAATCATATCAAACTATCCTGAAAGTTGCATAAAAATCCAACAATAAACAACAGAGCTACCGATTATTAAGTTAATATTTAAGTCAATGCATGAGTGCGAGCGCGACAGAAACATGCAAGCATATATTCGAACTCTTTTGATGCATGTGTGGCGGCAATAGTATACATACACACAGATATAAATAGATATGTGCATACATATAACGTCAAACGAATTTGTATGTGCATACAGACAAACATATGTATGTTCGATTATAAATTGTCTTTTTTGTTGTAACGTGTTCTAATACAAGAACTATCTATTGTAATATCCGGATACTGATTTTGACATTATAATTGGGAATAAAAGCATAGAGTATTATACGGTCGGGCTTGTTCGACTGTACTTTTCTTACTTGTTGATCTACGAAAACTAATTTTTTCCATTTACCAAAATTGATTTCTTTAACTCTTGTAATCTATGTAACTGCTTTAGATCAGAGCAAATGTTTTTGTATAATAGGATAAATATACATATATTAAAGAAACGATTATTTTGATGAGCTTTTTGAAAACTTACGCTTAACCGTTAACTTGCACTTGGTTTCCACAGCACTAATTGAGTTTGTGGCTGTGCAAGAGAATACACCTTCATCTTCGGGGAAGACTTCGTGGATTGTCAGTGTGGCGGTGCCGTTCTTATACTTCAGATCCATTATTTCCGAGGAGGAAATCGACTTTCCGTTCTTGGACCACGTGATCTGAGGCTCTGGGTCGCCTTTAACCTGACAGCTCAGGACCAATTGCTCGCCATCTCGAATAGTCAAATCATGGAGTGGTTTTGTGAATTCCGGCTTGCACATTAATGAATCATCGGGAGGAACTATATACGATAGTTGAATAATGATTAATGAGTATATGTTTAGGGAGTGTGTGGAAGTGTATACGCACGAATTAACTCTTTTGTGGCACTACGAGATCTGGATGGACTACCTGGGGCCTGTAAGGAATTAGCCGCGTATTTTTTCTTCCCCGAAATGCTGTTCTGAGTGGTTGAGGAACTAATGTTTGTGCTGCTGCTGATTGTCGTCTGTGAAATCAAAATTACTGTTAATTGTCTATCTGCCAATCATAATTTGTTCCATAAATATTTGTTAAGAGCACTATCTCTAAGCAAATATTTGCTTGTTTTAGAAACTGATTTATATGGAAATACTAACCCTGCCGTCGGACGTTGTTCTGGTACTTGACGAATTTTGCATATTGCTCGTTGACGAAGATGACGACGAGGTTAATTGGCGGGCTGTGATAATTGGTGGAGGAGCCGGCTTCATGTGTTGCTCAATATACTTGCGATCTGTAGAAATAATTCCAATAAAAGTTAGGAAATTGTTTGCATATTGGGTGATGTGGTGTAGTTGTGATAGATATGTGTGTAACGAATGTTAATAATAAACAGTCCTTCAAACAGGATTCAGGACAAATGCAAAAAAATTATAACATATTCAGATTGGTTGGAAGGTAGGACTGGTGAGATAAGTGCAACAAAATCTAATCAGATTCCGTACTAAGGCATTTTTAGTATACCGAAGTAGGTATAGGGGAATGGATTGGATTGGGATAGCGTGGAACTGGAAATCGGAATGGGAATGGATAGAGACTATTAAGCGTTACTTCTACTCTTATGTTAACATTTCAGTGGTTTTATTTTTTGGTGACGCCATAATAGTTCAATAATTTTCGATTTCCGCTATTAATCTCGGGCTGTTATAACATTTTGAAACATTAGCTTTAATACATTAATTGTTCTTCGAAGTTTACGTTTCAAATAATGTTTATTCAGTAGTCGGGTGTCAACTCAAGTTGTTAAAACTCTACATTTAGATGGGGTGTTGGTGCATGCGTAATTGTTAACGTTTAAAAAACTTTTTTAATAATAATTAGACTAGTGTTACTAGTATTACAAAAAATTACCTCCTGAGTAAAGAAAATTGTGGGCAAGTTCAGCCTGCTCAGGCGTAACCCATTCTCCTAGGAATTATTATTGTTGAATTAATAAAAAAAATGTATATGTATTTATATTAAAATGTGAAAATAAAGAAATAATAAATATACAAGTTTTTAATGAAATAAACCTAATACCATTTAAATTACGAAAATTTGGATTCAGGTAGACCCTTGATAATTCAATACTCAAATAATACGTTTTCTCTCCAGATTTAGTTTTTTTACATCGATAATTGAATTCGTAGTTTATTCGATTGTTTTATTTTTTTTCTAAATTCAGAACAAAACAAAATCAATTTGCAAATAAAAGTGACCAATTTTATTAATCTAATTACAAGTAATCTAGATAATCTAAATCACCGTTTGCCCCTTAAAATTCGTTTCCGTCAATAATTCGTATTATTTTTGACGTCCTTTGTAGAAACGAATTATCATGGTTCTACGTGTATTACATTTGATGGATTGCCTAGGGTGTCAGTGCAAGTTTTGATTTTTGTCCAGTTATGGCATAAAACATAGACAAATTTTGAGGTCACTTTAAATAACAAGAAAGAAAAGTACAGTCGAACACGCCCGACCGTATAATACTCTCTGCGTTTATTCCCAATTATAATACTTAAATCGGTATTCAGACATTACAATAGATAGTTCTTGTATTAGAATACGTTAAAACAAAAAAAAGATAAGCATAATCAAGCATACATGTGTTTGTCTGTATGTACATACAAATTCGTTTGACGTTAAATGTATGCACATACATATGTGTGTATGAATACTATTGGTCGGCACGACTAGCGCTGTCTCTCTCGCGCTCATTGCTTTAGAATAAAATCTTTGTTGCTGCATTGCTTTCTTGTTTATGGTCGGATTCTTATGAAACTTTCTGGAGAGTTTGACATGATACGTCTTCAAACGAATCATAAATAACAACACTGTACGATAAGAATAAATGCTTTAAAAACGGCATGCAAGTTTGAAATTTACTTTTATTTCTTGCGGAAAAAGGGGGCGTGGCAGCCCAAAACTTTTGATGTCATTGGATTTATGCGGCCTTTAGGAACACGTGTACCAAAATTGGTATTCCTAAGTGCCATAGTTACTGAGATATTAACCGAAAACATCTATTTTTTCCGAGGTATGTCTAGTTTTTTGCTCATTGTGGGCGAATGGGGCGTGGCATCGAAAAAAAAAAAGATTCTTGTATTGACTGACTAAATATCGAGTCGATAGAGACCAAATTCGAACTTGTAGCTCTTACCATCTCTGAAATCTGTGTGTTCATACGGACGGACAGACGGTCAGACGGTCAGACGGACAGACGGTCAGACGGACAGACGGACAGACGGACATGGCTATATCGACTCGGCTTGTGATTCTGATCAAGAATATATATACTTTATGGGGTCTGCCACGCCTCCTTCTGCCTGTTACATACATTTGCACAAACCCAATATACTCTTGCAGAGAGTATAAAAACTAATTGGTTTGATGAAATCACAAATCTGAAAGTAATGAGAATTGGGAATGAAGTCCCAATTGTCTCATTTCTAAATAATAAATTCTAAAAATATTAAAAAAAATATTTGTATTGCAGAAAACAACTTGTGAATTCTAACTGTTTTAATTTGATCAATATTTTCGAAAACTCCGGTGATGGTATGAAATGAAAAAAAAAAAAAAAAAATTAAGCATGAATACCAGTAGACTTACCTTCGACAATGACGACACACTCAGTTTCATCGGTTCCATGACAATTGGATGCCTTGCAAGTATATTTGCCAGAATCGGAGGGCTTGCAGTCGATGATCTCCATGGTGACAACACCATCAGAATGAGACATGGCGTATTCGTATTTGCTAAGCTCACGACCGTCCTTGTACCACTTGACAGTGGGCACTGGCTTGCCGCTGAGACAGCAGAGGAGCTTGCAGGTGTCACGGGCTTGCATGACGCGGGGACGTAAGAGGAATGTAAAACTGGGAGCCGATTCCGATTCCTCCTGCCAGAATGTGTATGGCAGGGGTTCACGGCGGCGAACAGGCGTCGATTCGGTACGATATCTTGGCTGTTCCTTTGGCAGTGGATGGACATTAAGGAAGACGACCTCCTCCCTGGAGCCATAATGGTTCTCCGCACGAATAATGTACTCGCCACGATCATCAAGTTTCACACGATTGATAATAAAGTAATAATCATCGCCAGCATAACGCTTCATAAATTTAACACTCTGTCTCAACTCGATATTGTTGTGGGACCAGGTGAGTGTAGGTGTCGCAATTGCAATGCAACGGCAATAGAATTTCACGCTCTGTCCCTCATAGCAGAATTGTGATGACGGGCGAATGACAAATCGTGGAGCCGCTTGACGGCGATCAAAGACGGCGTCGTGCATCTTATATTTTTCCATGAGTAATTTACGCAGGGATGAATATTCGGACAACCGACCAATTGGCAGTAGGTATTTCTCAAAGTCTTCATACTTTTTGCGCAACTTTTCGCGATACGCCAAATAGCGATCGCGTGCGATCTTCTGTGTTAGCTCACTGTGATCACCTGTCAGCCAGGGATGCAATAGGCATTCGTGTGCCGTCATTCGTTTCTCCTTGTTGGCCAACAGCAGTTTTCTTATGAAGTCTTTGCCTTCCTCAGAAATATGTTTAAAGGCCTCCAAATCGAAGTCCCAATCACATGCCTTAACATTCTTCAATGTTTGCACGTCATTGTCACCGGCAAATGGAGAAAGTCCACTCAATCTGCACAGAAAAAATAGTTGCTTAGTGTTTTTGTTAATTCTAATTTTTCTGAAAATTAGCATAAGAAAAAAGTAAATAATTTAGTATACATACAACACATAGGCGAGTACTCCAGTTGCCCACATATCTGTGTAGAATCCAACCGGTTCACGGTTCACAATTTCCGGGGCTGCGAATTCGGCTGTTCCTGTCGTGATTTTAACCATCTCGTTTGGATCTAGTCGAGTGGCCAGGCCAAAGTCAATAAGCTTGACACTTGTACTGCTGCGAGTCTGGCACATAATATTCTCCGGTTTAATATCCAAATGAATGATATTTTTCTCATGCATATGTCTGATGCCCTCACAGATTTGTCTCATGTAGTTGATTACTTCTGCTTCCGTCATTACGTAACCTTCCGCCGTAATACGCTCAAATAGTTCTCCACCAGATAAGCTACGTTAAAAAGAAAGAAATTAAATAAAATGATTGCATAATTCATTTCGAGGATTGCTAGAGCTTTAATGCGATTACAACTACTTGGATATTTCTGTACTTACAATTCAAGTATAAGCACCATTTCATCATCGTCTTCGAAGGCGTCGTGCAAGTTGATTAGTTTCTGATGGTGTAATTGATTCATAATATCAATCTCTCTGCGTATAAGATCCTTTTCGACCGTGTGGGATACGGGAATAAATTTGGCTGCGAATATGTTGCCAGTACTGCGTTCACGACACCGATGAACGACTCCAAAGGCGCCAGTTCCTATTTCTTCAAGAATATCGTATCTATCGTAGACACTTTGTTGAGAGATTTCAACAGGCTGAGGCACAAACTTCGAATAGATGTCAAAGACATAGGAATCGTAATCCTTAATTGGTCCATCGGCTTTGCCGCGTATTCTCTTGCCATTTTCATCCAGTTCCCATTTCCGTTCGCTGGGTTTCTTTTTCATGGATTCTTTGGTCTTTATTAATGTGCTGATTTCGGATGAATCTGAACGACCATAGACATTGTCGGCAAATATACGGAAATCATACTCTTTGCCAGGTGTTAAACCACTAACAGCCATTGATGTAAATCTTGTGTTACCCACACGTATCCAGGACGACAAAGGATGCTCACGTCGCTCCACGAGGTAGTTTGTGATATTGCTACCGCCATCCCAGACCGGTGCCTTCCAGCTGAGAGACAGTGAATCTGTACCAATGCTTTCAACCAATGGGAAACGGGGTGGATCTGGTCGGTCACTGATTTGCACTTGAATTATTGCAGTATCGGAGCCAAGCTCATTCTCCGCCGTAATTCTATACGGTCCTGAATCTAAGCGGGAACCATCGCGTATGGTCAAAACCGCGTGACGTTCCTTCACTTCCACATTATAGTGTCCACCAGATTCAATGTTTTCGCCCTCGCGAACCCAGTGAATACGTGGCTTGGGGAATCCAGTGAAGGGTATTTTAATCACAACATTTTCACCCTTATCAAAGTAGGCTGTATCTCTAAATCTTGGTGGTACATTCAGCTTGGGAGCAGCTGCAAGTTTTAAAATGATTATTAGTACAATCAACAAGATAATTAAACCAGAAATATGAGTCTTTAATATCATCAGAAAATAAAATGGTCAAATGGGGCGTGGCATCGAAACAAAAAAAGATTTTTGTATTGACTGACTTAATATCGAGTCGATAGAGTCCAAATTCCAACTTGTAGCTCTTACAAATCTGAAATCTGTGTGTTCATACGGACAGACGGACGGATATGGCCATATCAACTCGGCTTGTGATGCTGATCAAGAATATATGTATATACTTTATGGGGTTTGCCATGCCTTCCTTCTGCCTGTTACATACACTTGCACAAAACCAATATACTCTTGTAGAGAGTATAAAAATTAGTTATGTTAAGAAACATTCAATCATTGGTTATTTTTGATTTGTCGGCTAGCTTTTTTTACAAGTTGAATAAAATAAGAATAAGAATTTGGCACCACTGAGTCGCTCTAAGTTTGGTGTTAATTAGCTTTTGGATATAGAAGGAATGCGGGATTGACCAATACTTACTCATAATGGCAAGAGCAGCTCGAGTGGACTTAGCTCCAGCCTTGTTGACAGCACGACAGACATATTCGTCTGCGTCCTCGCCAAATACATCGTTGATGTTGAGGAAGTAATTATCTCCCTCTGAATAGATGTGATAGCGAGCTCCGTTTGTGATTTCACGAGCTCCCTTGTACCAGGTAATAACTGGTCGGGGTACTCCGGTGATTGTGCAGGTGAATTGGGCATTGTGGTTCTGAATGCAATTGGCATCGCAAACGGGTTTCACAATTAAGGGAGCGGTTGCTGCCTTTGGATCGATAATTTTAACTGGCTGTGATGCAGTTGATTCCTTGGATAGACCAGCAATGTTCTGGGCAAAAATACGGAACTCATACTGACGGCTCTCGATAAGATTATGACAATTAGCTTGATTTGGTAGGCAAATAATGGGATTAATCCGTTGCCAGGTTTCACTTCCGACCTCACGCTTATCAATCCAATAACCTTGGATATGAGCACCACCATCAGAGTCGGGCTTTGCCCATTCCAAGTGGACAAAGTCACCGCCGATTTCAGTGATCTGTGGAATGCCAGGCGGTGAAGGCGGATCAATCGGTGCCTTAGCACGAATGGGATTCAAGCCCTCCAAGGGCGGTCCCATTCCATTTTCATTGACAGCTATGACACGGAATATGTACTCCTGATTCTCAATCAGTCCCTGTACATTGAATGATGTATCCTTGCAGGTGCTAGACACAGTTATCCAATGTGGTGACGATATATCCTTTCGCTCAACCACATAATGTGTTATCTTCAATCCACCGTCGTACGACGGTGGACGCCAGGTTAAGGTGCACGAATGCTTGTTGATATGCGAAATGCCCATTGGTCCCGTCGGCTTCGAGGGCAGTCCAGTGATGTGAACGTCAAAATGTCCAGTAGCAGTACCCGAGTCATTGCTCAGCTCAATTTGATAATGTCCAGCGTCAGTCTTGACTATATCCCGTATGAATATTGCAATATAATCATCAAAGACATTATATCGGAAGTGTGAGTCGTCCGAACTGTCGCCAATATTTTCATTGTTTCGTGTTATACGAACATTCAAGGGCTGATCGCCCGAATAATAAACCTTGATCTTTGTATTATCACCCTCGGGCAGATAGAGCTCGGTGGGGCATCGGTTGATTATTGGCGGTGATCCGACCTTAAGATATCCCGATGTGTGTACAAAGCCCAAAGAATTGATGGCCTCACAGGTGTAATCACCATCATCACCGGACTGCACATTTGATATGTGAAGTCGAAAGACACCATCTTTGCTATCGCAGGTGTAACGTCCTCCACCCATTTGAATTTCCTTGCCATTACGTAGCCATCTGGCAGTTGGGCTAGGCTTACCGGAAGCAGCGCATTGCAAGGTGAAATCCTTACCGCAGGGGGCAACCCTATCCTGTAGTCTGGTTATCCAATCAGGCTTTTCGCCACCCAAAACTTCACAGACCTTAATGGGCATGGTGCATAGACTAGGCTCGGAGCGACCGGCAGCATTAATCGCAAATATGCGAAATTCGTAGTCACCCATTTCAATGAGATTAATTACGGTAAAGTCCGTATCAAGCACGTTGTAGTCATTGCATTTGACCCAAACAGCACCACCAATATCTCGTCTCTCAATAATATAACCGGTGATACGAGATCCACCATCACTGACCGGTTTCTCCCATTTCAGATCAACATAGTTCTTGCCCACCTTTGTCACCTGCGGTGTACCTGGTGGGGATGGTACATTGAATTTACCCTTCAGTTTAAATCTTAACGACGGTGGCGATGGCTTGCTAAATCCGGCTGCATTCTTTGCCCTGATGCGGAATTCGTATTCACTGCCATTTGTTAGGTTATATAATTGATACTTCGTATCTTTGATGAGATACTCATATGTATTCCATGATGAATCATTCACAATGTCTCTGTACTCGATTTGATAGCCTTGAATGCGCGATCCACCATCGCTGGCTGGTCGTGACCATGTCAAGGTTACGTTTCCTGAGTCCCAATCAATCACCTTTGGCTGCCCGGGCTCATCGGGAACGGTGAACTGGTGTTTGGCCGTAATTGGTTCACCCAAATCCAGTGGATCAGACAAACCGTATTGATTTTCCGCCCGTACACGGAAGTGATATTTGTGATTTGGCTCCAAGCCCATTACATCGTAATGGGTGTTACGCACAAAGCTGCTGACCTTCACCCATGTACCACTGTTGTCCAATTTCTCCACAACATAGTTTGTAATCGGTGAGCCGCCATCGTCGAGAGGCGTTTTCCAGGCAAGCGTGCAGGTATCTGGAGTAACGTCATAGGCATTAAGTGGTCCCTGTGGTGGCCCAGGCCTATCAACCACTGTAACATGGCAAGATGCTGTGTCGGAGCCCTTGACGTTTGTCAAAGTGATCGAATACGATCCAGTTTCGGATCGCTTGGCACACTTGTTTGTGTACACCGAACTGTAATCATCAGTTTCAAATCGGATACGTTCATCGGGGGCCACTTCCAGACCATTTATGCTCCATGTGGGTGTGGGTCTTGGATTGGCATGATACGGCACCGTGATGTGGAATTCCTCACCAGCAATCACAGTCATGTCACGTATAGATAAATCTGAAGTTATCTTTGGTACATGCGGAGGTCGGCGGCAGTAAATAAGATCACTAGAGGCACTATATGGCGATTGACCCGCTGCATTTACGGCAGCTACTCTGAACTCATATTCAGCATTCTCAATTAAATTAGGTATTTTGCAGTTAAGATCTGGACAGATTTGGTGAACGGCCTTGGTCCATTTCTCTTCGCTCAAAAGACGCTTCTCGATCACATAGCCGGTGATGGGTGATCCACCATCGTGCTTGGGCTTATTCCAGGCAATCGTTATGCTATCCTCGGTTGAGTCGATGCCCCGTGGAATTCCCGGTGCATTGGGAACATCGAATGGATGTCTGGCCCGTATTGGCTCAGAAGTGTAGACTGGCTCTGATTGCCCATATTTGTTTTCGGCAAATACACGGAATTCGTACTCCTTGTTAATGGTCAAGTTGCGAACGCGTACAAATGGTACAGTGCAATAGCTGCTGACCTTGGTCCACGTAGAGGATCGTGCATCCTTCTTCTCAATTATGTAATTCTGAACTGGCGAGCCGCCATCATCGCGAGGTGGATTCCAGTACAATGTCAACGAATCACCAGCGAATTCATCAGCTCGCAGGTTTGTCGGTGGGCCAGGTCTATCCAAAACTTTGACGTTTATTGTAGCGGTATCAAATCCAGACGGGTTCTTCAGCTGCAAGCGATATTGACCCGAGTCTGAACGCTTTGAGTTTTTCACCACAAATGAGGCTGCCTCATCGGTTAGACGCTGGTGCACACGTTGATTGTCATCATCGAGGACCGTGTCATTGGAGTACCAGAAGGCAGTAGGCTTAGGGAAAGCCACATAGGGTACGTGAATGCTGAAATCATCACCGGCACGACAAATGATATCGCGGACTCCGCCCAAATCCATGCAGGGCTTATTTGGCTGCTCCTCAATGGTTATCGGCTGTGATGGCTTCGATGGATCGGAACGTCCAACATCATTCTCCGCAATAATACGGAATGAATATTCCTCGCTTTCCGTAAGATTCGGTACTGTGAAGACTGTGCCACTGATTGGCAGGTCATTAACAGGACGCCAATCCTTGGAGTTCTTTGGACGAACTTCAACATAGTAGCCCTTGATTTTAGATTTACCATCGTGACGGGGTGGACGCCAGGAGAGCGTTACACTATCCTTTGTAATGCGATCGGGCTTGGGTGGCTCCGGTGGATCGGGACGATTGCGTTGAAGCTCAGCTGTCATTGGATCTGATGGTTTCGATGGTTTTCCAGGACCAGCTTCATTAACCGCTGTTACCCTGAACTCATAACGGCCTCCTTCCCGAAGATCGGGAACGGTGTAGCTAGTATTGGGTGTAGGATAATTATTGCACTTGATCCATTCGCCACCGCGTTCCCGGCGTTCCACTATGTAACCGGAAATTGGTTTGCCACCACAATAATCTGGTGGATGCCATTCCAAGGATGCTGAATTTGGTGTGTAGGCCACAACTTGGGGTTGAGTGGGTGCGCCAGGGGCATCAAATGGTGACTTAGCCACAACAGGTTTACCTTCCAGAGCATCCGAAACGCCATGGATATTTTCTGCCCTAACACGGAACACATACTTCTTGCCCTCTGTCAAACCCTTCACCGTATAATTTGTTTTGGGGCAGTAACCGGGTACGGGCTTCCAGTCGTCCACGCCAAACTCACTGAATTCAATGATATAACCGGATATATCACTGCCACCATCATCCTTTGGTGGATGCCATTGCAGGGAAATGTGGTCGGGAGCAGTTTCCGTATAGGTCAATGGTCCTTCTGGCGGTGATGGTTTGTCCACCACAATTATCTCAATGTCAGCTGAATCCTTGCCAAATTCATTCTTGGCATTAACAGTATAGAAACCAGAGTCATCTCTGGTTGAGTCATCAATGCGGAAAATGGTACGCTCCGAATTTGTATCGTAGGAGATTTTCTTAGTTTCGGGCAAATTGGTATCACCGCGTTTCCATTCAATTGTCGGTGTGGGTGCACCCGATATCGGTATATTAACATTAACTGGTTCGCCGGCTCGGACTTTAATTCGCCTGCCCACTAATCCATCCAGATAGAGTCTTGGTTTCTCACGCATTGGACGCGCAGCGAACGCTGATGACGGCTCCGAGGGCTTACCGTTTCCGGCCGCATTGACTGCGGAGATTCTGTACTGATATTGATGATTGGGTGAGACCCTATCATCATTGAATTCTGTGGTCGGTACCGGTTCGCCATTGATCTTGATCCAGCGACCAGTATTGACATCTCGTCGCTCAATATCGTAGCCAAGAATTGGAGAACCACCATTACTTATGGGCTGCTTCCATTTAATTGTGATGTGATCCTTGTCGCTGTCGGATAATTCGGGTTTACCAGGTATTCCAGGTACCGTGTACTGATTTTTGGCAACCACCGGCTGTTCGGATGTCAATGGATCGGAACGACCCTGTAGATTTTCCGCCATTACTCTAAACTCATATTTTGTGCCCTCGAGAAGTCTCGGGACAACAGCATGATTATATTTGGCGTTTACATAGCTGACGGCTGGAACCCAGCCACCGCCATGGGTCAGATCTCGCTTTTCAATGACATAGGCTGATATTTCGGAGCCACCGTTGTCTTTAGGCGGTTTCCAGGAAATGGTTACGGAATTGGCGGTGATCTCCTCGTATTCCAGTGGGCCGTCTGGCGGGCCCGGACGGTCAAGGACGATCAACTCAAAGCTACCTTCATCGATGCCACTGTCATTACGCAGTAACAGATGATAAATTCCAGAATCGGAACGTTGGCAATTAACGGTATGGACGACAGTGTGATGACCAATTGAGGTTATGGTCGATCGCTCGTTTGATTTCAATGGATTAGACTTGTGTGTCCAAATCGCCTCGGGCGCTGGTTCGCCAATGAAATCAATATCAACATGGAAGATGAGTCCAGCCTTGATACGAACCTCCTGTAGTGGTGTTATAATCTTTGGTGCCAAATAACGTGGCTTAGCCATTATCATATCAGACGGTTCAGATGGCTCGGATTGCCCCGCTTGATTGACAGCAATGACTCGGAACTCATACTCTTGCCCCTCAACCAGTTCCGGAACAAGTGCCGTTGTTTTGTTTGGTGGTACATGAACCACATTAATCCAGTAAGGACTACCCTTTTGCTTCTTTTGAATGATATATTCTGTTAGAGGTGCTCCACCATCGGACTTCGGTGCTGCCCATTGTAGATCAACGTGATCGCGATCCCAGTCAGTAACTATTGGTTTACCTGGAGCGTCTGGTTCGTCGAACTCATTTTTGGCTATTATACTCTTTGACGCCTCCAAAGGTTCCGATTCGCCGATTGCATTTACAGCTTTAACTCGGAACAAGTACTCCTTATTATGAACAAGTCGGATGACATCATGGACTGGATGTGTGCTCATGCCAGCATCTGACCAGGTGCCGCGAGACAAATCCATTTTTTCTATAATGTAATGCAAAATTGGTGAACCACCGTCGTCGTCTGGTACCAGCCAAGCGAGATGGCAGCCATCCCTGGTTATCTTTGTGATATCAAGTGGTCCCTTTGGAGCCGATGGTCGGTCCAAAACAGTTGCATGAGCGGATGCATCAAATGATCCGTGTTCGTTCTTCAATATTAACGTATAACGACCTTCATCACTTCTCAGAGAAGTCGGAATTTCGAAAGTAAGCTCATTCTGGAAAAGATTTGATTCGATGCGGGGATTTGGATGAATCTCCTTGCCGTTATACAGCCATTTGATACTGGGCTTCGGTGATGCCTCAATGGGAAGCGTCCATCCCAATCGCTTACCAGCGTGAACGGTTATGTCGTTCAGCAGGGACTTATCGAAGTAAGGGGCCAGGAAACGTGGCTTGCAGATAATGGTAGCCGATGGATCAGATGGATCGCTTTGACCACCACGGTTCACTGCAACTACACGGAATTCATATTCTCCTCCCTCAGTCAGATCGGGAATATGGGCTTTTGTCTCGTCACCGGGTACAGTGGCAGCGTTCTCCCATTGCCCGAACTTAGGTCGCTTCTCAATAATGTAGGAGGTAATTGGTGCACCTCCATCGCGTTTTGGTGCCGCCCATTCCAGATCGACAAAGTTTTTACCCCAATCAACAGCCTTGGGTTGACCCGGCTTGTCCGGATGTGAGAACGGATCCTTGGCCGTAATTGCCTGTGTGCTTGCCAACGGCTGTGACTGACCCAGTTTGTTGACGGCCCTAACTCTAAAGTTGTAATCATGATTTTCAATCAGATTATCGGCGCGAATCTCAGTGCCGGCACATTCTCCGACTGGCACCCAGCGCATGGCTTCATTGTCCATTTTCTCGACAACGTAATGGGTTATCTCAGAGCCACCATCGTCCTTGGGCGGGCGCCAGCGTAGTGTTGCCGAGTTCTTGGTTACTTCATCGCCACGAAGTGGTCCTTCGGGAGCGGTGGGCACATCCAAGACTGTCACTTTCACCGTATGCTTATCAAAGCCATTAGGATTACGAGCAACCAGCGTGTATGATCCTGTATCAGCTCGCTTGGCATCAAGTATACGCAGCTTGGTGCGATCGTCAAAGTTGGAAATCTTAATGCGATCGGTATTTATGATCATGTTTTCATCATGTGTCCAATCCTTGCTCGGAATTGGCTCACCAATGACGGGCACATCAAATTCAACAACATTTCCGGCCCGCACCTTAATGTCGGACATGAAATTTCTATCAATTTTGGGTGCCAAATTCTTGGGTCGTGCAACATGAGGCTCAGTTGGATCACTGGGAATACCTGGTCCGGCCTTATTAACAGCCCTTACACGGAACTCATATTTGACACCTTCGATTAGGTCGGGCACATGACCGTTGGTTACGTCACCATCAATGTCTGCACACTTCTCCCAATCGGGTGAGTATTTATCGCGCTTTTCAATAACATATCCGCTAATAGGTGAGCCTCCATCACTTTCTGGCCTAGTCCATTCCAGGTCAACGAAGTCTTTGTCAAAGTCCTTGATTGTTGGAGTCCCTGGTTTAGTGGGTTCATCATAGGGATTCTTTGCCTCAGTCGCATGAGGAGTCGTCAAAGGATCTGATGTGCCTTGACGATTCTTGGCACGAACTCTGAATTTATATTTATGTCCTGGTGTTAGACCCTTGACCTGGAGGCTTGTTGTTGGTCCGTCTGTTTCACCAGCCGGAACCCAGCGTCCAGTTGCCTCATCCAATTTCTCAACCACGTAACTATCAATAGGCTGACCACCATCATCATCGGGTGGACTCCACTTAAGTGTACAGCCGTTGGCATGAACATCCTCAACCTTAAGCGGTCCATTCGGAGGGGATGGCCTATCAATGACAGTTACTTTAACAGTAGCGCTATCTTCGCCATTTGCATTTTCAGCATGTACCGTGTAGAGGCCAGAATCGGCACGGGTTGAATTGGTCACCTTCAATTTTGTGTTGTAATCGACATGAGTGACCTTGGCATTATCTTTCGTATAAACCTCTTTGTTTCTAAGCAGCCATTTTGTTTTAGGTGCTGGCTCACCAGATACCTTGCAATCAAATACAAACGCCTGTCCGGCCTTAATGCGAACTTCAATTAAATTCGAGCGATCGATTACTGGCGGCTTATTGCGTGACTTCGCCACAATTGGCGGCGTAGCATCGGATGGTTCACCTGGACCGGCAGCGTTAATAGCGCTAACCCGGAACTCATAGGCTTGACCCTCGGTTAAATCGGGAACAGAGGCTTTGCATTGATCCGCGGGAACTTCCAAAGCCTTCTCCCATTGTCCGTACTTGTCCTTCTTTTCCACAAGATAACCAACGATCGGAGATCCTCCATCGTTGAGGGGCGGCGTCCAAGCCAAATCAATATGATCCTTATCCCAATCAGTAGCCCGAAGATTTTCTGGTTTACCTGGCTCATCAAATGGATTTTTGGCAATAATCGATTCTTCTCCTACCAATGGAGCGGATTCACCCTCGGCATTTACAGCCGATACACGGAATTTATATTCATTGCCAGGTGTGAGGCCGGTGACATCGGCTTGAGGCTCCGTAGAACGGGAACAGGGCATCCAGTTTCCAGTTTCTGGGTCTAACTTATCAATTTGGAAGTATTCTATTGGTATACCGCCATCATCATTGGGGCGCTTCCATTTCAGATGGCATCCTTCCTTGTGCACATCTGATATCTGCAGTGGTCCGTTAGGTGCTGTGGGCTTATCCGTAATATTAACATTAATCAGGACGCTATCCTTGCCAGAGCTATTTGTGGCTGTCACCAAATATTCTCCGGAGTCCGCACGCTGAGTCGGACGGATAACCAATTTTGTATAGTAGTCTGGTGTTTCAATGGTTGTATTCTTTCCCGATTGCAATGGATAGTTGGAGAATTTCCATTCGACTTTGGGTGCTGGCTCTCCAGTGATATTAGCGTCTAGTTTTAGGGCTGTTCCAGCTGAGATGGTAACATCTCTTAGGTTTCTTCGGTCTATTTTCGGAGCCAGATACCGTGGTTTGGCTATAAAGGTCTTGCTGGCATCCGATGGCTCCGATTGGCCACCCTTGTTCAGGGCAATCACACGGAACTGATATTCATTTCCTTCGATAAGTCCATTAACTGTGGCTATGGGTGTCGGGGAGTCCGTCTCCAGTGCTTTCTCCCAAAGGGGACTGTACTTGTCCTTAACTTCAATAATGTATCCAGTTATTGGAGAGCCTCCATCGCTCGCTGGTTCCGGCCATGTCAGTTCCACCTTATTTGCAGTCCAGTCCGTAGGTTCTGGTACTCCAGGCTTCGAGGGAGCAGCTAAAAAAAGTAGAATGAGAGAATTTTATTATATTTATTATTTTATATTTTGTTTGTACTTACTGAATGGATCCTTCGCAATGATTGATCCCAAAGTTTCTAATGGTTCCGATTCACCTTCTTTGTTTACTGCCTTCACCCGGAATTTGTACTCATGACCGGGAATCAAGCCATCAACAGTCATTTCGGGCACGTCACTCTTACCAACAGGTATCCAAATGCCAGTATCCGGATCGAATTTTTCAACCAGATAACAGTCAATTGGTTCACCACCATCGTCCTTTGGCTTTTTCCACTTCAACTTGCAGCCGTCCTTGTGTATGTCAGAAACTTCCAGAGGACCTTCAGGCTTGCTTGGCTTGGCTAATTTAATTTGATAAGAACATAAGACATATATTTATACAATTCTTATTTAAAATATAATGGCCACACTTACTTATTACATTAATTTGGAATTCAACTTGATCTTGACCGTAAAGATTGTGTGCAACAATTTTATATAATCCAGTATCCTTACGTTCAGGATTATTATTGATATATTTGGTGTTGTAGGGTACATTCTCAATGCGGCTTGCCGACGAGGGATAAATCGATTTACCATTTTGAGTCCAACTAATTTCAGGAGCTGGTTCACCGCTTACGTTAATATCCAAGAAAATTGGCTCACCGGCCTTGACATTATAGGTACGCACATTGCGTTTATCGATTTTGGGTGCAACTGTTTAAATAGTTTAAAAATAAATCAAATTCTTTAAGGAAAGTTTGTAGATCCCAAAAATTATAGAACTCGCAATAAAGTGATGATGATGTTATTGTGAGTGAATTTTGTAACCGTAGAAGTTAAATGGGTAGTGAACTTACGCTTTCTCGGCTTCGTAATGACTGATCTGCTTGCATCAGATGGTTCACCAGGACCAGCAGCGTTGACTGCCTTAACACGGAACTCGTATTCGCAGTTCTCGTCCAGGTTGGGCACTGTGGCCTTACACTCTTCCCCGAACGCAGGTGTTGGAATTTCAGCACCTTTGATCCATTTGTCTGTGCCCTTTTCACGCTTCTCAACTACGTAACCAGTTATGGGAGAACCGCCGTCATTATGTGGTGGTCTCCAAACCAAATCAACACGATCTTTGTCCCAATCAACGGGTTCAGGAGTGCCTGGTTTGCCGGGCTCATCGAATGGATTCTTAGCGACAATCGATTGCTCACCGGTAAGGGGCTCCGATTCGCCTTCCGTATTCACGGCAAGCACCCTGAACTTGTATTCATGACCGGGCTCCAGATTATTCAATTCCGCAAACGGTTCCTTAAAACGACCAGACGGAAGCCAACGGCCCGTCTCTGTATCCATTTTTTCAACCACATAGTGCTCAATAGGAAGTCCGCCATCATCGAGGGGTGGATTCCACTTTAGTTTGCAGCCCTCCTTGTGGACATCGGTGACACGGAGTGGGCCTTCCGGCGGTGCCGGCTTATCAAGTACAGTTACTTCAAACGAGGCCTCATCGTGGCCAGACTCGTTTTCAGCCTTGATAGTGTATTTGCCGGAATGCTTTCGCTTTGCAAATGGAATGGCCAGTTTTGTGCGATGCGCTTCCATATCAATATTATATTCATCGTCTTCGATGCGAGCTTTATTGTGGAACCAGCTCTTTGTTGGAGTCGGTTCGCCTGAAATCTTAATATCATAGCGAATGTTTTGACCGGCCTTAATTGTAATATCCTTAATGTTGGTTCTATCAATTTTCGGTGGTGCGAAACGATCCTTGGCTATCATTTGGTCCGATGGCTCAGATGGTTTGCTCTGACCGGCCTTATTGACGGCCTTGACACGGAACTGATATTTGGTTCCTTCGATGAGATCGTTAACACGAGCCTTGCAGTCGGGTGTGTTTGTTTCCATCACCTTTTGCCATTTGCCACTATTGTCCTTCTTTTCAATTACATACCCTGTAATAGGAGCACCACCGTCATCCTCTGGGCCGCGCCATTTAAGGTCAGCATGATTAGCGGACCAATCGGTAATTTGTGGTTTACCGGGGGTATCGGCCGCATCGTACGGATTTTTAGCAGTTGTGGGCGTGTCTGTAGCCAAAGGTTCCGACTCGCCTTCACTGTTGACGGCCTTGACGCGGAACAAATACTCCTTGCCCTCGGTTAAACCGGTAACATCAGCATCGGGTGTCTTAGTGGTTAAAACTGGAACCCAACGACCCGTTTCAGTATCCATACGTTCGACAACATAATGCTCAATGGGTTCACCGCCATCATCCTCTGGTTTTTCCCATTTTAAGTGCACACCTTCAGCGGTAACATCGGACACGGCCAATGGACCCTTGGGTTTACTGGGCTTACACAAGACTTCAAGTTCAACTTCCACAGTATCGACACCGGAATCATTTTTGGCTGTCACTGTGTAAATGCCACGATCGGCGCGTTTAACTTTGGGCATTATGAATGTTGTCTTATATTCCTCATTTTCGATTTTAATCTTGTCACTAGTCTTGATCTCGGCACCATTATAAGTCCATGTGATTTTTGCGGGCGGCTCTGCTTTTACAGCTGCATCCATGTGCAGCATTTGACCACTCCGCATAATCTTCTTTTGCAGATTCTTGCGATCAATATGAGGCTTCAGGAAGCGAGGCTTAGCCACAACCGATTTGGATACATCACTTGGCTCGCTGGGTCCGGCTTTGTTAACAGCAACGATACGGAATTCGTATTCGTGCCCTTCTTCTACTCCTGTTACGGTACCCTTGGTCTTGTCCCCGGGAACGGTGCCTGCGTCAACCCAAGCTCTGCCGGACTTGTCACGCATTTGAATAATGTATTTCTGGATCGGAGCACCGCCATCGTTTTTAGGCGGATCCCAAGCCAAGTCAACGAAATCCTTATCCCAATTGGTAGGCTCTGGACGTCCAGGCTTGTCGGGCTCATCAAATGGATTTTTGGCAATAATTGGTTTATCGGTTTCCAAATCCTCCGATTCCCCCTCCTTGTTGACAGCACGTACTCGAAACTTATAGGGCTTACCCTCATGCAAACCTATTACCTTTGCTTCGGGTTCGGCACTTTTGCCACATGGAAGCCATTGTCCGGTGTGTGGATCAAGCTTTTCAATTTCATAATAATCAATTGGAGCACCACCATCATCGTCTGGCTTCTTCCACTTTAACTTACAGCTGTGCTTCGTTATGTCGTTAACCTCAAGGGGTCCCTTGGGCTTACCCGGTTTACCTAGGACGGTTACGTCCAATTCGGCGACATCCTCGCCTACCTCGTTGGTGGCCTTGATTGTATATTTGCCACTTTGTGGACGTTTGGCACGCATCACAAAGAACTTCGTATTGTAGTCAACATTATCAATTTTAATGCCTTCCTCGTCGCTGACCACGGGTATTCCATCAAATAACCACTCCACTTTTGGAGCTGGCTCACCCTTGATGTTAATGTCTAAACTGATCGATAATCCCGCTTTCACAACTACAGGCTTCAGATTCGTTCTGTCGATATGTGGCTTAACTGTTGACAAAAATGACAAACAAAAAAATTAAAATTAATTGTAATAATGAAGAAATACATTACTAAACCAATAAGTTAATTCTATTTCATTTTGTTAATAAATAAATTATAAAAAATAAAAAAAAAACTTACGGAATCTCGGTTTTGCTGTATGCCAGTTGGTTTGCTCAGATGGTTCGGATGGACCAGCTTTGTTAACTGCACGAACCCTAAACTTATATTGTTGACCTTCTTCCAGTTTTTTGACGACACCTTTGCAAATGGGTCCATCGGTTTCTGCGGCTTTAACAAATTCTCCCGAATCTTTGTCCATTACCTCAATAATGTAGTTTGTAATTGGCGAGCCTCCATCTCGGATAGGTGGCTCCCACTTTAATTTAACATGATGTTCGTCCCAGTCCTCGAGCTCTGGCAGGCCAGGTGGGGCAGATATATCGAATGGATTCTTGGCTGTAATTGCTGATTCGGTCTCAAGAGGCTCTGATTCACCTTCTTCATTAACAGCCTTAACCCTGAACTGATACCGATGGTTTGGCTCCAATCCCTTCACATCTATCTCTGTTTTTTCTGGATCAACGGAACCTGCTGGTACCCATTTGCCAGTTGCTGTATCCATTTTTTCAACAACATATCCGGTGATGGGAATACCTCCGTTGTCCTTTGGCTTTTTCCACTTCAGCTTACAGCCTTCCTTGTGCACATCTGATACTTCAAGGGGTCCTTCAGGCTTCGATGGCTTATCCAGTATTGTGACTTCCACTTCGGCTTCATCAACACCATTAATATTTTCCGCACGCAATTTGTAGACGCCACTCTCCTTGCGGGACGGGTCCAACAATGTCAGCTTTGTATTATAGTCTTCGTTATCCAATCGAGCCTGTCCACTGGGTGTAATTTCTTTCTCCTTAAAGAACCAGGTGAGAGTAGGTGCTGGTTCTCCCTTGACATCGACATCAAACTTAACAGTTTGACCGGCGCGCAGCTTAATCGGCTTCATTTTCTCACGGTTTATAGTTGGTTTGACTTAAGTAATTTTATAATTAATTGTAAACAATACAAAAAAAAAAAAAAAAAGAAATACAAATATAAAAGGAAAATGAGTATGAAATTTGTAATCACATTTGTAAATAAAACAGCGAAGAGCAATAAAAGCACATAAAAGAAAATGGCTTGGCTTAACACAAAACATAAATAAGCGTTGCTATAAAAAGATAAAATATTAATTTGCATAATGTCGATAAAAGGCGGTGTAACTGAATTTTGAACTCTTACGATTTCTTGGCTTGGCCAAATGAGGATCTGTGGCATCGCTTGGATCACTGGAACCGGCCTTATTGACCGCACGGACCCGGAATTGATACTCGTTTCCTTCGGTAAGACCATCAACCGTTGCCTCTGGCGTAGGTGACTACATAAAATTAAAATAAAAATTTGTTTGTGGTCTTTAGTCTTTTTCAACACTCAGGTAATAATACTCAAAAGCTTTGCCAACTTTCAAATCCTGAAAAAAACGACTTTAGAAGTTTTTGTTAATCAATATTTAGACGCATTACTTAAAAAGAGTACGGGGGTCTATTATGCCTGTCAAAAGAGAAACGTTCCTAACTGGCAGAAGGTGTCGATTCAGACCACATAACATATATATTTATTCTTGATCAGCATCAACAGCAGAGACAATGTAGAAATGACCGACTGTGTGTCTGTTTGAATGAACACTTGGATCTTCTGAACTAGCTTTTTATAGATTATTTGCATGGAATAGTTCATTTAGGGAATATTTCAGGTAAAATTTTAAACTCGTTTTTGAACAAATCGGACGGCTCTCTTTATATTGCCTGAGCTTAGGAGAAAAGAGAAAAAATACTTACATTTGTGGTGAGTACTTCATCCCAGATGGGTGAGAATTTATCCTTTTTCTCAATGATATAACCTGTGATTGGTGCACCGCCGTCGTCCTTTGGTGGCTCCCACTTTAATTTAACCATGTGCTCATTGTAATCATCAATCTTTGGAGTACCCGGCTTTGTGGCAGCATCGTATGGATTCTTGGCTATTATGGTGCCATCGGTCTCAAGAGGCTCAGATTCACCCTCCTCATTAATGGCCTTGACCCGAAACTGATACTCATGACCTTCCTGAAGACCCTTGACATCAAGTTCGGTATCATTGCCTGAGGTTCGACCGACTGGTACCCATCGACCTTGTTTCTTATCGAATTTCTCGACCTGATAAGCCGTAATGGGTTTACCACCGTCATCTTCGGGCTTTTTCCATTTCAGCTTACAGCTGTCTTTTGTAACGTCTTTGACCGCTAAGGGACCTCTTGGCTTTCCAGGTGGTCCCAAAACGTTCACCTCAACGGTGGCCTCATCCGAACCATGTTCGTTCTCGGCCCGAATCTTATATATACCAGTATGCTTTCTCACAGCGTCTATGATTGAAATCTTCGTGTTATGCGGAATATTTTTAATCTCTGTGTTACTAGGCAGATCCTCGGGTTTAAGCTCCTTATCATCCTGATACCATGTGATTGTTGGTACCGGTTCTCCTCGCACGTTTACGTCGTATTTGATTGGCTTTCCGGCACGGATCAACAGTGGTTTCAAATTTGTTCTATCAATGCGGGGCTTCACTGTAATGTTTTAAGTTTAATGTATTAGAAAGAACTTTCAAAAATGTTAACGCCAAAATATATTTTTCATTACTGTGACTTCACAATGATTTTGTTATGAAGTTGGTTAGCTTGAAGTACTTACATTTTTTGTACTTGACGATCTGAGGGACACTTGCATCCGATGGTGGTGATGGACCAGCTTTGTTGACAGCAATCACACGGAACTCATATTCCCCGTATTCCTGGAGACCAGCAACGGTTCCTTCCAGTTGATCGCCTGGAACTTCAATAGCCTTTTCCCATTCGGGCTTGTTTTTGTCCTTCTTTTCAATGATGTATTTCTGAATTGGAGCTCCGCCATCATTCTTAGGGGGAGTCCATTTAAGTTTAACACTCTGGTTGTCATAGTCAACGACTTCAGGGGTACCCGGCTTGTTGGGCTCGTCGAAGGGATCCTTGGCCACAACGCCAACAAGTGTGGTCAATGGTTCTGATTCACCCTCCTCATTCACAGCGGATACGCGGAACATATACTCCGAGCCAGGATTTAAACCGGTTACATCAAAGCTGGGCGGCTCTTTTTCTCCCGGAGATCGTCCAACCCTTACCCATTTGCCGGTCGCAGTATCCATTTTCTCAACGACATACTCCTTGATGGGAACTCCGCCATCATCTTCAGGTTTCTTCCACTGCAGTTTGCAGCCAGTAGAGGTGACATCACTAACCGCCAGAGGTCCTTTGGGTGAGCTGGGCTTACCCAGGACCACCAATTCTACAGTCTCGCGATCCACTCCATTGCGATTCTCTGCCTTCAATGTGTAGAATCCACTGTCTTGGCGTTTAACATTAGTAATCACGAAATCGGTGTGATAATCAACCTTCTCGATGTTAATGCGATCTCCCGTCGTTAGTGGAACATCATCTCGCCAACTCCAGGATAGCTCTGGAACTGGTTCTCCACTCACATCCACCGACCACTTATGGGTGCGTCCACTCTTAAGGACAATTCGCTTGAATGTCGATCTGTCAATTTGTGGCTTGACTATTGGTTAAGACGACAACAATGCCCAAAAATCGTATTAGTTCTACTTACAATTTCAAAATAATAAAATAAATAATTGAAAATAACGCATTTTCTTACGTTCTTATTAAAAGCATAGTGGCAGTATTAAAGCTGTAGCAATATTCTGTGAAATGAATTGATTAAGCCTAAGCTGTGAGCTATAAAACTCTTAAAATTTTCAGCGGAATGTGTTAAGCCAAAGCCATGTAGATTAAATTAAATGTGCCTAAGTATGAAAGAATGGAGTTACTCACGGTTCTTGTGCTTGCATAGATGATTATCTGTTGGTTGTGATGGCTCCGAGGCTCCAGCTTTGTTGACTGCACGTACTCGGAACTGATAGACCATTTTTTCTTTCAGACCCTCAACCTTACACTCGGGAGTGGGATCTTCTGTTTTGGCCACCTCAGTCCAGGTGGGTGAAAATTTATCCTTAATTTCGACAACATAATGGGTAATGGGTCGACCACCATCCGATGGTGGTCTCTTCCATTTGAGTAGTACACTTTTATTATCATAGTCATCGATCACAGGCTGACTAGGGGCAGATGGAGGATCGTATGGGTTCTTAGCCTCAATAGCATCAGTTGTCTCAAGTGGTTCCGATTCGCCTTCCTTATTGATGGCTTTTACACGGAACTTGTATTTCTTGTTTGGTGTAAGACCCTTAAAATCGAATGAGGTCTGGTCTGGACCGACTTCTCCTGCCGGTATCCAACGACCAGTCTCCTCATCCATCCTTTCAAGGGCATAGCCTGTTATTTCACAGCCACCGTCGTCCTGGGGACGTTTCCATTTCATTTTAATGTGATTGGCACGCACCTCTTCGGGCTCGAAGGGTCCACCAGGGGCCAGTGGACGATCTAGAACCACCACCTGAGCTTCGCTCTCAATTGTACCTGAACTATTGGTCAAGACCAATTTATATTTGCCGGTATCCTTGCGCACAGATTTCTTAATCGTAATCGATGAATTGCGCTCGAGCTGCTCAAGACAAATGCGTTGATTGTCGAACTTAATCGATTGAGTGTCCTTGACCCAGGAAGCTGTAGGCTCCGGTTCACCATCGTATTTAATATCATACCGAACAGTCTGTCCCTTTTTGACCGTAATATTCTTAAGGCCATCACCAACCAGGAACGGCTTGACGAAACGGCATTTGGCAATAATGGCCTTGGTCTTGTCGCTGGGCTCGCCAGGTCCCGCACGATTAACAGCACGGACTCGAAATTCGTACTGCTGGCCCTCTTTGAGGTTATCAACGGTCGCCGCTCTGGCATCACCGGGAACTTCTTTGCCGGCCACCCAATCGTTAGAGAACTTCTCCTTGTATTCGATAATGTAAGATGTTATTGGATCACCGCCATCGCTGTCGGGTGCCTCCCATTTAAGATCGGCATGATCCTTATCCCAATCGGTAAGATCCACCTCTTTTGGTTTGCCGGGCTCATCCCATGGATCTTTGGCAAGTATGGAGTTTTTGAAGGTGGCCGGATCGGATGGGCCAATTTTATTGACAGCACGCATGCGGAATCTGTACTGCTTCTTTGGCACCAAATCTTCAATTTTCTTCAGACATGGCTCACTTGGTAGAACCTCAGCGACAGGCTCCCAGCCTTGTTTTTTGCTCAAATCCTGACGCTCGATCACATACTTAATGATCGGACTACCACCATCATCGGTTGGTGGTTTAAATTTAACAACACACGAGGTCTGATACACATCTGTGACATCCACATCTTGTGGTGGTTGTGGTACATCTTGGCAGATAATGTTCACATCCTTTGTATCTTCACCCTGTCCATTTGATATTTTTATTTGGTACGGTCCCGATAAGTCTCTGGACGGTTTCTTAATCTTAAACGTGACCTTGTCGTCTGTAATCGCAACTTCAACATCCTTGACTGGCAATGGTTTTCCATCCTTAATTAACTTGGCCTCAACTGGAGTTTGTTTAGTACCGCTTACTATAAACAAAATAATCAAATATTTAATAATATACAAATTAAAACTATTTTGTGAACAAAATTATTTAGTTGCATACCTTTGAATGGCACTTCAATGATCACAGGGGCACTAATTGGGCCAGCAAACTCATCGGGGCAATCAATATTGGGTCTACTCTCTCCTTTCCGTACCGAAAGTTTACATACCGAACTTAGTTGACCCGATTCGCAGGTAATTTCACCCACATCGCCTAATTCCAGACTATTGAATACCAATTGGTGTTTGCCACCGCCCAAGTTTTTGATTTCGATACGTTCACTTGGCACTATTGGCTCTCCATTGAACTTCCAATCACATGGGGCCGTCTGATCCTGCAGCTCTACGTCCAGGACTAGCTTCTCGCGTTCCACCGCATCGGTGTCCTTGAGCTTCTTGTTGAATCGGTTTTGATCTTAAACAAATTTGTTATTTTAATATGTATGTAGAAACGTAAAAAGCACGAAAATTAAACTCGGGCTCTGCCGACCGTAGAATATCCTGTGAAAATACAGGGGTTCGTTTGAACTAAAATGTCGATGGAATCAGCGAATATCTAATACCTATTCAAATAATTTACAAGAGTTCAAAAGACAGACGGACATGTCTATATCGGCTTTACTTCATACTTAATGGAGTCAAAACTTTAAGCGCAGAGAATATAAAGTATTTGAAAAAAAAAAGAAACTCATCGATTTACAAGATCGTATGCCGTTTAGAAATTCTAGTTATATGAATGTAAGATCAGACTGAGAATATTAGTATTTGCAATAAGAATTGCTTAAACTTACAGTTAATGATTATCTCGGCCTCAGTCTTATCAGCATTTGTAGTACATTTGAATTGACCAGCATCGGTGACCTTGCAGTCCTTGATAACAAGCTTCCGTTTGCGGCCGTCCTTAATGATTTGCATACGTTTGTCTGGCTTGATTTCCTCATTGTTCCTGAACCATTGGACATCACCTTGGGCGTCATCGATTTCACAAGCCAAGGTCACAGTGTCCTTCTCAATGCACTGCTGCGATTTGAGGACTTTGACAAATTTGTATGGATATTCGACGACAGTTAGAGCACATTCGGTTTTATCTGGTTGCTTATCCAATTGGCATCGATATTTGCCAGTGTCCTCAAGTATCGACTCTTTGATAATGAGCTTAAGATTGCCATTGATGTCCTTGGAGATCAAAAAGCGTGGATCATCCGATTCAATTTTTGTATTGTCCTTAAACCAATGCACATTTGCCATGCTGCTGCTAACGGCACATTCCAAGGTCGTCTCATGCCTTGTGAAACCCTCAAGCTTCTTCTTCAGGGGCTTGGTGAATGTGTAGGTAGGATCTGCTTCCTCCACATTGAGGAAGGCGGTGCTAGAGACACCTCCAATTTCAATTGTGTATTTACCAGTATCCTCGACCTTTGGCGTCGTGATAATCAGCTGATATGTGTCATTCTCCTGCTTGAACTTAAATTTGCTTCCAGTGAACACCTCCTATTTTTGGTTTGGACCCATTGATTGTCATTAAAAATAGTACAAATATTGCGATATAACTAGTGCCACAAAAAGACATTGATCAATTCGTTTCAATCGATTTTTTAACAATCATTTAAAGACCAGTAAGTGATTTACAGAATTTCAATTCAATGTAATTTTGCATTATTGACATAATAAAAATAAGCATACAATTTACAGTCGATTTCACCCGACAGTAGTAAACCCTGTGCCACTTTTGAAAGATTCTCGAAGTTCAAGCTTTTCGAATTTAAAGTTCAATCATAATATTGAACAAAATCCAAGACAAATTAACTTTTAAAAAACTTTTTGAATTTTAAGTGTAAAATAAACAAGTAAGAAAAGTACAGTCGAATGCGCCCGACCGTATAATACTATCTGCTTTTATTTCCAACTATAATGTTAAAATCGGTATTCGGATTTTACAATAGATAGTTTTTGTATTATGACACGTTAAAACAAAAAAAAAAAAAATTATCATAATCGAACATTTATGTTTGTCTGTATGCACATACAAATTCGTTTGACGTTAAATGTATGCAGATAGATAGTGTGTATGTAAGAGTATACTATTGGTCGCCCCGGCTATAAACTTTGTTGCTTGATTTCTTTTTTTTATGGTCGCATTTTTATGAAACTTTCAGGATGGTTTGATATAATTAGTCTTCAAACAAATTTTAAATAACAATACTGTACGATAAGAGCAAATGGCTTTAAAACGGCATGCAAATTTGAAAATTGTTTTATTTCTTACGGAAAAAGGGGGCAGGGCAGCCAATAATTGTAAATAGCAATGCGTTTATGCTGTCTTTAGGAATCTGCGTGCCAAATTTGGTATTCCTAAGTGCAATTGTTACTGAGATATTCGCCGAAAACATAGATTTTTTCCGGGGTGTGTCGGGTTTTTGACTCATTGTGGCCGAATGGGGAGTGCCATCGAAAAAAAAAAATATTTTTGTATTGACTGACTAAATATCGAGTCGATACAGACCAAATTCGAACTTGAAGCTCTTATCATCTCTGAAATCTTTTTGTTCATGCGGACAGATAGACAGACGGACATGGCTATACCGACTCGGCTTGTGATGCTGATCAAGAATATATATACTTTATGGGGTCTGCCCGGCCTCCTTCTGCCTGTTACATACATTTGCACAAACCCAATATACTCTTGCAAAAAATATAAAAATTTAAAAAAAAATACAAAAAAAACGGTTATCTTTGTCTCGCCGAAGACTAAATAACCTTGCAGTCATACATATTGCTTTAGTTTTTTTTTCAATTACTAGTTGTTTCTATGGTAGCTATAAAATATATAATAAAAGTCCGCTCAAAAATAATTTTTTTTATCAACCGAGTGTTCCTATTGGAGATATATGATATAGTGATATGATCAGCCCGATTTTAACATATGAACTACATGTAGAGAGATTACAAATGTGTACAATTTTTATTAAGATGAGAGAAACAGACGGACATGGCTATATCGACTCGACTGTTGAAGCTGATCAAGAATACATATACTTTAATACGATCGGAAACGCCTCTTTCAATGCGTTACAAACTTCGTGACACAAACAATATACCCACTTCATGGGCATAAAAACAGTTGGGCCTTGAAAAAGACAAGGATATTTGTATAAGATTATTTTAATGGTGACAAAGAAGTCTCTTTCGATCACAGGGCTTAAAATTAAATTTGACTTTCATGTGAATGTTGAATACTTACATCCTTACGGAACAACCATTTTGGCTTGCAATTTGGTTTACTGAATCGCGCTTCAAATACGACTTTTTTATCCTTTCCTTCCTTGGCGAATTGATCGATTAGTGGACTTAGGAACGACTCAACCTTCTGTGCTCGTTCATTGAATTTGTAGTCGTTTTAATCGTTGTTGTTGTTTTTTGGGATTGGTTGAAAATTGTTGTATTAAGCGTTGTCAAAAATGGGTAAAGATTTTAAACGACAGCAAATTTCATAATCTACTATTATTGCAAAGGGTTTATGAAAAATAATTAGAATAATATATAGAACACATATGTATGTACTGTGTGCTAAATATTATATGCTTTGATATAGTATATGAATAACGGTACTATTGGTACCAACTAATTTTTTTATGAATGGCATAAAAATTATAGTATTAAAAAACAGATACAGATACAAGTCAAATCAATATTCAAAATCAATATTTCGATTGACATTTTGATTGATAATCTGTTTTGTTGTTTGTTTGTTTTAGTACAGAGCAGCAGTTAAATAAAAACGGTTATTACAAGTCTTTATATATCAGTTAAGACCAGTTAAAATGAAATAAGTAAGCACAGATTTGTCAGAGCAAAGAGACTTTCAGTTTAGACACATACACAGATAAAGATACGCAAATATCTGTTAGTCAAAAATGCAGATTCTTTATTATTACTACTTATAACAATCACGAAGTACTTATGGACAAAAATGAGATAACAAAATGCAAATATGTTAGCACATAGCTATAAAGTTGTCTAATTGAAAAAAGTAGTGAAAGTAGTACATAGATGATTTTTTTCCTTAACATAGGAAAACGTCAAAACTTGACTTCACAAATGTTTAACAACAGAAATAAAAAATATATAATATATTTATATATGTCGAATGTGTTCGATTACAATAATTGAGATACGTATGGTGTTTCAAAGAGTATGCATTTAAGATAATACGTTCTTGGTAAAGATACAAAAATCGCATATTTTTGAAAATTCATTGTAGAGCATCCAAAGTCGCCAAAAATCAAGATATACTGGAAAATGTAAAATAAATGTTTACACACAATATCGATTATTGGCTGCTAAAATTGCATTTTGGGTTATACGTAAGTATAAAACATATATATTTATATGTATATAGATATATATAAGAAAGTATCTCAGACATTTTAAAGAGCGCACCTCTTCACGTCGAAACGGATGCAACGTCGGCCAATCGGGAATCAGCTCAGCTAGTGATGGCCTACGAGATGTTGGCGCCTGTATTGTATTGTATATAATGATGAGATCGTCATAACACTAGATTTTTTATTAACGGAATTTAACATTAAAACTATCAAGTAATAATCTAAAAATTATATTTGTTACTCTTTCTTTTTCTGAGATCTAGAACGCTATAAATTTGCAACCTAAAGTTGATATTTTTATTACAACTTGTGGAAAGATGTATTACTAGATATGACGAATAGTCAAACTACAAATTTAAAAGTTGAATGATAAATTGATATTATTTTTTTACGCGTGAATAATTAGTTTTTCCACATGCTAAATGCCAAATTACTGCAGTGTCGTTTTATGCAGTAATGTGGCTGGTGTACGAATTATTAAAGCAGAATGCAATTTATAAATTCAATTTCAATTTCGATTTGAATTTGAACTTGAGTTTCAGTTGCAGTTGCGGTTTCCTTACCCTTTCGACTTTCTTTAAAGCCGGCAATGGTTTT
The DNA here is from genome assembly GCA_035047505.1 of Drosophila parthenogenetica. Classification (NCBI taxonomy): domain Eukaryota; kingdom Metazoa; phylum Arthropoda; class Insecta; order Diptera; family Drosophilidae; genus Drosophila; species Drosophila parthenogenetica. Next base: position 1,228,175 of record JAWNPM010000224.1, on the reverse strand, counting down.
TCAGTTTCTTTCAGGTCACCCCAATTGGGGTCCTGTTCTTCTTTGTCCCATTTTTGATAACGACGTTTTTTGAGCATGGCACGGAAGTCCATGCCACTTGAGTCCGAGACATACAACTGCATCTCGGCGGAGTCCTCGCCGTGAATATTTGAGACAACAACTTTATATTTGCTCTCATCATTTGGTTTGCACTTACGCATACACAATGTGATCGTGTTCGTTTGTCCATCGGTAAGGAACTTATACCGACCGCCCTCGAGAATTTCGGTGACTCCCTTGTAGAACTTAAATGTGGGCGCTGGATTGCCTTCGACACCAACCGTAAGGTAAGCGGTCGAGTCTGTGTTTTTTCGTATCCAAATATAAAATATAATGTTGTTGGTTGTTAGTCACTCGCGAAGATACAGAAAAGTTAAGTTTAGTGTTTTTTGGTAATATGCAGTGTAGTGTAACGCAACGTAGTGTAGTGCAGTCGAGAAAGCCGACTTTGAAAGACCCCGTACTCATTCTAGTGCGTAATATTCCATAAAAATAAGCAATTTCAACCGATTTGACCAATTTGGCCAAATTGGAATAAACTTGGTAAGGATCATAATAATGCTAACATACATATACTGTGGAAATTTGTTTACAATAGGTTTAGAAGTTTCCTCTTTTTCAGTACGGGTTCTAAAAATGTCGTTATCGATTCACAATTACGAAATTTCCATTCTAAAAAATAAGTTCTATCGTCCCATTTTCCCGAGCAAATGACTAACTTGTAATCTCGTTAAATTCGATGACATAACAGACAAATGTAATTTCGATTTTGATATGATATATATTAGTGACTCTTGGACCTAATGACACACGACACCGGTATGCCACATGAAACAAAGTATTATCTTTGGGTTGATACATACCTTCGACCACGGAATAGGACTCCTGTACATCGGTAATTGATGGTGGTCCACCATCACCGACATCGCGAAGGGGTGTGGAGGGCTTGTTTATGAGATCCTCCAAGTCCTGTACACTGGGTCTACGAACATCAATCGAGGGACGTCTCCGCTTTTATGGGTAATCACAATCACAATCACGATGACATCACACACATTTATTGTGTTGGACATAACAAAATTGAATATGGAAAGCAGTCAGTAAGTTAATGAATTGTGGGTTTAGTGTTATTTAAAGGTAAATACATTAAGATCTTTTTAATTAATGAATTGAATTTTTACACTTGTCAAAAATACGTATAGCATACAAACGGAAAATATATTAAAAACATTCGTACTGCATTCTGCAAACTACGGAGTAGGGTAAAGGTATTCAAATGTTTCAAATGCCAAATTACCGAACTTGAACAACAAACTACAATACGATATAATAAATAATAAATAATATTAAATCAACTTTCTACTTATACAAATAAAGGTATTAGATAATTGTTAAATAAATGACTGTTAATTTACGGATAAGAGCAGATTATAAAATTGTATTTTGTATAATTCATGAACATGATAAACGTATAGATCACATTAGAATTTTTCTTTAAATTCGTCGGTCTGCTCTTCTTATAAGTATTAAGCTGAACTAGCGAACTTATCTACTAATTGATTAATTAAATTATATTCAAGGTGAAGTATTTATTTATATATAGTTTAAAAGTTTATAGTTAGTATCGGGCTCCCCGATAACTGAGCCACAATAAAGTATCATTAGCAAACATATTTAATTTGTTATTCTTGAATTAAAATTAATTCAAAAAAATCCACATTGTTGTTGAAGAGAATAATTAACGAATTCTTTTAGCAATATCCTAAACATTCCAATTTAATTTGGTTAGGGGCAAATACGGAACGCTAAAAACCTTTAATACAACCAAAATGACTCCTAAGACAGTAAAGTTGTAAAGAGTTTCCAAATTAATTTTTTCAATATTATTTAATGATTGAAAAAATAACAACCCACTCGTAGTATTTTATAGTATTATTTACATAATTGTAGAGGCTAAAATGCTTAGGTCAATCACAAATTGATTTATATACACGAGTTTAGATGCACATACAGTTTGCAGTCTTCAAACAATCGATATTTACAACTTATCACCTGAGAATGTTATATACGGATTTTGAGAAACCAGAAAATAAAAGAAAGAAAAGTAAACTCAAGCGAGAAACAATTGAAAGTAATGTATGTAAATGTGATTTTTGCATCACGATTTAAGACCTGTTTTGCATCCCCCATTTCGCCTGGTCTCTGTTGTTTTTGCTATCAAGATTCGAAACAATAAATTAGTTAAATAACATAATTGCTGAAAAATGATTTAATTTTTTAGTTTAATTTTAATTTCAATAAATTTTTCCTAGCTTTGATTCGCTCAGCTTAACTTTGAATATATTTCCAGTATACCTCTTAAAGTACATGCATAAATTCTATACCTATAGTGGACGATGTTGTATGTAACACATTGTATTTAAAATCCAAACCTTATTAAGATTAAATTAAATTCGGCACTGTATTTGCTCAGCTGCTGTATCCATTAAATGTTTGTTTAGATTTTTAGTCGTCAGGCAGATAAGAAAGCATTGGCATGATGTGGTATACGATATTTGTAATACGCATACGCTGATTGGACCAGAGACTTAATGTCTCCTTGGGGAAATTATTGTTAGTTGACAGTAGGTGTCTGTATGTGTGTGATAGAGTAAATAAATTTTAACTAACTTTTTGTTAGTTTCATTTCATTTAAATAAACTACAATAACATTATTTACTAAAATCCACGTATGATGTTTGTGTATACTGTTATAGGTTATGTATGTTTTAATGTGATGTGAGTGTGATTACCATGGCTTAAACCGTTTTAAATTCAAGCACTAGTTTATTGTAAACTTTTTATAAATTAATCAAGTAAGCTACAAGGGTTTGATCGAGTAATTTGTTGATTTTTACTATTCGAAACCGGAACTCAAAAGTGCGGCTCGCAAATCGAATGCAAGTACGTATAATAGTATGTGCAGGGATGTGAGCTTTGCCGAGCAAGGTTTGTTTCACAAGGAGTTTTTTTTGTTGTTAAAAGAAAGATCAAAATCAAGATCAATGGAATGATAAAGATAAAGAGAAATGCGACCAAAGTACTACGGAAAAAAGAACGAATTGGATTAAGCAGAGCCAACTCTCACCTGTCCTTCACCAACCTCGCCTGGCCTCAACAACTGTAATATTGGTTTTTAAATTAAATTTCATTAAATGCTATACAACGTTCAATTGCATCTCGATTATTGGAGAACTGAGGCAGGTGACTGCATACACAATAATCATGACGGTGTGTGCGCATATGTGTGTCTCTGTGTGTGTGTGAGTGTTTGCGTGTGCATGCGTGTTCTAGAGCGAGATTTTCAAATGCACCTATTCTTAAGAAATCTACCTAAATACGCTTTAAAAATCTGTATCACAATGAGTGAATCTGTAAATTGGTAGTTAATTCAAATCGAAATTTAATCATTTAGTTCAAAGCTTACACAATTACTTATCTAGTAGTTGAATTAGACTTTCTCGGAAACGTTTTATAAATGCTATATGCATGGATCGATATGCACACGATTATCTCTTCACTCGCGGCACACACAACTGAATGTTTGCCTTTTGGCCTAGGGACCGATTTCTCATAATAATTATGATGATAATATATGCATTCTCGTAAATCGTATTGCAGCCGTTCACTTCGATCTAATCTAAAATACATACAGTGCATACTATATATGTACATATGTGTATATGTATGTATAAGTATATACTCTAAATGCGCAATAACACAACTATCTGATGCGTTTCAGATTTAGATTTTGAATCTGATTCTTATTCTTTGTAAATGTATAGTAAAATGCGTTTAAAAAAAAGAAATAAAAACAAAATATGAATGCCAAAACTTGAAGGGCATATAGAGACGAAGATCGGCTAATGTACCAAATATATCTGGGCATCTAAACGTTGCTATTTTTACTCACTTCGAATTTACAAGAGTTAGTGATTTGGTTTATATATAGAAAAGGCCATGTACACAAATCCTTGCTACATATTGAAGAAAGTATGTGACACTGACACACAAATTTTGTTTGTGTATCCCAATTAGAGAACTAATGCTTAAAATCTCATCAATCCATATGTAAAGTAGGATTTAATATTCGGGACTAACTAATATTTTCTTACACTTTTAAAATATATATATATATATGTACATATATACCTATATATAATAAATACTTAAACGGTAATTATCATGTTGCCCTGTTCGAAATATTTTTAGATTTTCAAATAAACGAATTTGTCAACACTCAATTATTATCGCCACAAAATGCTTTAACAGTGTCCACTGTGCGAACGATAGCAATTGTAAATTTTGGTGTCTTACCCGTGTATCCATGACTTCGCCGGGGCGGAGTTTCTTCTGTGTTTGTGTTGATTTGCAACCATATATATTGGAATGTTTATATACGAGCATATGTATGTGTGTGGGCGAGTGCATACATGTGCATGTGCATGTGGGCGTGTATATTTCATGTATATGCATGTAAACCGAGAAGATGGTGGGTTGGTTGTAGGCAAGGGGTGCGTGGGGTTGTTTTCGTTTTGGTATTCGTTTTGTTTTGGTTTTCGTTGTTTTTGTTGTTTCGATGTTGTTGTTGTTGATCGGTTGAGTTCAGTTACACGGGTTGCAGGTGGACAATATATTGGTTTTGTTGTAATGGTGGTTGTGGTTGTGATGGTTGTTGTTGTTTTTTTTTGGTTTAGTTTGAGGACAATAATCATACCATGGTACATAAAAGGGAAATACATATGATATTAGGTACAATTTCATTACATCACACTTAACACAATTAAATACAAGCAGTCTGTTATTTACAGTACATTATTACTAAATATCATGTACGATGTATACGTGTGAGGTTACACTGATAAAAATTTCTATTACATATGGAGAAATTGGTTTAACATCAAAATCAAATTAATTGCTTTTAACACGATCTCTAAAAAAGTTCTACAAAAAATGAAAAAAAATTTATTTTTAGAATCAAATTTTTATCAGCACATCTAGATACGTTTGTGGGTGTTTATGTTCGTGTGATTGTATATGTATGTGTCTATGTATATACGTATATGTTCACATGATCTGCCTGTTAAATATCGTTCCACAGACTTACTTAGTATCTGTACCTGTTTCTTAGTCTTTGAGTAGTAGACACATCACTATTTTAAATACTTAAAGCAATTTTTCATTTAAAATGAATATAAATGCACAACTATAAGTATTTAATGGTGAACTGAATATAGACTCACTATCACTACATTGAGTTCCATAATAATATCTACACATTCCGGGTAATTGTAAGCTAAGCTGGGTTATTTTCTATGTGTTTTATGGGAACTAACATATAACAATAAAATATAAAAAATCTTCGAGTATGTACATTTATTTCGGAAAAGTTAGAAAAGCAGGAAATACCACATGAAAGGGAAAACAAATATTTTTTTGTACATTTCTAAAGAACGGATTTAATGAAAGGGTTTTAACTTTTATACTCTAAATAGTTAATCATTTTTTATGTGGTTATACTCCCAACCATACACTACAATTCAGTTCTGTATGGTTAGTAGTAATACAGGGTATAACATGTTAACGATTTTTTTTTTTCTGTTCTTTTTTATGTATCTATATAGCGAAATTTTGTTATATCAGAAAAGTAAAAACTAAATATCGGGAAACAAGATGTTATAGATACATATATTAGACTTGGAAGGTTTACTTCTGAGGTGATTATCAAATTTTGATTAAAATATCTCAATTTCTGTTTAAGTATCGCAAAATCTACTATATTCACAGCTGCCATATTTAATTGGATCGGGAAATAAAAATAATTTCAAATTTATTGTATGCCCAATAGTAATTTCTATTGTTTGACTCCATAGAGACCATATTAGACACACTTGTAAATCTGAACCAGAGGAGAGTGGGAAATTTACCTCGTCGTTGATGATCAAAGACGGTCGCCGCCCCATGTCGGCTGGTGGGATCAATGAGCCTCGTCGGCTTGGTGGCTCTGGGGCAAGCGATGGGCGCTTCTCCCTAATCACCTCTATTTTCGGTGGCTCACCTGGAGCGGGTGGCTGCATCTTGGTCACTTTAGGTTTGTCCTCCTGCGCAATAAAAGCACAACAGATACAATTTATTGTTTTGTTAAGCGCTAAATAAAGTTAAAAGATGTTAGAGAAGTGATTTCCTCGGGGTTGACTTGGAAACGGCTTTTTTAAATGAATATATTGTAATGATCGAGATAAAGATTATTATAGAAACCAGACAACTGGACAAGCCAGATTCAAATGGAATGACACTAAAAATCAGAGTATCTAAGCAATATAGCCAAGTTAGAGTTTAAGCAAGAACACTCTATTCAGAGCTATCAATAATCTGAATTCTCTAATCAGTAATAGGTCTGGTTGAGCTTATAGATTACCAAAGTGATAAATAATAAACCAAAAATTGTGAGTCTTCTTCGTGTTTGTATGCATATATTATAGATTCGATTACGGATGGGACTAATCGTACTGATTTTCAAATAGATTACATACCACGACGGTTAGATTAAAGGTGGTGGCCATATTGATATAGATTCGATGTTCCTTTTCTCGATGAGTATTTGGTATTTATTTTTTATTGTAAATTCACTTAGTTACATTTCGAATTTCATTTTCTATTTTCTTTTTCGTGTTATGTGTGTATTATGAAATTTTTGTCGTCCACGTTAAGCAACAAATATGAGTTTATATATGTGCATTTATGTGATTCAAACCGTTTGTCGTGAAAGACAAGATGAGACAGACATCAAACATTCGGACTGCCATACGATATAGTATAAGTTCATATATTTTTGACAAAAGATGTTCACACATTAAAATATAAAAATATAATTTTATTTATGTATTTCTATGCATACATATAAATTCAAATATATTTTATATACATATATAAATAAGAAAATAGCCTCCTATTTCTCGAGCAAACACATATAGTAAGTTTAAGAATATGGTATCACAACAATACAGTTCTGTTTGTGTGTGTTTAAACAAGTTAGTTGCATAAGTATAGATATAGACTTGTACAATTATTGAAAACTATATGGATATGGAGTATCAAGTGTTAAATGAAAAACTTACCTTGGCCTCATCTACGGACAACTTAACTTCAGGTACTTCCGGTGAGTTAATGACTGGAGTGGATTTCTCGGGTTTACTCTTATCAATATCGACACGCTCGTAGCTCTCTAGCTTAGGGCGCTCATAATCATCCAAAATTGTCGGTATGGGCTCGGGTTTTTTCAGATCTGATATTTTTGCTTTGCTCGCTTTCGTGGGACTAAACTGTTCCGTCACATTTGCCTGCACCAATTCAATCAATAAAAAGTTTTTGGAGTTAAAAACGTTTACCCAAAGTTTCGCATTGAAACAGAAGCGCACATGCTAGTGACGAAAGCAGACCCCAAAAGCGCACACCGAGTATTATGTGCTAAAAAATATATAGGAATATTTCGACGGACCAAGTTTGCTATATATAGAATTAAATTTTAAGTCTGCCCAAATAAAATGCAATAAAATTGATTTTAAAACTAACCAAGGTCCCTTAAAATATCATTTAGAATAAATTTGGGCGTGATGCTAATTTTAAAGAGTGCAATGCTGATTTATCAAATTACTAGCTATGAAATTGTTTAATAAACAAGTCTTTATAATAGTTTAAATTTGTTTTAAAAATTTGCACTCTGATTCCTATATTTATCTGCAAAGTAATATTTTTAGACTGAATATATATAAATAGTATATGGAAATATATGCTTAAAACGTTATTTAAAGATCAGCGAAGAAAATAGGATCAGAGAAAATAGATAATGTTAAGAACAATAGAATAGAATAGAATAAAGTTGAGCGTACAAATTCAAGAAAGACATAAAGTTATGAAGATAAAAGTTAATTTCCAGATACGCAATATAACTATATAAGCCAAAAGAAATATATTCAGGGTTTCCGACTAAGTGAAGAAACAGTAGAAAATAAATGTGGATTTAATAAGAGACAGGATAGAAAACAAGAGAGTAAAGAGTAATTCAAAAAAGAAAATAAATTTTAAAGATGTCAATTATTTTCGAGAGATCCAATAAACTACGTAAGCCGCAGAGAATTTAATCGAAGTTATCGACTAAAAGTAACAGTATATAATAAATTTAAAGATGATTCAGATAAGGTAGAAGAGGAAAAAGAAGAGAGAGAGAGAACCGTAGAGAGAGAGAGAGAGAAAGAGAGAAACGTACAGAGAGAAACAGAGAGAGAGAGAGACAGACAAAGAGCGAGAGAGAGATACAGAGAAAGAGAGAGAGGGAGTAAAGCCATGAGCTTTGATAACAATTTTACCTTAATTAATTGTTTAGCTTGTTGTGGCTCAGCTTGTTCTTTAGCATCCTTTATAACGGGCTTCAGAACTACACCAAGGAAAGACTCGTTCTGAATGGGTTCCTTGGTCATTAGGCTTCTAATGGACGAACGACGTCGCTGTTTTATAATATCCATCAGTGATGGTTTACCGCCCTGAGAGGAACGAATTTCAATGACTCTTCATAATACATAAGGCACATTTTTATCAGATCAAGAATTCTAAAAAATACAGCCATATTTTTTCTTTTCGCTCGAAGAGAAAATGGGTCCGCCCTAAGTCATTTTGTTTTATGGCTTAATTAATTAATTAATTTATTCTGTACTCTTTCAACTTCAGTTAAGTCAATTTACTTTCACTCCAATCTCCAAAAAGAACCGAATTTTAAATAGTTTTAAAATATACTTGAAAAGAGTATGGACATTTCGAGCTCGAAAAGGCTTCTCGCTAGAATTAAGGATCAAAAAGGTGTTCTTACCTCTGTTGGTTTCTCAACGTCTTCTTTTGGTATATCCTTCTAGTACATAGCAATGACATGTGTATGTTGGTGTGTTTTGGTGTTACAGGTCAGGGATATAGGTTCATAAAGAGGTAGGCAGAGAATAGTATTATTGTTCGTACTGTTAAATTCTATATCTTTTTCACTTCATTTGTGATGTTTAAGAAACTTTAACATTTACTGTTATGTCTATATACATAGATTTCTACTCACCTCTGGTTCAACAATTACGGGCTTAAGCTTAGCGCCATCTCTGGTGTCCTCCTCAACAGGTAATTTACCTTTGCCAACTTTGAAACCCTTTGGTTGCTCCACTGCCTCCTCCTTTATTTCACTCTTCTGTAAACCGATGCAGAGACATTCAGACATTTAAACATTTAAACACAGATGTAGACGAAAACTAGTAAAAATGATTACAGTTGGCCGAGCCGACTGTTAAGGACCCCGTACATATATATGAAATGTATATATAGTATTATGTAGTAATATATACTACGTATGAGTAATATTGTGATAGCTTAGTCAACACTGCATTTGCTTATGTAAACATAAACTGTTTTCCTCCGATTTGGTTTAAGGCACGATGGTACGATCCGGACCAATTTTGGTCAGTATACATGTATCACGGCCCAAGCTCGAATAGTTTCTTAGTTTTACATAATATTATTAGAGAACGGATAAAAATGGCTAGACAATTTTGTTTGATTTTGAAGTACAGGGTTCAAATGTAATGGTAACATTTGTGGACACCAATAAAAACAGAAATGGACTTTTAAGTGGTGGAGTACAATAAAAACTGAAATCATTCTACCCACCTTAGGCAGTCCATTATTTTGCGTTGCGTTTTCTGCCTGTTTTTTCACAGACTCTAAAACTGGCTTATCCATTTTGTTGGGTATTTCAAGCTCCCGAGTAAAGTCAGTTGGTGTGAATTCAGACTTCTCGTATTTCTCGAGAGTGGGTCTTTCGTAATCTGGAATTTCAGGTAGCTCTTCATACTTTGGCTTGGCTTTTGGCTTCGCTTTGGCCTTGGGCTTAGCGGGTTCTGGCTTTAGTTCCTCTTTCGGCTGTGCAATGGACGTTTTTCGCAATTTTGGTAGCTCTTCGGCCGGTTTTGGTTCTTCTATTGTCTATTTTGGTTACAATGGAACAATCACAGTACAAAACGATTTAGTAATTCAAATAACTAGCTGTTAACATGGTGAGTAAACACTTTTAAAAATTTTAAATGCAAATTTGAAATAATTTAATATTGTTAGACATAGTTCAGTTGATAGATAGATAAATTGATACAGATAGAAGATAAATACATTACACAGTCGATAGAGCAGAAAAAAGATACGTGTAAGATAGATAGATTAAAAGATATGTAGCCACATGCAAAAGACAAGAGATAGATAAACAGATAGATAGATTGATTAAAGATAGCTACCATTTATAGATAAGCTTTAGAGAAACGCTATATACATATGAATATGTGTGTACTCTGTACACTGTTCACTAAACAAAAATAAACCTTTACTCTTAGGTTTTTAATACAATTTAGGAATATATTTTTTTTTTATATAGGTATATGCATATGTATATACTTTATAAAGACGTAGTAAATGCAAGAAGTTGAAGAATAAGAAGCAGAAGTTTGATATCCCATATTCGAGAAGCCATATATTGGTGTTGTACGGTTCCATGTTCTTATATGGCCCAGTATGGACGGTATGGACAGTTTAGAATGTTCTCAGCTCACCTTTGGAATGCGACGCTTTTCTGCTGGCTTCAGCTTCGGAATCTCTTCCTTGATAGCTTCTGGATTTTTGTTTGCATCGATTTTTTTACTGCTCACATTATCCTGTGTCGGAATATATTTATGTTTATGTTTAAGGTTCACTTAAGAAGCTACCCAAGTGCTTATACATTACCATTACCAAAATAGGCTTACAGTAACATAGTATTACTTATAATCTAATCTTAGGATTATTGATTTTACTATCTAGTATACGTACCTCCAACGCCTTCTTATCCACAATTGATGATCGTCGTGATTCTGATGTAGATTCGACCTTTAGTGGAGATAAAACACAGAACATTTTTTCACGTCTTTTATGCTTCTTCATGCTTTCTTACCGCAAGAGACGATCTTCTTGAAGACACCTTTGTGTCCTCATCAAGGGATTCTTCGTTTGACTTGATGATGGATTTACGCCGTACCTCAGACGTGGATTCCTCTTTCAGGGAAACAATACTGGCCTGATCAGACATAACCCGACATGCAACCGACAATGAGACATTTAAACATATAACATATACATGAGTATCTACATGGCATGAATGATTTTTTCACTCAAATTTTTGGATTTGTTATATTTATTATAAAAAGTTCATAAAAATGTAGCTAATCTCGATTTCATATATTCAATTTAAATAAATTAAAATTTTTTTTTAAATAAAGCCCTTTAAAGTAAGAAGTCTTCATAGTATGAAATAAACCTGTTCCGCATGGAACATATGGAGAGGATCAATTTTATTTTATTATTCCGACTCGTAATGATGAATTTAAATAAAAAGTTAGGATAACAATTAGCGGAACTTCCAGACTAGTATGTAATAGCTAATTACGTCCCCGAGATATCGATCATAAATACATTATAAAAAAATATCTATATGTCTATATTATAAATATTAAGACCTCACCTTGCGTTCCACCTTCTTCAGGGCGATTTGGTCAGTAGTTCCTTGCTATAAATGATAAGAGCTCGAATTAAAAACTCGAATTTACAGTATATATTAGTTAGTTTAACTCATATTAACACGAAATACAGCATGCTGATTAGATGTACAGCAATTTGTTTGAAATTGTGTGTTTTGTTTGAGTGAACTTTGCCTAATTGATATGTCCAAAGTTTGATCAAAATGCTTCTTTCTCTACAGGTAGAATTTGTTGGTCCTTACCTCGGGTTTTTCTTCTGTTATATCATTATTAGTACTTGGCTCATCTTTAGACGGCTTTTTAGGTTTATCTTTCTTCTCTGCCTTGGAAATTTCTTTAGGCTGTGTTTCTTCTGTCTTCTTTCCAACAGGTTCTTGTTCTTTTGGCTTCTCCAAATCCTTTGATTTTGGAGTTTTTTCTGGCACTGATTCATCTTTCTTCTTATCTGCTGGTTTAGTTTTCTTCTCCGCTGTTAGACTTTCTTCTTCCGTCTTTTTTAATAAAGGTTCTTTTTTCTTTGGCTTCTCCAAATCCTCTGATTTTGTAGCCGGCTCTTCGAGCGCAGTTTCAGCAATCTTATTTTGTGCTGGTTCAGTTTTCATCTCTGCCTTGATACTTTCTTCTGGCTCTGGCTTTTTTGTCTTCTTTTCCACAGGGTCTTTGTCCTTTGACTTCTCTGACTCCTTAGATTTTGGCGCTTCTTCTGGTACTGTTTCAGCCTTCTTCATTTCCGAAGGCTTAGTTATCTTCTCCGGCTTAGCACTTTCTTCAGGCTCCGTTACTTCTGTCTTCTTTTCCACAGACTTGATCTTCTTCTCGAGTACTGAATCGTCTTTTTTCTTTTCTTTTTGATCCTTTGTCAATTTTTGCTCATTAGGCTTTTCTTCCTCCTGCTTAGATTCACTATCCCTTGTAGAAATATCGGAGTCCACCAGCTCCTCCTTGACCTTCTCTTTCTCTTTATCCTTATCCTTCTCCTTTTCTTTTTCTTGAACCTTTTCTTCGGGCTGCTCTTCTTCAGCCTTTGTTATTTCGAATGTGTGTGTGTGAGTAGTGTTCATGTGTGTGTTTTTATTGTTATTGACAAAATCATTACATAGAAAGACATAATGTTATTGAGATAAATCGTGATTAATACATATAGTTAGTATTTATTTGACTACCATAACACGATTACAACTTCGTTATAAATAATATACTGGATTTCAGGCTAAAACAATCCAGGAGCAGATTAATATAGGTTTGGGTTACTTGTTTAAAGTTGTTGTTTAAACAACAATTTTGAATTCGTGTGAGTGTAGTCTCAAGTTTTTGTAAATTATTGAAAAACATTAACACTTAAGTTTTAGTACTTAAGAAATACAATAAACCAAAGAATTAAAAGATGACAGTTGACAGAGAAATTCAGAAATTCAGGAATTCAGTTGTAAATAAAACCGAGCAAATATAGATAAATTCTGTTCAATCTTTAAGATAGTTTTCATTGCAGATATATGTAAAAATATAAATAATATTTTTATTTTCAGTGCAGCACAATAGTTTCAATAAAGGTGAAAAGAGAGATAGACTGAGAGAGAAAGAAAAATATAGCGATAGAGAAAACGAGTGATAAATTTAGGATGACAAACTATCGTAGTTCTGGCTGATTGCAAACCTCATGTTGAGTATGTTTGAAGGGCGACAATTGCACTCCGAAGATGGTTTTCGGTTCATTCGATTTTGAAGTATCCGGTTGAGTTCTAAGATTTGGATTTCGAGGTTTGAGCTTAGGTAGCTGGTACAAAGTCACTCCCGACTGTTGCTAAAATGGTTATATCTAAATTTGTTAACACTTTTGCTTTTTTTTCGAAAATATTTTAAATCTAATATCAATTGTGTTCAAAAAAGATATGGTATGCAGTGCACAGAACTGTGATAAATTAATTATCATTAGGGTTTTTGATCTATATCTCCAATTTGAATTTTGGAGATAGCCAAAACATGGATCAAGTTTATTTGTAGTTAAACAGGGTCGATATACCCTTAAGTCCATTATATATAGTAAGGGGTATCTATAAGTCACACAACTCAATGAATGTATGTATCCATGTTTGTATGTACACTAATAACCACACATAAATTGTATTCGCATAAGTGTCCGCTGTATAAATATTTAAAATTTGTAACTCTTAGCATTTTTTAGCTCCATGATTCCAGTTAATATTAATTTAAAAAAAAATTTTTTAAGTGTACGAAAGTTTCTCCGTGTAGGTGATCATGCAAAATTCAAATGACGGTCACAATCTGATGACCGTTGGCTTGTATCCATAATGAGTGATTGCTGTTTTAAAAGGATTTCGAACTTGGAAGTAGTTTGCAGTAGTAAATGGGAACTACCCAGACAATTGAAAGGATAATTCGACTAACCGTTGTAGAAGTGGATACTTTCGTTTGAAGTTTAGTCTGTGAACTTTGGGAATTTCTCTCATCTATGCTCAACTTTCTTAGTTGAACTTGTTCCTGTTGCTGCAAACTAGACGCGATCTGAATGTTGCTTTCAGCTTGAATCGATTGCTGATCCCTGGTAACTATTTGCATTTTTTGATTAGCAATCTGAAGTTGCTCGACTTGAACAGATGATTGTTGAATTATTTGTTGCTCTTGTTCTTCTTGCTCAACAGATATAATTTGAATCTGAATTTGATTTTCAGTTTCGTTGAGTTGTTTAGTTTCGGGTTTCATTACCTTGCGTTTCTTTTCGGCCTCTTCCTTTTCTTGCTCTTCCTTTTTCTTGTCCTTCTTCTCCACGGTGATCTTGCAGGTGGACTCGTCCTTGCCGGCCTCGTTCGCTACAACGACCTTGTAGTTGGACGTATGCTCCGACCTTGCCGAGCTAAAGGTCAACCTAGCAGTCGTTCCATCAAAAGTCGTGGTTATGTCCTTTGTTTCACGGATGAGAGTACTTCCCTTGAACCACTCGATCTTGCACTTGCGATCTGACTGCTTCAGGCTGATCAAGAGCTCAAAAGTTTTTGATTCAGTGACCTTTTGATCCACCAGTTTTCGGCTGATCTCTGGCTTTGTGGGCTTGCGTTCCTCCTCTGGGATGTCAACCAGGTTTACAACCTGGGAGACGGCTTCACCCTTCTCATTGCTTGCTATTAATTTGTAAGCGCCCTTGTCACTGTCTTCCACCTCATTGATCTCCAGTTTGACAGCGAATTCACCTTCCTTGGTTTTTTCCACAAGGTAAACATGTCGTTTGCTCTCAACCACCGTATTGCTCTCTTTGAACCAAGTGCACTTCGGTTCGAATTTCGATGCAACAGTGCACTCGATCACGACCGTACGCTTCTTGATGATCTTTATAATTTTGGGCTTGTCCTTTATAACAGGTACAACTGATAAGATAGATAAATATATCCGATTTAGAAATAATTCATATTTAAGATATTAAGATCCGTACAGAACCGAATCTTTGACAAAGCCTCTGAGCTGGTTCCTTAGCCAACCGGTTCAGCTTTTTGTAGTTTAGTCGGACTAATTTTAAGATATACTTAGTTTTATACTTACTTTCAATATTTAGAGTGAGATTGGCGTTCAATTCGCCCAAAGTGTTCTTGATGTTACATTTGTAGAGACCGGAGTCTTCCAACTGAGGATCAATCAGTTCCAATTTTATATAGTACTGATCTCCACGCTGTTCCATGGACATTTTCAGTTTACTTGTTTCCTTAATGACTTCACCATTGCGGAACCATACGATATCGGGCTTTGGATCAGCTTTAACTTTGCACTCCATTATGACAAGTTTGCCATTATTTTCAGATATAATGCGAGGCTTTTCAATGAATGTTGGACCTTCACCCTCAGGCTCGGGCTCAGCTTCAATATTCAGATTTAAATTGGCATTTGATTCACCATATTCGTTCTTCACATTGCATCTATAGGTACCACCATCAGTTGCGCCAGGATCCTATAAGTTTTAGTTCAATTTAGTTATATGACACAAGTTCAAATATTAAACAAGTAAGAAAGGCTACAGCCGAGCGCGCCGACTGTAAAAGACCCCGTTATCTCCTTGTATTCTAATTTGAAATTAATATTTGACTATGACTGTAATTTAAAATTTAAGTTTTAAAATGAAAAAACATAAAAATCAAGTCACTGATAGGATTCGAACCTGCGCTCTCAGACGCAAGTTTCACAATGTGCTGCAATCCTACTAGTTGCACCCCGCCTTTCTTTTACATATAATTTTATTATATTATATAACAAAAAAAAAAAAAATGCCTATCAGTGTCAAAAAAAATAGCATCTTCTCTACCACTTAGGCCATACTCCTTTTAATAATTGTGGTGACTAATATAAGTAAACATAGAGTTATCTCTTTATCAATTTTACAATTTATACGCCAAAGGACTATCCGTGACCCAACCCTATTGCACCAGTTAAAATTGTATACAGTAGAATCCGGTTATACCGACTCCGCTTAAAGCGTTTGTCCGGTCATTGCGACAAAAATTCGATGACTTGTTTGGTCCTTTCATACAAGTTTGTATGGGATTATGTATGGTTAAAGCGTCTACCGGCTATAACGACGTAAAATCGTCGGTCCCTTGAGTGTCGTTATAACCGGATTCTACTGTATTTACATTTTTGTTTGAAATTTTAAAAAGTATAATAATAAATTTCATCGTCGGGAATTTAACATGCGAATTTATACGCAAGTTGCATAACACGCCGCATGCCTACCAGTTACACTACGCCCTACACTTGAGATAACTCCGATTATTTTCATTTACATATAATGAATTTTGTGTTATACAATAAATACAAAAAAAATCAAGAAAGAAATGTACAGTCGAGCGCGCCCGACCGTATAGTACTCTCTGCATTTATTCCCATTCCCTTCTGCCTGTTACATACATTTGCACAAACCCAATATACTCACGCAGAGAGTATAAAAATGAAATTTATAATTTATATATAAACATAGAGTTTTCTCTTTTCTTTCAACCACGTGCATTGACAGTGCGCTTAATCATACACTTTGTTACCTAATAGCCCAGTTGATTATAGTTGGATTTTTATGCAAATTTAAGGATAGTTTGATATGAATTGTCTTGAAGCGATTCTTAAATTACAACACTGTACGATAAGGACGAATGCATTAAAAACAGCATCGAAATTAAAAATTATTTTGTTTCTGGTGGAAAATGGGGCGTGACAGCCCAAAAGTTTTCATGACATTGCATTTATGCTGTCCCTAGGCACCTGCGTACCCAAATTGGTGGCCCTAAGTGACATAGTTACGGAGATATTCGCGTAAAATTCAAATTTTTCCGAGGTGTCTTTGGTTTTTCTCTCATTGGGGGCGAAAGGTGGCGTGGCAAAAATTCGAAATAAACTTGATCTGCGTACATCATAGACGGACATTCATTCCATACTTGGTGTCTCTAGCTCTTGTAGTTTACAAGATCCAGGTGCTCATACAGACGCCCGGACAGACAGACAGACGGACATTGCTATATCGACTTGGCTATTGATGCTGATCAAGAATAAATATACTTTATAGGGTCGGAAAAGCTTCCTTCTGCCTGTTATGCGCATTTCGTTTCTGACAAACTTAATAGACACTTATACTCTTTTTATACTCTCTGCAAGAGTATATTGGGTTTGTGCAAATGTATGTAACAGGCAGAAGGAGGCGGGGCAGACCCCATAAAGTATATATATTCTTGATCAGCATCACAAGCCGAGTCGATATAGCCATGTCCGTCTGTCTGTCCATCTGTTCATCTGTCCGTATGAACACACAGATTTCAGAGATGGTAAAAGCTACAATTTCGAGTTTGGTCTCTATCGACTCGATATTTAGTCAGTCAATACAAGAATCTTTTTTTTTTGATGCCACGCCCCATTCGCCCACAATGAGCAAAAAACTAGACATGCCTCAGAAAAAATAGATGTTTAAAGCGAATATCTCAGTAACTACGGCACTTAGGAATACCAATTTTGGTATGCAGGTTCCTAGAGACAGTATAAATGCATTGCCATTTAAAATTTTTGGCTGCCACGCCCCCTTATGCCTTAAGAAAAAAATAAAATTTTCAAATTCGCATGCCGTTTTAAAGGCATTTGTTCTTATCGTAGAGTATTGTTATTTATGATTCCTTTGAAGACAAATTATATCAAACTATGCTGAAAGTTGCATAAAAATCCAACAATAAACAACACAGCTACCGATTATAAAGTTAATATTTAAGTCAATGCATGAGTGCGAGCGCGACAGAAACATACAAGCATATATTTGAACTCTTTTGATGCATGTGTGGCGGCAATAGTATACATACACACATATTCATACGAATTTTAAGGAAAAATAATTGTTTTTAAATAATTCTTTTATTTTGAAATACTATCTGATTTCTGATCAATCACAAACAATAGAGATTTTAATATTTACCTTAATCTCCAAGGTCAGTTCGTAGGTGTCCTCAGCAATGACAGTGCTATTGATCTTGATCTTTTTACTTTTCTCCACGAGGTCCTGTCCTCTGAACCACGTGACAGTGGGCTCAGGCTTGGCCTTGCACTTGCACTTCATGGTTATCAGAGTTCCGGTTTCATTCGGTATGATTCTGGGTTTCTCAATGAACGAAGGGGCAAATCCATTCGCATCATTAGCGCCTACGGGGTTAGATTGAGCAAAGGGAGGTATAGTTTCTTGTTATTGTTTTTTATGGATAAGTATAAGTATGGATTTTTTTTAAACAGGTCACTTTAATAAAAAAGTTTATCAAGCAAAAGGCAGAAGGCTTTGTTAGTACTGAGTATGACGGTCGCTCTACAAAGTGTCATATTTAGTCATCCACAGGCCTGTCATTAAGCAACTTTAGCGGCCATGGTATATAATTAATTGATGTAGATGTGTGTGTGTGTGTGTGTGTGAGTGAGTGAGGGATATTATGTATTGATCTTCTATAAATAAAAAACTTAGAGTAAGATTCATTTAAATCTTTAGTTATGGGAGCAAGAAAAAGAAACACAGTAAGATAGACTTAGCGTTGCCTATGATTGGCATGTTTAGCACATTAATGTAATACTAATAGTTGGGTAAATTATATATTTGGATTGAAATATACCTTGAAAGTTAAGCGCAATATTCGCATTGCTTTCCCCATACATATTAATCGCATTGCATCTGTAGTTGCCTCCATCTTCTTTGGTTGGACTTTGTATTTCGAGGGTCAGGATGTAACTATCTTTGGTAATTGCCTTGCGGGTCATTTTGGATCTCTGGTTGTCTGTGATCTGCTTATCTGAGCAATACCAGGTTATATCCGGTACTGGATGTGCTTCCAGTACACATTCCATTATCAATATATCCTCCTCTTGTCTTATCGTCGGTTTTTTCGGAAAACGCGGCGACTTTCCGTCCGGAATTCTGTGTAAACGGAAGCCATTAAATGTTGTTTTTCTTTATTTATACTGAATTTTTTATTTTTATGTTTTATTTTGGTTGTGGTGTTTTATTTTCATAACGGAATGCAGGATTTTGTATTGCCTTACTTTTTGGAGCCGCTTTCGAAATTTAAATTAATTGTTGCCACGCCCGTGCCATGCTTATTTTTGGCTTGGGCCCGGTACTCGCCCTGATCGCTCGAGACAACGCTGCTAATCTCTAATCTCGCCATATGATATAGTTTCTGATCCAGAGTAAGTGACATTTTGTAGCGTTTACCCTCACTCAATACAGTCTCGCCGTGGGACCTTATTTAAGATCGTGAAAATCGTACAGGAAACGATGGAAACGGAGGAAATAGTTATTACACAGTATACATCAAATTGAACGTCATTCTGATCTGCTCGTCTCATTTTTGTTAGAATTAAAACATCAAATTTAAAGAGAGAGAGATAGAGACTTTTGAATATTTATGCAGATACTTATGGGTGCTTCGCCGTACCATGTGACCGTTGGTGTCGGATCTCCCACACATCTACATTCAAATGTTACATTTCCTCCATCCTCGCTTTGGCATATCACGGGACGCTCAGTAAATGTCGGTCTAATTCCGTCGGTGCTCTCCGGCACTGGTGCCTCGTCGCCTATGAGGTTGAAGTTTCCATATTACACACAGTGTATATACTCATATTATATAAAATATATTAACTACGATCTAGCTAGACATAGCGATATATGGTTGACATTAATATATATATATCATATATATTATTTACAATTTATTATTAATTGTGATTATTCAGTCAGCATATAACAATTCACATTTAAACATTAAACAGTCATATCCAATAGAGCAATTTCTATGCTGAATATTTTAAGCTTTAAAATCTAAAATTTACTTCCATAAAATTTAATCACTTATTTTAATCACGAAATTTGTCGGATTAAAAAACTTAAAAAAATAAATCAAATTATTTCATTTTCTTTACGGCTTTGGAGAAATTATTCCAAAAATCTAATTCCTACGTTTACGTAATGTGGAATTGAAAAAAATCACAGTCATGCTCAAGCGACCGTCGCATAATAAATTAAAAAACCGATTTTATTTAAAATCTATAATACAACTAATATTTAGAAAGAAATGATAATAATAAATGGTAGTTTGATATAAGAAATTATAACAAGAAAGAAAAGTGCAGTCGAACACGCCCGACCGCATAATACTCTCTGCTTTTATTCCCAATTATAATGTTAAAATCGGTATCCGGATATTACCATAGATAGTTCTTGTAATAGAACACATTAAAACAAAAAAAAACTAAGCATAATCGAACATTCAAATGTTTGTCTGTATGCACATACAATAGCATTGCGCGCGGTATAAACTTTGTTGCTTGTTTTCTTTTTGTTTATGGTCGGATTCTTATGAAACTTTCAAGAGAATTTGACATGATTCGTCTTCAAACGAATCATAAATAACAATACTGTACGAAAAGAACAAATGCCTTAAAAACGGCATGCAAGTCTAAAAAGTTATTATGGCAGGCCAAAATGTTTGATGTCATTGCATTTTTGCTGTCCCAAGGAACACGTGTACCAAAATTGGTATTCCTAAGTGCCTTAGTTACTGAGATATTCGCCGAAAACATAGATTTTTTCCATGCTGTGTCGGATTTTTGACTGACATCAAAAAAAAAAAAAAAAGGATTCTTGAATTGACTGACTAAATATCGAGTCGATAGAGAACTAGAGATCTTCGAACTTGTATCTCTTACCATCTCTGAAATCTGTGTGTTCATACGGACAGACATACTGACAGACAGACCGACAGACATGGCTATATCGATTCGGTTTGTGACGCTGATCAAGAATATATATACTTTATGGGGTCTGCCACGCCTCCCTCTGCCTGTTGCATACAACTGCACAAACCCAATATACTCTAGCAGAAAGTATGAAAATTATGAAATTTTATTAAATTATATATAAATTTATATATATACAAATATATAAAATTATATACAGATATATAGTATGATTAAAAACATTCATATACTTTAGAAAAATTAATTATCTGAACAGCCGAATATTTGTAATGATTGACAGGTAAAAAAAGAAATTGATTAGGTGCTTTCCGATAATCGATTCTGATTTCTTTTAGTTTTGACTGTGATTCTGGAGAGTGAAATGCCAGGTTAAGTATCTTATTGTGTTAAACTTCCAGTGTATGTATTTATGGAGTTGTGTTTTTATTTATGTGTGGGTGCGTGTGAAAGCTTATATTTCAGTATGCATTCTTCCTTGAACAATCAGTTAGTTTTTAAATAAAATTAGTTTCATCGCGGCATTAGACACATGTAAAATAAAATTCCAAGTTGATGAAGCTTTATTAAAATTGTTAAATATAATTCGATAATGGCTTTTAATAGTCACATATGTTTAAGTCTTTAACTTTGGTTTTCAACATATATATAGGTATAACCAACTTATTCGGCTAAAAGCTTAAACAAGTGTGATTTTAGCGTAAAGTGCAAAAGTGCACGAAGCTCGGCAAACATAATCACCATCACTTACTGTCAAAGTTGAGACTGATCGTCGCATTACTTTCTCCCAGCTCGTTCTTTGCATTCACTTTGTATTTGCCAGCATCCTCAACTGTAACATTTTGTATTTCCAGTGTTGCAAAATACGAGTGGACATCCTTATCGATGGTTAGCTGGAAATCAAAATGTTTGACGATTAAATAATTCAGTACTTTTTCTCAAATATGAGAGTGCACTACGCGAGTCTAAGCTCTATTCTAAACAATAAATTGGTCAAACATAGAATATTTATATGAATATATGTAGGGTAAGACCAAACTCACACAATTTGTGTATATGAAATAGGACTTACCTTGTGTCTGGAGGACGCTTTAACGGGCGTACCATTATGGAACCAAGTAATAGTCGGTAAAGGATCAGCGTTAACACGGCATTCAAATAAAAGCCGTTTTCCATCTTCTTCCTGTCGTATGGCGGGTTTTTTCGCGAATGTCGGCGCGATTCCGTCGATTTGTCTGCAACATTTGCGTAATAATTAAATAAATAATACAAAACAATTTATCTAATTTTTGGCATGCATAAATTATACGAAGCGTTAGCAAACAAAAGTATTCAAAGCTTTAAAAAAATCTACAAAATTTATTTGAGGACAAATACAATTTTTATTTTTTGATTTGAGTCGTTTTGCGAAATGGTATATGGACATAATGGGATAACATATAGTCACATAATCTACACTTCGACAATACAATTGAAACAGTACACAAAAAGGTCGGATATCTCAGTTTAATGTTGGACATAAAATAGACATAAAACGATAAGTCACTTTTCAAGAATAATAATTAGTGAATAATCTCTAACCACTTCCTACGACTCACCTTGGGTCCTGCAGAAGCGTAAACTTTCCCACTTGTTATAAAAAAGTTACGATTAAAAAGAAGATTAAAAGTTACTATAATAGGCACTTCAGATTTACAGTTTAACTACAATAATTTTTTAAAATGTAACCTATGTTTCCGAAATTTGTAGAATAGGCAAGAAAAAGATATTTCTAATAAGTTCCTTAAAAGTCAGCATTATAAACAAAATGACTAGGCTCAAATAGTTAATTCAAGAAGTTATCTAAGCAGTAATATATTGCTGATAAATTAAATTAAATTAGCGAAAGCATTAGCAAAAATTAACAATTATTAAATTTAAATGAATACTGCTTACTTTTCTTTGGGTTCGTCAGCGGCTAAATAACATTAGGTTAAGATCGTAAAAATAGAGAAATACGTAAAAATTTAATTTCAAATAAGTATGAATATAAATCATTAAAAAAAAACGGGCAAAACATTGAAATATATAATATTTGACTCAGCTATGGAAAGTTATTAACTTAATTAATAATAAAAATTTTAATATTTTTAAATTTCGTTTTAAATGTGGGATACATAAATGTTTAAAATTTTAAACTATTTAGAAAGTACGGTAATTGATTTACTAACAGAAAGTGTAACTAGGAATTAATTTGACTTGCATTTGAATGAATTTATGAACTCGTACTACTCATGTTTTTCCAAATGAATCCAAACTAATAATTCTTGGACTTACGTGTGAAATTTAAATTAATAGATGCGGATACTTCGCCCGACTTGTTCTTAGCCTTCACCTTGTAAAGGCCCGCATCTGTTTCAACTACGTCATCGAGTTCTAATACTACCGTAAATTTGTTATCCCCGATGGGCTGGATTTTAAATTTTGTTCGGTCATCCTCTGTTAATTTGTTGTCACTACGAAACCATTCGATGTCGGGCTTCGGGGACGACAGTAGTTGGCATTCAAATATCAAACGATTACCGTCATCTTCTTGGTGCAATTGTGGTTTCTTCACAAAGCTGGGAGCGAAATCTTCAGCCACCCCCATGCTGAGGATATTCACTTCTCGTCTTCAACGGCTCAGGCTATTAAATTCTACAAGCAAAGTTGCAATCACAAATCATTTAAAAGCATACAAAGAAGAGAGGTCTGCAGATGAATCTCAAACCTTCATTTAAGTTTGTGTCTCTTAACCAAAAAGTGTAAATTTATTATTTTCATAGATCGGGACTATCGTGTTTTACTTTCAACTTAGTTTGGGATTGAGTTAAGCCCGTTTCCCTGTATTTTCTGTGTTATTCTTTATGTATCATTAAATTATCTTTGAATGCATTCATACTAGCTAGTATACTTTAAAAACAGCCTTGCGGAATCTTCTCGAATCGGGTGGAAAGTGAAGTCACATTGCATTGATTTTGGCGTTTTCGAATTAATGCGAATTGATATGTTTCTGTCCTTTCTCACTAATATTTCTCTTTTACAATTAAACACCTGTTGTCTTCTGTTTTGCCTTAATTTCTTGTAAACATTAAACATCAATTTAAAAACAAGTAAGAAAAGTACAGTCGAACGCGCCCGACCGCATTATACTCTCTGCTTTTATTCCCAATTATAATGTTAAAATCGGTATTCGGATTTTACAATAGATAATTCTTGTATTAGATGTATTAGAAATCGGTATCCGGATATTACAATAGATAGTTCTTGTATTGGAACACGTTAAAACGGAAAAAAAAAACAAGAAAGAAAAATACAGTCGTGCTCGACCGTATAGGACTCTCTGAATTACTTCCCGATTACAATGTTAAAATTGGTATCTGGTATGCAAGTTTGAAAAGTATTTTATTTCTTACGGAAAAAGGGGGCGTGGCACCCAAAAATAATAAATAATAATAAACTTTTATGGGGCGTGGCATCAAAAAAAAAAAGATTCTTGTATTGACTGACTAAATATTGAGTCGATAGAGACCAAATTCGAATTTGTAGCTCTTACCATCTCTGAAATCTGTTTGTTCATACGGACGGACAGACAGACGGACAAGGCTATATTTACTCGGCTTGTGACGCTAATCAAGAATATATATACTTTATGGGGTCTGCCACGCCTTCTTCTGCCTGTTACATACATTCCAACGACTACAATATACCCTTGTACTCTACGAGTAACGTGTATAACAAGAAAGAAATGTACAGTCGAGCGCGCCCGACCGTATAGTACTCTCTACATTTATTCCCAATTATAATGTTAAAATCGGTATCCGGTATAGGTATTGGTTAAAACAGCATGCAAGTTTAAAAAATTTGTTTATTTCTTTCGGAAAAAGAAGGTGTGGCAGTCCAAAATTGTAAATGGCAATGCATTTATTCTGTTTCTAAGAACCTGCGTACCATAATTGTTATTCCTAAGTGCCATAGTTACTGAGATATTCGCGAAAACATAGATTTTTTTCCGAGGTGTGTCGGGTTTTTGACTCATTGTGGACGAATGGGCCGTGGCATCGAAAAAAAAAAGATTCATGTATTAACTGAAAAAAAAAAGGGGTTGTTCATACGGACAGACAGACATTGCTATACAGACACAACTTGTGATGCTGATCAAGAATATATATGGGGTCTGCCACGCCTCCTTCTGCCTGTTACATACTTTTGCACAAACCCAATATACATACTCTTGCAGAGAGTATAAAAATCTACAGTAAAGCGAGCCGTGCGCACTTCTACACAAATAAGCAATTTTCGATTGATTTGGCCTATATTAGCCATATACTATAGTTGTGCGTTCCAATTT
The DNA here is from genome assembly GCA_035047505.1 of Drosophila parthenogenetica. Taxonomy (NCBI): domain Eukaryota; kingdom Metazoa; phylum Arthropoda; class Insecta; order Diptera; family Drosophilidae; genus Drosophila; species Drosophila parthenogenetica. The sequence goes on along the minus strand of JAWNPM010000224.1, from coordinate 1,202,870 downwards.
TGATTTGAACTCTTTCTGAGTACGCAGTCTAAAAATAATTAGACTATCTGTCCCATTCTGCGTAAGTCATACACAAACATATATACATCGGTGTAATAATTTTGATCCCAAGTTACTAATCTACATACATTATAATTTAAAACATATTTTTGTGAATGTAAAGAGTGTGCATACAAAACCTTAAAAAAGTGTATATATGTACTAAATAACGACAGTTGAAGCATTGCGCACGACTCATCAATATTTTGGAAAATGGAAATTTGATCGTTTTTCTCGCTGCTGGCACTAATTTTTGAATAGAAAATAACACAAAAATTCCCCACACAAAACTGAAAATTTTTAATGTGTTGCCCGATTTATTTTTAGTCATTCGTAGTCACCGTTTGTAGTTTGTACATACACACTTATATACAAAATACACAGTCAAAAACACACACACAGCACACACTCTTGTGTGTACATACGAAGTGAACATAGAATGTCATCCGTATATATGTACAGAAGTACACATATGTACATAAAAGTATGTATGTTTTTATAAAGATGTACAGAATGTACCACAAGAGTTTAAGTTTTTTGTATAAAAATATGTATGTATGTATACATACACATAAGTTAGGTGTGTCTGCGTGCGTAAAATCATTATTGATAATTTCTATATTTAATGCCCGATTGTCAAGAGGAGCACACTTGATTGAAGCTATTTTCGGGATGAACTCTGTTTTTGAATCAATATGGGATATTAGCGAAATCGATGTTTGCAGGATACCTAATAAAATTGCATTAAAAAACATTCACGTTGGGGAACTTTTTGTGCTCACTGTATACAAGGAGGTGTGAAATTAAAACTTTGAGAACAGAAAACTATGCAAGTTGTATGTGAAAAGTGGAGACAGCAAATACATGCTGAACACAGATACAAACACTCGCAGGCATACACTAGCAGACACACGCAAACAGACACACTCATACACCCAGCAGATACAATAGCTTCATAATAATTCTCCATTTTATTGGCAACGAAGCAACATTCTTCGGTAAGAGGCACACACATACACACACATACAATTATACATATAAACACAGACAGAGATATGTATTTATGTATCTGCATTGCTATTGACTGAGTTTTCATCACTATTTATTTTCCTTTTTATTTTCATTCAAATAAGCCATTCTATTTTTAAGCCCAACAACCGTTAAACAATTCCACGAATAGTCGCAGCTATACATATTTAACTGAACGTATGTGTATTTGCAAACCCATACTAATACGTATACGTATACGAATACGTATACGTATATATGAATGTGTATCGGTATGTGTATGGGTATTTGTGTGTATATATTTAATAGATTCGTTGATATATCCATTTCGATATTCCAATTCGATATTCGGGATAATTTCAATTCGATCACTTCAATTGCACTTTCACTTCAAATAATCATAGTCACAGCTTTCTCTCTCTCACACACACACACTGTGTGTACATTATGTACATATTACGTAGTATGTACCGTTTGTATGTGACTCAGTTGATACGTACAACTATTCTAGAGATAACACAGGGCAAGACACTCAGCACAATATTTATCCTTGGGTGGAAACGAACGAAGCGAGCTCCCCGAGTGTTAATCTATTACTGAACTTTTCCGATCCGACTGCACTGGGTCCAAGCAGACGGCAGCCACCGACACTTGCTTCGGCATTAGCTTTTCCATCTCAGCCAGCTTTTGCCAGTGCTCAATGCTTAGTCTTGTTCCCATGCTCACTGTACTCTTGCTGAAGGTATGTTTAATTCGTCACATTGAAGGAGGCGTGGCAGAATATATACATACATATATATATATTAATCACGAAGTTCCCAACGCATAAAAGGTGGTGTGGCAGATCTAATTAAGTGTAAACATATATTCCAGATCAGCACTTTATGAATTTTTAATTTCTACACAATAGTTTTGCGTGTAACTCTTTCGTAATACAAGTACTTAAAAACGATCTTAAAATAAGTTTTCTGTGCATGTGTTTGTGTGTACTTCGTAAATATGTAATATACCGTATACAGACCAGAAGACCAATAAATGATTACATCGCCCTGTAAGGGTATCAAATCTTCGGCGTTTCAAGGATAGCATTCCTTTCAAGTTCTACTTCTCTTTGCCGAATTCTGACTCTCTTCGACTTGTCGAATTTGTGAAATGCTCTATAAAATGGAAAACACAGTATTTTTCAGAAAATTTAACAGAATGCGAGATATGTACAGTGTCTTAAGACTAACTACAAACACACAAAATTAATCAAAACAAAATATATGTGGCAAAGGTAGTTAACTGCTTGACCCACTCAATATGAAAGCCTTTGTAACAATGTGTCAACAGTAATACCCCATCAACAATAAGAAAATCACAAGTATTTTGATTTTAAATAATTGCTAATATTTTTCTCACCTATTGTATATGAATAATGACATAACGGTCACACACTAAAATACAAACACAACCATATGGCTATATCTATATATATAAATTCTAGAATAGAAGTGGGGTTATTTATAGCAGCAAGTGCTCATTAATTATACCATTTTTCATGAATATCTTTTAGTATTTTTAGCCTTCGACGTAAGTGTTGTTTAGTTCTTATCTGCTTAATAACTGATTGATTGGTTAAATATTTTTTTTTTTTTCAAGCATAAAACTAATCAGTTATCCTAAATGTGCTTTAAAACTGTTCAATTTCATTAAATTTTTGCTCAATTTAATTTATTTAGTAATAAATAGAATAAAAATTTTTAATTTTTTCATTGAAAGCAAAGAACAAATAAATCAAGTAGCCACCTCGTGACTTTATGATACCCGTCATTAGTCTTAAT